>CANHQG010000002.1:0-362081 GCA_947462335.1 Harmothoe impar | reverse complement strand
GCAATGACTAGGGCGTTTTTAATTTAATTTTTTTTTTTTTTACTCGGGGCATAAATAAATAGGGAAATTTGGACTTTTCGCGATCGATTTTCACATTTTAGTGATTTGGAGTTTTTTGGTGAGCAAAGGTAATTTTAATGAAAGTTATACCTAGCTGACTGCTGACAGGATAAGGTTCAATTTTGTTGAATTTGTGTCAAGTTGTGACAGGAATAATTAAGTGGATTTATTAAAATAATATCCCTCAATATCAAATGAAAAAAAAATTATGTGGAGAAAAAATCAGTGGTGGGGGGGGGGGGGGGCATGAGCATAATATTAAGCGACATTGACATGCAATTTCCATTTCTTAAAATCGACATACCGTAAAACCCCGCCTTTAAGACGGATTTTATTTGGGATTTATTTTTTGCACAAGACGGATTTTTTCCAAAAGTTAGGGGGTCGTCTTAAAGGTGGGGTTTTCTAAAATTTGATTTTGGAAAATGTTGGGAAATAGATAGGATATAACGACCTTGTATGAAGGAATGCAAATACATTTTCTTTTCTTTTTTAAAGTGTTTCTTTGCGTAAATAATATAACTGTGAATTATTCAGTGCCATCACTCGTATTTTTAAGTAGAAAAGTTGATAGGGAGGGGGTCTGGGAAGGGGTATAGAGCCCCCAAAAATCTCAAAAGTCGGGGGTCGTCTTAAAGGAGGGGTTTTCCAAAATGTCATAATTGTTTTGCACAAGACGAATTTTTTTCTTAAGTTGGGGGGTCGTCTTAAAGGCGGGGTCGTCTTAAAGGAGGGGTTTTACGGTAGGCCTACAACATGGGTACCCATACCCCCAACTATTACCGTACCAGTATTCAACGTAATAAACGCACAGCCCCTAAATTCTATATATAAAAAATAACCCCTTCTGTGCATTGTTTAGAATGAACAAAATAACGACTTACTTCTTCATTTGGTAGAAAATTGACCTCTGGAGTAAGGCCACTCAAAAAAAAATTGGTTTCTCATCACCAATGACTGAAAAATATGACGAGGGAGGCTTTTTTTTTTTTTTTTTTTTTAATCTGCGGGCTTAAATGTATAGGACAAAATAGATTTTTGTTGACCAAAATTCACATTTTAGTAGTTAAGAATGTATTGATCTTTGAAATTGGGGAAAGTGCAAGTAACTTCTACTACAGGAAATTGACCAAAATGTCAATATTTCCTAATTTTTGTCAACCAGTGAGTGGCATCCTTGCGGTAATAAAAAGTCAAGCCTTTTCTCAGTGTATCACCCCCTGTTGAGGCCCCTCAAAAAAAAGGGTTTCCAGTTTCCTCCAAGCACTGAAATACCGGTATATGACGGGGAAGCTTTTTTATATACGCAGCCTGAGTCTCAGGGGCTAAATTTATTAGGACATGTTTTTTGTGACCAAAATTCTCATTCCCGTTAAAAAAACACTTTATTTTTGCGTATACCGGTAAATTTTTTAAAGGCGCACTCAACCCTGCCGAGTTTTGTACGCAAATGACGTCGTGGGTTCAGTGCGCCTTTAATCTGGGACTTTTTTTCAAAATTACATACAAAAACATTTCAACATACAAAAATGTCCACAAAAATGATGATACAGTAGGTAGAGTCGAGGATTTAGTTCTAGGCTGTAATAACAGTTTATTGATCTTCAAAAGTTATTTTTAGCTTACTGCAGGACCGACGGTATAAACTTTAATTCGATATCAAATATTTGTTTATTTTTATCAAGATTTCATTTAAGATTTACAAACAAATCTTGTGATGAGAATATCATCAATTCCTAATTCATGTATGCTACAATCGTATCAACATGTTTGATTTTCTCACATTCTTCTCTTTCCAAGGAAACGTTACATATTGTTATGTATATTCCACTGAAACATTTTGTAGAATCTCCCAGAAAGGCACCAAAACCTGATTTTCATGATGCGAAACCATTTTATTTTGTTGAGTGGCCTAAAATTGTTTTCTTTTTGATTCTAAATAAGAAAAACCCTTTCCGTCAGATAAAAATCTGTACTGTAGGAAAAATTAATTCCAAAATTAACCTGTCTTAAGGCTGTATTTTACAGTAATCCTGAAGAAAACTGCGGGCCCATACCCCAAGTTATGTTCATTATTAAGGAACTTTAACATAGTTAAAAGGTTAAACCTGAGAATGTACGGATTTGATTTTGTAATGCGTATTTATTCGTAAATAGTTTTCAAAATACAACAATGAAAAAGGTACACGTGCTCCTTTTGGCGTTATGTATCCAAATTTGTCACAATGTATAGGGTCTAGTGTCCATCACTTGTTGTAGTTCATAAACATAGAATACAGGGAAGAACTATAACCACCGGTACATGCTATTGTCTCAATACATATAGTGAACATCAATAGGTGTATGTGAGTGTATTATGTATGCAGAACCGTATAGCATTGGTGTCTAGTTTTCCTTGTGTTACCTGTGTTATTCTATAACTAACACTGTTTGATGTTGCAGGTACAGCAGCTGAGGGCGGCGTCCCTACCTGCCGTCCACCATGGCCACCTCCATGTGTCTCGGTACGTACACCACCTACCGTTAAATCTGTCGTAGTAGCCGCGGCTGCCGTAAAACCTTGTGTATAAACCCAACTCGCGTGTTAGCCACATCTAGACTTTGTGCCAATCCTATAAGCCGCACCAGCGATCTGATTATGGTGACTCTAGTACTGTACAGTAGAAGCAAAAACCCTTGTAATAAGCCGCACCCCGATTCTGGGCCAATGTGCCGCACCAGCGATCTGATTCGCGTACTAGCCGCAGCGTTTACGTGAGGTTTTAAGGTAGTATGCTAGTCAAATCGGCAGTGCGGCTATAGGATCGTCCTAGAGTCAGGGTGCGGCTTATAGGCAAGACTTTGCTACTATGGTACACAACTAAAGTCACCATAATCAGATTACCAGTGCGGCTTACAGGATCGGCTCAGAGTCAGGGTCCGGCTTATACACGAGTTAGGCTTATACGTGAGGTTTTTCGGTCAATGGATTTTTTTTCCGCTTTTTTTACCCAGCCTCCGATAAAAGTGCACAGAGAGACCATGACGACAAAATTAATTGGCTCATCTAGGAGAATCATGGGAGAAATCAGTGTTAAAAAAAATTTCTCAATTTTCCGAAAATAAGGTGCGTGAAATCCATTGACTAGCTCTTTTTTGGTCTGGCCTTAAGCCTAGATTGATACTTTCCCTTTACTATTCACTTTAACGCACAGAGAATTCTGGGTGGTTTAAAAATAAATATTAAATTTTATTTTTATTAGACCCGGTTTCACTGCAATGTACGGTTCCAGCATGGTGGGGGGGGGGGGTGAACTTGAACCCTTTAAGGACGGCATCATGCCCTTGGTCGTCATGACGCATGAATCCAGCCCTGGCAAGTAACTTGCCGGTGCTGCATTCAAGCATCACGCCAACACTATAGGTTGAGTGAGACGCTCTCGAAGGATCGGCATGATGCACCAATGGCGAGTTACTCATTGGGGCTGCATTGGTCCATTATGACAACAAATGTCATCTTTTAGCGAAGCTTCATCTTTAGAGGGTCAAGGACCGCATGTTGCCTTAAAGCATCATTTACCGTTTATGATGCACCAAAGCAGTGCTGGCAAGTCACTTGTCAGCACCACATTGGTGCATCATGCCGGGTCAGAGTCAGCATGATGCATGAATGCAGTACCGACAACTTACTCACTAGGGTTGCATTCATGTAACATGGCTACTGTAAATATATTTTATATATAACTGTACATATTTCCGCTGATTTCACAGATTTTTAAAACCGCGAAAAAATAAGTACAGAGCGAAAATTTATCCAATTTAACCATACAAGTACAATATTCCAAAAATCGCGAATTTAAATACACCTGAAATTGCCCTTTTTAGCAAAATCGCGAAAATATTAACGTTTACAGTATAAAAGGCATCATACATTAAAGCACTGTGCGGACCTTAAAGGGCTAATACTGTAATCCTTTAAGAGCCGCGAGGCTTCAAGGCTCAGGTCAATTTGTCTTCATGATGCACCAAGGCAGTTTTCATGGACACAATTTTAACACAATTTGAGACTTTGTTGAGTTAGTTCTCCATTCACTCACATCAATTTTTAGCGTTTGATGCAAATGATGAGAAAAAATAAATTCAAACATTAGGAACTTCACAAGAACGTTTTATTGTTTCTGACAATTATAAGTGCGTGAGCAAGCAAAGAAAGTTGAACTTATATATAGCAGAAATAAATACAATGGGGTTGTAAAAAAATCAAGTAACTGTAAATCGACATGCTGTAATCACAGGAATCATTAGAATGAATGAATTCCGGATATTTAGGAAAATATGCAATGTATCTTTTACCAGAACTTTTTAGTGTAAACTTATTTCATTTCACCCTGTACACATTTTTGCGAATATCGCTGAAATGAAAATCCGCGAAAATATGGACAGCATGAATATTTATCAAGTTAGTTATACAACTTCATGTACCAAATATCAAAATCCATAAATTCAAATCCATGCGAAATTGTACTTTTAGCAAATCCGTGAAAAATTAAACACACAATTAGATAACCCTGTTTACAGTATTCAATATCATGTTTACATTTGCTCCTTTATTCCCTTGCAGACGATATGCCAAAGAACAAGTTTGAGCCGCCCGACCTGGACTATGAGGGTCCGTCACACTCGCGTCACGAGGAGATGAACGGGAACGAGATCCCGGAGCTCATCGCCAACACCAGCCCCATCCGGAACCGGCGCAAACGTAGGAAGGGGATCCCGACCCGTGTGGAGCCCACCGTGGTACACAAGGACAACGACTCGTCCAGCGACTCAGACAGCATGCCGCCATTCCTGCTCCCCAACAGCCCGGCCCGCATGCCCCTTAAGGACACGGTGGGCAGTGACTTCAGTCTGGGGCACGCCCGCACCGAGACTCCCCCAATGGAGGTTCCCCGAGCTGCCTCCCCGACCCCCCAGCCACTCCAGCTGACAGAACGGGAACCGTCCCCGGTACCGGTCCCACACCGTAAATCCTCCTCTAACCGGACGCCGCGCAGTCGGAGGTCGTCTGTAAACAACAAGGCTAAGGGTGCGGCGTCCTACAAGGGGGCGTCCGACGGGGGGGAGTCGGCGGAGGACGTGAGCGGTATGGTGTTTGGGTACACAAAGGTGACCTCGAGCATCGCGACCACGAGTCGGGGCGCCAAGCGGGTGAAGCTGCTGGTGTACATGTGTAACTTCTGTAACTTCAAGTCGACAGACAACGCAGCCTTCTGGGAGCACAGCGTGCTGCACCTCTTCACCTGCCCCCACTGTGCCTTTAAGGCCTTCACCAGACAGAGCCTGGTCAGCCACATGGAGAAGGACCACCCGGGGCAGGTCCCCGACGAGTACATCAACATACGCGAGATCTCCGTTATAGACATGCGGGTCACTCGGAACATCACCAGCGACCCGCCCCCGCCCGGACGAGGCGCCCGGTTGGAGTCTCCAGGGTTTGCCTCCCCGGGGGGAGTAGAGGACGGTGAGGCTGAGACCCCGCCCCCCCGGGTAGCGAACCAGCGCACGCAGCGGGCAGCACAGAAAGCTAAGGTCCCCGATGCCACACCCCCACAGGCGCACGGCGGGGCCACGCCCACAGATCTCAAGTTCCGCTGTGACTTCTGCCCCTACATCACCAGCATCTTCTCTGCCTTCATGACTCACCAAAAGGAGCACACCAGCGAGGTGGAGAAAAGGACAAAAACAGGCGCTCCCTCCTCCGGCAAGTTGAAATCCCTGCTTGTTGGTCGCTCCCTCACCCCGCCCCCTCCTCCCAAACCCGAGGTCACCCCACCTCCCAAACCTCCCCCTGCCAAAAGCCAGGCACAGAAAACATCACATCAGGCAAAAACACCAGCTTCCAAGCCGATAACACCGGTTCTAAAAGTACCGCAAATCCCGCCCAAACCGGGTATCGTGACGACCCAGGAGGTGCCGGTGCCTGAACCGAGCCTCTCGGTCGACTCGGTGCTACAGAGCGAGCTGTCTAAACACGCTAAGTGCCCGATCTGTAACTTTGTGCTGCGGAGTCTGTCTGAACTAGAGGCCCACATCCACCTGTGCCACCAGTCGCGGCTCACCGTGTCGGGCAGCACGACGGTAGACAGCTGTAAGAACGGCAGTGACGACTACACCTGGTGCTGCATCTACTGCAGCGCCAAGTCCGACACCAAGATGGGTGTCGTCACCCACATCAAGGCCAACCATCCCGGCGAGAAGATACGCGTCTGGCGCTGGGCCAACAAGACTCCCATAGACGGTGCCACCCCCATGACGGAGTCACCCCAGGTCTCGCCCAATAAAACAGCCACTGACTCACCCGCGCAGCTGAAGGGTGATGGGGAAGATTCCAGTCTTATTCTAAAGCAAATTGTATCGTCGACGATTGATAATGTTTATGGTTCTACATTTGGGGATGTACAGAGTTCCCCGCTGAGTCTGACCAAGCCGGTGTTGTCTAACCAGTCGTTACTGAAGATCCCGGACGTGACCAACACGTCTGACATCATGGAGGGTAAGTGTGCCATCACGGTCAGGAAGATGGCACCCACCAGCACCGCACCCACCCGACCAATGAGGAGCCTCATTACAGGCGGCCTGGTCACCTCCCCCGGTAAGCCAATGAGCAGCAGTGTAACACCCGTCAGTGCGGCCTCCCCCCCGCCCAGCCTGCGGCAGGGGGGTAAGAAGGCCGCAGCAGACAGTAAGGGGAAGGGGTCCTTGTTGTCGCGTGGTTCTGACACCATGCCTGAACTCTGCCTCCAGCCGCCCCTCCTCACCCCGTCCTACCTCGGCATGCTCCCCGACTCCTCCGAGACCCAGGAGTGCCTCATTGACTTATCTATTAAGAAGCACCCCAGGACTGAAGATGTCAAATCTGACTCCATGAAATCTGAACCCATGTCGCCAGCCAGCGACTACAGCAATGACCAAGAGTCACTTTTACTGAAGGACGATGAAGATTTCAGTGACTTGAATAACCTAGATGTTGATGTGGAGGTGAGGAAGGAGAGTCTGATCCCGACGGACCACATCAGTTACGATGAGGAGGGGCGGTTACACTGCTGTCGTCACTGCAGCTACCAGACCCGTAGTTACGGCCACGTGGTGGACCACATCTCTACCCACACAGGCATGAAGACCTGGTCCTGTTCCTACTGTGCCTACAGGAGCAACCGGCGCCACGACCTGCTGCGCCACCTGCAGAAAACACACCCCGGCTCCAAGCTCAAGATGATACGCAACGTGCCCTACTCCAGTAAGTTCAGCTACCCCCTCAAGATGAGTCAGCGCGTCTCGGCAGCACGCGCCATGGTGGCCAAGAAGAGGACTACCGTGAAACCCGGACACAAGAAGATCCCGCAGCTCAGCCCCGGGGCTCGCTCTCCCACCAAGACCAAGTCTCCCACCAAGGTGGACCGCTGGCAGCCCCCGCCCACCGTGGAGTTCTGGGAGTGCCCGATCTGCACCCGGAGGGGGCCCATGGACGTGATGGAGAACCACATCCCCACCGTGCACCCCGAGAGAATCCGGAAGCGGATCAGCAAGAAGGAGATCCTGGAGCCGAGCGTTGACAATTTGATAATGTCGGCCACCTTCAGCGAGCGGCGTAACCTGAAGGTGGACATGGTCCGGCTGCAGAACATGTCCCAGGACGGGAAGGACGTGCACCTGCTGAGGGGGCTGGGGGAGAAGCTGGCCGACATGCCTCACATCCTGACCCAGTACCAGCAGGTGGAGGGGGTGGACGACGCCCTGCTGGGCCGGGAGCTGGAGGAGCAGCGCCTGGTGGAGATGAGGGAGGAGATCTCGTGGCTGAGTGGGCTGCAGAACGAGCAGCAGGACAGTGGGGACGAGGACAGCACGGTGACCTTCCCCGGTAAGGTCGGGGACGAGGAATACCGCTGTCAGTACTGCACCCTCTCTGACCAGTCCCTCTACGTCATCAGGAAACACCTCATCTGGAACCACCCTGACCTGCTGCTCAAGTGTGTGGACCTGCGTGCCAAGCCGCCGCTCAGTCCGCGGGTGGTCCACATGTGTCACCGCTGCACCTTCCACTCCGTGTCCCCCGTCTCCCTCCTCAGCCACTACTCCAGGAACCCCAAACACAGCCCCGGCAACGAGTCCGACAACAACAACTCCTCCTCTGACGACGAGCTCCCCGTGCTAGAACGTGCCCGGCGCGAGTCCTCCAGTGCCGATGTGTCTAATGACGATAGTCTGCCTGCCCTGGAGAGGAGCCAGGATAAGAGATTACCGGGTGTCAAGTTCTTATCTCGGCCCCTCGGGAAGCCGTCGCGTAACGTGGCCATTAAGCGGGTGACCAAGTCGTGTAAGAACTCTCTGCGCTTCATGCAGGGCACCCAGTTACAGTGCAGGTACTGTAAGGACTTCAAGATCCACGACTCGACCATCATGAAGGACCACCTGCTGACAGAGCACAGTGGGCAGCCCGCCATAGCCATCGACGTGCGCTCCAGGGAGCTCAGACGCACTTCCCGGGTCTTCTTCTGTCCCATACTGGAGTGCCGCTTCACAGAGTACGGACCCGACGCTCTGGTCAAACATCTAAACATGGCACACCCCGAGACAGCCTTTGACGCTCTCATCATCCAGATCTGTCCCAAAGATAAGAGCGCAGATAGGAATAACTCTGCACAGAACTCCAGCAAGAACTCCTTGAACTCCAGTAAGAATTCTGGCATTCCTATTTCAGCCAATAAGAATTCTAACACCCCTAGTCTTTCAAACAAGCACTCTAACACCCCTCTGTCAGCCAAGAATTCTAACACCCCCACATCAGCCAAGAATTCTAATACTCCTACACAAACCAAGAATTCTAGTACCCCTGTATCAACTAAGAATTCTAATACGCCTACATCAAATAAGAATTCCAGCACGCCTAATTCAAACAAGAACACCAGTTCGTCGAACAAGAACTCCAGTTCAAACTCAGACACTAAACTTCCGGAACTGGAGTCTCCTAAACCCCCCAAACCCAAATCTGCTTCGAAAAAAGACAACCACTCTAAGAATTCCAAGAAAGACAAATCTAAAAAAGCAGCTGTGGTAGAGGATGAAGATGGGCTTCTACGGGGTGGAACCATGCCTAAAATCTCTGCAGATTTGACACTTGAGAAGCGGTATTGGTGCGCGTACTGCGACGCTCACTCTGCGTGTATCGACAAAGTGAAGGCTCACTTCCTGCAGAACCACATGGAGCAGAAGGCACAGCTGATAGACGCCCGGGCCCGCGTCCTGCGCAAGAAGTCGCGGCTCTTCTTCTGCTGGAACGTGACCTGCAGCTTCACCACCTTCCTGGAGAACCAGTTCACGCTGCACGAACAGAGCCAGGCCTGTCTCAGCAACTTTGCACCCGATGAGTACGAGACCACCTCCAAGGTGGAGAGTCATTCCTCTGGGTTCTCCACCCCGGCTGGCACCCCTGAGTACAAGCCGAGCAACTCGAGCGGCAGCTCCCGCATGTTCCAGTGTTTGTACTGCTCGCTGATGACGTCGAGTCGGGTCAACATGCTGAGTCACATGGCGGCGGAGCACGCCTGTACCAGCGGGGGGTACTCTGAAATAAGCACCGAGTTTAACAACGACGGCGACATCATCATGAACGTAGGGGGCGATGCAGAAACTGACATTGCCATGGTGGACGACTAACTGACTGGTGTTTGTGATGACAGTTCTACACTGAGGCAGCTCACACACAAAGTGATACATTGTACCTATCTCCCCACCCACTGTGTGGGTGCACGTATACTTGGACACATTGTCAGCATCAACTCAATCAGAGACTATTACTCACATTTGTACACATTGCCACATTGAACTGGGAAAAAAGCAAAACTACTCAAGTTTGGCTTCAATATGGTCCAGCATTACATTAATGTCTGATATGATGCCTTTGCACACTCTGTAGATCTGAGTCGATATTTAGCCATTTTAATGCAATGAGATATTACAGGTCTGCATAATAACACTAAGGCCTATAGAGTGACATAGAGTGATGCACGTTAAGTTAGTCTGACAGGGGCCCAACGTTTACATGTTGTATACTATTTATCATTGGTCAGCAGGGGAAGAGAATCCTTTCTACTGTGGCCATGAACACTTATCCCTGGTTCAAAGATTTCATTGTTCTATGACAGGAACTGTCAAACTTCAGGGCCTTTTTATCTCAGATTCCTGGTGGAATAAAAACACAGATTTTCATTTGTAATTGTCACAGTGTAAAGATATTCCATTGTTAACTGCCATTTCTGCTGCCAAATCCAGATTTTAAAACTGATCGTGTGACGAGAGGTCAAACACTGAATGTAAGTTTTAAATTCTGTTTTCTAAAAACTGAAATGAGTGATTATATTGGTGGCTATTTGTATTATATTTCATCACTAAATACTGACATACTTCCGAAAGAATGTGACAGTTGAATCTACATTGTATGATTCTAACACTGAGTAACACTCAGTTATAGATGAGTCCCGGATATGATGCAGTTAGTTTTTATATCGGTTTGAAGTGCACAAACCCTAAATGTTGCACTGTATCATCCTGTATAGGCCACCATCTTGTCCCCTATAGCACAGTAGTGAGTCACCCTGTATAGGCAGCCATCTTGTCCCCCATGCAGTAGATACAAGGCAGTAAGGGAAAGGCCTGTGTGACAAGCTGCAGTAGTTCCCTTCTCTACCACCAGTCCTCTTGGCACTGCAGTCAACCACAGCTACATTGTAGTTCTCTTCTCTCCCACCAGTCCTCTTGGCGCTGCAGTCTGCCTGTTACTTAAGATACTGTTAGTTTAACAAACTGTTAGTTACATTCTTCACCGTTACTTCTCTTTGCAGTCTGTTAGCATGTTAAACAATGTAAACCTAGTTCTCTGCATACTGCGAATATAGAGGCATTACTTTGCTGCTACCGGTATAACCTACCACAACCATTGCTACTACATGACATGGGTTGCAAAACATTAGGGCCTACACATAAAGTTATCACTATTAAATCGATTTTAAATAAGGTGGCCTGAAGACCACTGGTGAGTAAGCATTTGCCAAGGCAGCTGCCAATCTTAGACATTTATCCAGTCTAAGGATATGAAAAGTGTGAAATGAGTCCTAGTTGAATCCCAGTTTTAAAGCACCAATTTGAAGCAGAAAGGCTTTATTGTCAGGTGTTGTCCAGATGATACAAAGTGTCCACACCGATTATGTTACCCTTCCTCTACACTTTATTTCAGAGAATAAATTTGCAAGGTCCGTCATCAGTTTCAGCAAATACACTAAAACATGATATCAGAAGTTTGATTCTTCCAGTCTGGTGACCGATGCTATGTAATAGAATATGATATAGCCTACAACTATGCAGTAACAAACGGACACTGATATTTCTACTTTAAGTTGCCTATACAGTGAAAATATGTAAGTGGCAGAGAAATCATACTCCAAGTGCAAATACAATTTATTAATTTAACAGCACCCAAGTGTATTCTTCCTTTATCTGTGGAGCCCTGTGGACACTTTGTTACCTGTGGATAAAACGTGACACGACAAGGTTGCCAAGTTATCGCAGACTTAATTGACTGCTTCAGTCTGTATTTATGTAACTGTTACTAATTGCTTTCTCTGAATCTCACGTCTGGTAATTAAGTTGACTTGGAGTCCATTTATACTTAAGAATATAAATTAAGAGTTAAAATGTCATTTGACTGGTCAAACTACAAGCTACTTGTAAGTTAGTTCATGAATTCCAGTGTTTCAGAGCAGCAAAAGTGATTTTGAAATCTTGGATTTGATCACACAGACACAGGTGCATGCTGCCCTTAAAGGTTTATTGGTACTTGTGCCCCCCCCCCCCCCCCCCCCCCATCTACCACATTAAAGCAGTATTCTGCCCTTAAAGGGTTATTGGTACCCCCCCCCCCCCCCCGATCTACTCCATGACAAAACGACAAACTGCAGCCATCAAAGTGCCTTGTGACTTGTTGTTATTCTGTGTAAATAATGTCCACTTCTCTGTGTCACTCAAATACAAACATGTTTGTTCCACATCCAACTCTAGTTTGTGTCTCTATTTATAATATGTTCATCTTAACGCTAGTGGGCCAGGGGATTGGGGCAGGGCTAGGGCAAAAAAGCCAGCGCATTATTATGGATAGAAAGGAGCAAATATGCAAAGGATTTTTGACCTGCTGGTGGGGTGGGGAATTTAGACTTCTGAAGTGGAGTGAAAAATATTGGCTGCACATAATTTCACCCCGACCCTGTGGTTCAATGTTTGAGCACTTCCTTGAATAATAACATGATTAGGGAGTGCTCATTTTTTAACAACAGGGGGGGGGTGGTGGATTTGGGGGGGGGGGTAAAAAATTTGGACCCCTTGACCGGGGGGGGGGGGTAAAAAATTTAGACCCCTCTTGGGGGGGGGGGGGTAAAAAAAATGTGACCTGTTTTGAGGGAAAAAGCCCACGCATCACAAAGGGGCACGAACGCGCACGATTTTCGGCGTGCCGGGGGGGGGGGGTAAAAAATGTCGACCCCTCTAGAGGGGGGGGGTGAAAAAATTTCGCGCGCTCCACGCGCAATCTCACCACCCCCCCCCTGTTGTTAAAAAATTAGCACTCCCTTACAAGGTTGTATCGCGGTGGAGGAAGTTTGGTATTTTGCTCAGCGTCTTCAAAGAATTGAATAATAACATGGGCCCGTTGATTCTACCATTAAAACAGCAAAAGTAATTATGGAACATCCAGAGGCTCATCTATAGTTGCAATGGCAAAGTTATGAATTCATCAAAACCATTTCTAGTCTCTTGAACTAGATGGGTTCCTGTGGGGACTCGGGCAGGTGATGGCCATCAGTCATAGTCCACACAGGGATAGGAAAGTAGTGCAGAGATGCCACTCCCTGGTTGACAAAAAGTAGGAAATCTTGGGATTTTGGTACATTCTCTGCAGGAAATATACACACTTCAATACAAAAATGTCATCCATAAAGGAAATCCTGCAGAAGTAGGAAAAGTGGCATCTCTGTTAGTGAAAACAGTTCAGAATTGATCATTTCAGATTTTTACCACCAGATGGCTTGTTTACCCACCCTCATTTGTCTTTAAACAATGACATATTAATCACCTAGTTAGAACAGCAAAAATTGAATTATTGTCCGATTTTGACATGATTGGGACTTTCCAAAAATGTCCTTAATGGCGAGGTGGCCGTATGCAGGGAGTTGACTAGTGCATTTTGATCAGAATTTCATCAGCTCTTTATTTTTTTTCTTTAATAAGGCAATAAACAGAGCACCTGATGCTTTCCGTGATCATCGCAATCTCCAAAAATGCTACTTTTAGACACCCTACTGGCCCAGTAAACTATCCCTTCCCACCTTGCCAACTCGTGTACCAACAGTAGGGACCTGATCTGACTTGTAAACCACCAAAGACAGCTCTGGAAACCAACACCTGGTCTGGGGCTGTTTTGAGCATTTATTAGTGTCCACCAAACCGTTCTCCCAACTGGTGTCAAGCTCAATAGAGTATGGCTTACCGTATGTCTTAGTGAAAAGATAATAAGATGTCACTCAATTCTACAAGACATAATAAAGAGTAAGAACTTTGTCTGACTGTCTTAGAAGCCCTCTTAATCACTTAATTGTACACAATAATTCAAAACGAAATATATTCTAAACGTTTCGAGAGTCAATTCTTTTTTCTAAAACTTTTAGAAATCGAAAATTTCAATATCGCCCAAAAGCTAGTATTCCAGAAAATGTCCAATCTGGCAGGAAAAAATGCAGAGGTAATGTTGGTTTTCCCGAAGATGGCAAATTTATGAAGAAAAATGCCATACGGCATCATGCCATCCAAGTATTTTTTTAACAAACATTTATTCAAATTTCATAAAAACTCTCTTGACTATTGAAGATGGGTTAGGCGCTAATTTCAAAATCCAGAGACAAAGTTTTTTAGTTGGACTTTTTAGCTGTAACCAACAATGTTTAATATGAAAGGTGAACTACTACTACAACATTCAATTTCATTAAACTGGTCATCATTGCATTGTTTTCAATAGAAATATGGACATTATTTTGAGAACACACAGTAACACTAACTGACATAAAATAACAACAGCAATAGAAATACCAACATGAACATTTTCATGACTGTAACATGATTTACAAGAATTAGAAAACCTCAATGAGAATACTAGTCCCTTGACAAATCCTGCTGCTACACATTTACCGAAGCAAGGGTTCATAAACCTCCTACACCACATAAACATGGTGTGAGAGGGACAGGCCGTTGGTATGCTGTAAGTCTACCACAGCATGGGAGGCGGCAGCAACGAGCAATGACTCCAAGCTCATACAATTGTGTGCCATAATCCCAAATTACCAGGCTATTCACTCCCTTTTTTAAAATTTGTTGTTTACAATTTCATAGTCTGTCCCGTTATGGGGCTTCTTTAAGGAATTTCAATAAATTTTCTTCTTCAGTGGTGTTAAAAACATTAGACATGGATGTTACATCCACCAAGTGTTATCTTCGGTCTTTCTACAGTTGAGTAAAAAGCGCAGCCTCTAGGAAATCAGATTTTATCAATGTATATCTAATTTACCGGCCTTTAACCATATAAGATAAATAGGTATTCTAAGGTCACACCAAAAAAAAAGTTGTGTCAATGGATTTCACTTTTCAAAAAAATGGTGCGAGCGAGCGAAATCTATTATTATTTTTTTTAGATTTATTTTTTGTCAATGGATTTTGTCGGTGGAAAAGTGGAGCGAGCGACAACTTTTTAAAATCTTTTACCCAGCCTCCGACAAAAGTTCTTAGTAGACCCCTAACATAAAAAATTTATTGATTGATCTGGGGGAATTACTGGAAGAAAAACACTTTTCTCAATTTTCAATTTCTCAATTTTGAAAAAAATGAGGCGAGCGAAATCCATTGACAATTTTTTTTTACCAAAAATAATAATTTCCATTTCCGAAAATAAGGTGCGCGAAATCCATTGACCAACTTTTTTTTTGGTGTGGCCTAACCATTAGTAATTTCTTATAAACTAGTAATGTGTGGCTGATATACCATTACTCGGATGGGCAACAAGCAGCCATTGAACAATATTTTTGATACATTTAGCATCTTCACATTACTCATTAGTTATTTGCAGAAGGCACACACATCCTAATCTAATAAAGCAGCAGTTTGGAAGATAATTCGCTGCAGACTTTTCATGTTAACCCTATAAGGACAGCAGAGTGCCTTGACCCTTGATTTTACTTGAAGGATAGCATTTTGCTAAAAGGCAACATTTGTTGCCATGATGTACTAATGCAGCCCCAGCGAGTAACTTGCCTGTGCTGCATTGGTACATCATGTCAACCCTTTCGGAGCGTATCAACGCTGTAGAGTCAGCATGATGCATGAATGCAGCACTGGCGAGTTAGTCATCAGGGCAGCATTCATGCATCATGACAACGAAGGGCATGATGCATTGATGCAATATGCGGCCCTTAAAAGGTTTGATGTTTCAAGTTAGTATATCCGATGTTTGGGACAAAAAAATAGTCAGAATGTTCACAAATAATATATTTGACTTCCTATCTGTTTTATTCCCCCTAATTCCCTCTGATTTTGCTCCAATTCAATTTTATTGCCCAATATATGGTCATTTTGGAATAAAAGCGTGCACGCTTTTATTCCCCCTGTTGAAAATATGGTTGGGGGACATTGGATCCCTTTGTGACCCATTAACAGCCATTGATGACATTTAATTAACCTCTATTCTTTAAATAATACAATTTTAGTGGTTAAGTCAAATTTAGAATTTGAAGAAAAATCGGATATACCCACTCACTGCTTGCGCTGTATTCATGCATCACGTCAACCCTTTAGAAATGTAATGAACCCTGAGTTCATTACTTTTTAGGCCATGGTAAATTACAGTATAGAGGTCAGCTGGTCAGCGAGTTTCAACCTGTGAGACTTTGTGAGACACAGCCCCCACAGCTTTCTAGGACATGCTAAAATTAATTGATTTGGTGAGACACAGCCTGGGGTATCCATAGTGCACATTTCTCATTTGGTCTCGGCACTTTACTCACTTTAGGACACATTAAGATATCAAAACCCAGGTTTGATAACACCACAATATCTATGCAGACTAACATGAGGATCATGTCAATGTATACGTTTGAAATGTTTCCCGGGAAACTAAATGAAAACATTGAATATTTTTTGAATATATTTCCTAAATTCCAATGAATGTGTGCCTAGTAATGAGAAGTAGATAAATTGCAAAATAGTTCTGAATTATCCTACATGTTTGGTCCGTTCAGACCTTCTCCAGGGATATGATATCACATATATTAATCAGACTTCAGTATTTTATTTGGCATCATAAATTATAACATTTGGTAAAAAGCAAACATCCAGAAAACATAATGAATAGTAGATACGATGTCTGGAGAAGATTTCAGAGTTTGTGGGCGCTTTCTGTGTGCTTCCTGAGGTGACCTGGTGTAGCAAACCCCTTACCACACAGTGTACAGGTGTGTGGCCACTGTCCTGTGTGGCTGTAGCTGTGGTGCTTCAGGTGATTTGCTTGATTGAAGCCCTGTCCACATGTTGTACAGACGTAGGGTTTCTCCCCTGTGTGTGTCCTCATGTGTCTGGTAAGGGCATTGGAGTGACTGAATGCATGTTTACAGACAGGACAGCTGTAAGCTGCCTCCCCTGTGTGTGTCCTGCTGTGTGTCTGTAGGTTTCCTGCCTGGTTAAACCCCTTGTTACACACGTCACACCTGTAGGGTCTGACACCTGTGTGCACCACCTGGTGTCTGCTCAGGTTCTGTGACCTATTGAACCCCTTCCCACACACCTTACAGCTGTATGACTTCACACCACTGTGTGTCAGTAGGTGGTTGTTGTAGTTGTCACTGCGGTCAGTAGAGTAGCTACACTGCGCACACTTGTACTTCTTGCTGCCCGTCCTGTCTCCATGTCCTCTCCTGTGTCCATCTCTCCACGTCTCTGAGGGAAACACTCGCTCACACACCTCACACGCCCACAGTGAGAACCCTGCAAGGATAAGTGAACACCAGTTGGATATAGAGGAGTGTGGAGAGATCTCTGCTGGTCACAGTTCTAAGTACTTATAAGAACTACGTCATTTAAGTAACAGGAGATTACATAGGTCAGGTTAAAGAGGTGTTTCACCTTAGAAGGATCAGCTAGAACCATTTCTTGAATACAGAACTAGGTCTATTAAATATTGTGAGACTGATCCAGACAAGGGTAGGCCCTACACATATATTGCAACTGGCAGCTTTGCAACTTAGTATGTCATGCTGTTTACTGTTATCTCCTCAGCTTGAGAGTATAGCAGACCATATTGAGCAGACCCAGCTAAGAAAAATATGTTATTTTACGTCTGTCGCAATTTTCTGCCATCCTCTGCCTGTATTGACATCTGTCGGTTATGGTGAACACAAGATACCAGCTCGCGGGGGGGCACTCCCTCAGCATTACTGACTATGTGTGAATATAATTCCAAGGGAAAGGGTCTGTTTCTGGGCCCTAGGCACGGACCCGCGAGGGTCCTTGATAAGGGGTGCTTTTTAAGCAAATTTGGGGAGAAAGGGGTACATTTTCAGACCTTCATGGCTTTTTATAAGGTATTTTTTACTTTATTTTTCAACAATATTTCTTGTTAACCCTATTTTCTCAGGGTCACCCTGTGATTAGGGTATATTTTTCAGGCTCATTCGTGATTAGGGTCTGTTTTCCCGGTAAGTTTACCTTAAAAAGGGTATACTTTTTTTTAATTTTCCCCCTTGATAAGGGTACCAAATTTAGAGTGATGTTCACACATAGTGACTATAGAAAAGATAGGGAATGCCCCCCCCCCCCCCGGTACCAGCTGCAGTTGTTGTCAGTGTAGACCTGAGGTCTCTCCTCAAGGTCCATCACACTCTTTCCAACTTTAGATATACATTTGATAGTGAGAATCAATGACAGTCTTTGTCCCCAAAAATGAGAGTGATGTCCCATATACAGGGGTCAGTCAGGCCCATCCCCTACATCTGCTTGTGTTCACTAAACACATGGTGTAAGAATCCAAATCCCTTTGATATTTACCCCATATATACAAATGTGTTACTGGTCTGCTGGTTAGACATAAGTCACATTCTCACTTAGGGAGGTAGGTCGGATTTTTTTTTGGATTTTTTTTTTTTGATTTTACATAGAGAGTGTACTAGGAATGAGTCGCGAATCGACAAATCAATGCCCGACTCTCCAGAATGATTCCACAATTCCTCTATTGACTAGGAATATCAAGAAGTTGTTGGATATACCTCTTAGAAAGCCATTTCCTGATATTAATCAATTATTCAGGCCTCTGAGGTTACTGGGAGCTTGTTATTCTTGAAAGAATTAGGAAAAAATGAGGAAAAAAGTAACAAAAATTTTTTTTTTTAAATCTCCAAAATTGGGAAAAAAAATGCAAGGGTCGGCCCTTTTTTGAATCTAGGGTCGGGTTGCCTGAAACACACCTTTTTTTTTGGCCTTAACAAGAGATAGGAAAAGTTTACAAAAGATCCTCCATTGTTTTTTTCTAATGGATTCAAATAACATGTATACACAATGATCTAAAATAACCCTCACTCCAGTAAGAAATACCTGATGTGCTGTTTTCAGGCATGGGATTGGGTTTTGAAGAAAAATCCTAAAAGTAGCCAAAACACGTTATCTGGGGGACATTTTGCATTCTTATTAATGATAAAATATTTTTTCATTGCATCTGCACAAATCACAGGAATAACCTTTTGGGCTTCAAAAATCCGGAAATCCGGATAAATCCCATGCCTGTGTATTTCTGGAAGGGAAAGCTACAAGACGGCGGGGTAATAAACCTGACTTACCGGCGTCGTGGAACAGTTTCCGTAAGGCGTCCTGCCCCAGGTGCTGGGTGCGCGGCTGACCTTGGCCGTCCTTGCCTTCCTCCCCCAGCAGCCCTAACTCTCGTCCATACTCATCCCCGTACCACACCAGCAGCTCCTGCCCCGGGAGGACCGCCTGCACCGTGCGGTAGTACACCTACACACAAACACACACATTAACTCATCCCCGTACCACACCAGCAGCTCCTGCCCCGGGAGGACCGCCTGCACCGTGCGGTAGTACACCTACACACAAACACACACATTAACTCATCCCCGTACCACACCAGCAGCTCCTGCCCCGGGAGGACCGCCTGCACCGTGCGGTAGTACACCTACACACAAACACACACATTAACTCATCCCCGTACCACACCAGCAGCTCCTGCCCCGGGAGGACCGCCTGCACCGTGCGGTAGTACACCTACACACAAACACACACATTAACTCATCCCCGTACCACACCAGCAGCTCCTGCCCCGGGAGGACCGCCTGCACCGTGCGGTAGTACACCTACACACAAACACACACATTAACTCATCCCCGTACCACACCAGCAGCTCCTGCCCCGGGAGGACCGCCTGCACCGTGCGGTAGTACACCTACACACAAACACACACATTAACTCATCCCCGTACTACACCAGCAGCTCCTGCCCCGGGAGGACCGCCTGCACCGTGCGGTAGTACACCTACACACAAACACACACATTAACTCATCCCCGTACCACACCAGCAGCTGCTGCCCCGGGAGGACCGCCTGCACCGTGCGGTAGTACACCTACACACAAACACACACATTAACTCATCCCCGTACCACACCAGCAGCTCCTGCCCCGGGAGGACCGCCTGCACCGTGCGGTAGTACACCTACACACAAACATGACACACACATTAACTCATCCCCGTACCACACCAGCAGCTCCTGCCCCGGGAGGACCGCCTGCACCGTGCGGTAGTACACCTACACACAAACATGACACACACATTAACTCATCCCCCTACCACACCAGCAGCTCCTGCGCCGGGAGGACCGCCTGCACCGTGCGGTAGTACACCTACACACAAACATGACACATTAACTCATCCCCGTACCACACCAGCAGCTCCTGCCCCGGGAGGACCGCCTGCACCGTGCGGTAGTACCCCAGCTAGCATCCTGACGTTGGCCCAACGTTGGCTCAACATAGTTGAGGGTTGGACTGACGTCAGCATGCCAACGTTGGCACAACGTAGTTTTGGCCGGGGGCATTCCGTTTGGGCCAACGTCAGCATGCCAACGTTGGCCCAATGTTATGCCAACTGTCATATGTTGATAGTTTACCAAGGTCAGATGCAGATATTGACACAACATAGTTTTTGTCAGAGGTATTCCATTCTAACTTTGTATGATGCTCATATAGAGTATCAATGATCACTAAACTGTGATTTATTCTGCTAAAGCCAAGAATCAGTTTAGAAACAATCATTTCTGTCTTTGAATTTCACCTTTATATCAGCTTAAAGGGGCCAGAGGTGATAGACAGCCATCCCATCCTTTAGACCTTATATACCTATACCATTACCTTAGAAAAGGTGTCCTCGTGGCAATGTTACTGCATTTTGTTATGTCACTGGGAGAGTTGGTAATTAAGTATGTTATAGCATATGAATGGAATATCTCTGGCTTTTAAAATGTATATAACACACATGGGGCCCAATTAATGGCCACTTATGATGAGAGATAAAGGATCTGCTGGGCAAAATCTCTTCTGACAACCTTCCATGCCCTCTAGTGGAGGTTGGACATGCAACGTTGGCCCAACATTAATATGCCAACATTGTGCCAACGTTGGCATTTCAACGTTGGCACAACGTAGTTTTGGCCGGGGGCATTCCATTTGAGCCAACGTCAGCATGCCAACGTTGGGCCAATGTTGGGCCAATGTTATGCCCACTGTCATTATGTTGACATTGTACCAACATCAGGCGCAAACATTCGCCCAACATTGCAACGTTGGCAGAGCATAAATTTCCAACGTTGGTACAATGTTGGCATTTCAACGTTGGCACAACATTAAATTATTGCCTGCGACGGTGCCAACCATTGCCAACGTTGGCCCAACGTAACCATGCTAGCTGGGACACCTACACACAAACACACACATTAACTCATCCCCGTACCACACCAGCAGCTCCTGCCCCGGGAGGACCGCCTGCACCGTGCGGTAGTACACCTACACACAAACACACACATTAACTCATCCCCGTACCACACCAGCAGCTCCTGCCCCGGGAGGACCGCCTGCACCGTGCGGTAGTACACCTACACACAAACATGACACACACATTAACTCATCCCCGTACCACACCAGCAGCTCCTGCCCCGGGAGAACTGCCTGCACTGTGCGGTAGTACACCTACACACAAACATGACACACACATTAACTCATCCCGGTACCACACCAGCAGCTCCTGCCCCGGGAGGACCGCCTGCACCGTGCGGTAGTACACCTACACACAAACACACACATTAACTCATCCCCGTACCACACCAGCAGCTCCTGCCCCGGGAGGACCGCCTGCACCGTGCGGTAGTACACCTACACACAAACACACACATTAACTCATCCCCGTACCACACCAGCAGCTCCTGCCCCGGGAGGACCGCCTGCACCGTGCGGTAGTACACCTACACACAAACATGACACACATTAACTCATCCCCGTACCACACCAGCAGCTCCTGCCCCGGGAGGACCGCCTGCATCGTGCGGTAGTACACCTACACACAAACATGACACACACATTAACTCATCCCCGTACCACACCAGCAGCTCCTGCCCCGGGAGGACCGCCTGCACCGTGCGGTAGTACACCTACACACAAACACACACATTAACTCATCCCCGTACCACACCAGCAGCTCCTGCCCCGGGAGGACCGCCTGCACCGTGCGGTAGTACACCTACACACAAACACACACATTAACTCATCCCCGTACCACACCAGCAGCTCCTGCCCCGGGAGGACCGCCTGCACCGTGCGGTAGTACACCTACACACAAACACACACATTAACTCATCCCCGTACCACACCAGCAGCTCCTGCCCCGGGAGGACCGCCTGCACCGTGCGGTAGTACACCTACACACAAACACACACATTAACTCATCCCCGTACCACACCAGCAGCTCCTGCCCCGGGAGGACCGCCTGCACCGTGCGGTAGTACACCTACACACAAACACACACATTAACTCATCCCCGTACCACACCAGCAGCTCCTGCCCCGGGAGGACCGCCTGCACCGTGCGGTAGTACACCTACACACAAACACACACATTAACTCATCCCCGTACCACACCAGCAGCTCCTGCCCCGGGAGGACCGCCTGCACCGTGCGGTAGTACACCTACACACAAACATGACACACACATTAACTCATCCCCGTACCACACCAGCAGCTCCTTCCCCGGGAGGACCGCCTGCACCGTGCGGTAGTACACCTACACACAAACATGACACACACATTAACTCATCCCCGTACCACACCAGCAGCTCCTGCCCCGGGAGGACCGCCTGCACCGTGCGGTAGTACACCTACACACAAACATGACACACACATTAACTCATCCCCGTACCACACCAGCAGCTCCTGCCCCGGGAGGACCGCCTGCACCGTGCGGTAGTACACCTACACACAAACACACACATTAACTCATCCCCGTACCACACCAGCAGCTCCTGCCCCGGGAGGACCGCCTGCACCGTGCGGTAGTACACCTACACACAAACACACACATTAACTCATCCCCGTACCACACCAGCAGCTCCTTCCCCGGGAGGACCGCCTGCACCGTGCGGTAGTACACCTACACACAAACACACACATTAACTCATCCCCGTACCACACAAGCAGCTCCTGCCCCGGGAGGACCGCCTGCACCGTGCGGTAGTACACCTACACACAAACACACACATTAACTCATCCCCGTACCACACCAGCAGCTGCTGCCCCGGGAGGACCGCCTGCACCGTGCGGTAGTACACCTACACACAAACACACACATTAACTCATCCCCGTACCACACCAGCAGCTCCTGCCCCGGGAGGACCGCCTGCACCGTGCGGTAGTACACCTACACACAAACACACACATTAACTCATCCCCGTACCACACCAGCAGCTCCTGCCCCGGGAGGACCGCCTGCACCGTGCGGTAGTACACCTACACACAAACACACACATTAACTCATCCCCGTACCACACCAGCAGCTCCTGCCCCAGGAGGACCGCCTGCACCGTGCGGTAGTACACCTACACACAAACACACACATTAACTCATCCCCGTACCACACCAGCAGCTCCTGCCCCGGGAGGACCGCCTGCACCGTGCGGTAGTACACCTACACACAAACACACACATTAACTCATCCCCGTACCACACCAGCAGCTCCTGCCCCGGGTGGACCGCCTGCACCGTGCGGTAGTACACCTACACACAAACACACACATTAACTCATCCCCGTACCACACCAGCAGCTCCTGCCCCGGGAGGACCGCCTGCACCGTGCGGTAGTACACCTACACACAAACACACACATTAACTCATCCCCGTACCACACCAGCAGCTCCTGCCCCGGGAGGACCGCCTGCACCGTGCGGTAGTACACCTACACACAAACACACACATTAACTCATCCCCGTACCACACCAGCAGCTCCTGCCCCGGGAGGACCGCCTGCACCGTGCGGTAGTACACCTACACACAAACACACACATTAACTCATCCCCGTACCACACCAGCAGCTCCTGCCCCGGGAGGACCGCCTGCACCGTGCGGTAGTACACCTACACACAAACATGACACACACATTAACTCATCCCCGTACCACACCAGCAGCTCCTTTGATTGATTGATTGATTGATTTGTTTAACGTCCAGACGTACATCAAGTACCTCACGGGACATCTCAAGTTGGCAAGGAGTCATCCACAAATAGTGGTAGTCTGCCTTGCAGTAGTAGGACAGATATTTATATGCTGCTTGCCCAATACAGCAGTGACCGCATCTATGGATGATCGAATCTATGAAATGAATGACCGCATCTATGAGGTGAGGGAGAAAACCGCTACCGGGGCACGTCCCCTACTCTTTTCGAAGGATAGCAAGTGTTCTTTTATTTGCCTGGTCCTAGCTACCTGGGCTAGTACCATAGTAGGCAGGGCCAGACAAACCACGGCCTTTGATATCTCAGACGTGGTTCACTGAGGAGGGATCCCATGCCAGACCACCAGCAAGAAGGCCCGGGCCCGCGCATATGGGCAGCGGTTGCCAAACAGCTTACGTGACTGATCACAGCAGTAAGGCACGAGACCCCTCAAGTTTTGTCGCCTTTTACGAATCCGGTATGCCCATTGGTATTATGGAAGGCTCCCGATGAAGTTATTCTACTCCTTCATGCCCCCATCATGAAGGTCCCCACTAACACAGGGGGAGCTCCTGCCCCGGGAGGACCGCCTGCACCGTGCGGTAGTACACCTACACACAAACATGACACACACATTAACTCATCCCCGTACCACACCAGCAGCTCCTGCCCCGGGAGGACCGCCTGCACCGTGCGGTAGTACACCTACACACAAACACACACATTAACTCATCCCTGTACCACACCAGCGGCTCCTGCCCCGGGAGGACCGCCTGCACCGTGCGGTAGTACACCTACACACAAACACACACATTAACTCATCCCCGTACCACACCAGCAGCTCCTTCCCCGGGAGGACCGCCTGCACCGTGCGGTAGTACACCTACACACAAACACACACATTAACTCATCCCCGTACCACACCAGCAGCTCCTGCCCCGGGAGGACCGCCTGCACCGTGCGGTAGTACACCTACACACAAACATACACACACATTAACTCATCCCCGTACCACACCAGCAGCTCCTGCCCCGGGAGGACCGCCTGCACCGTGCGGTAGTACACCTACACACAAACACACACATTAACTCATCCCCGTACCACACCAGCAGCTCCTGCCCCGGGAGGACCGCCTGCACCGTGCGGTAGTACCCCAGCTAGCATCCTGACGTTGGCCCAACGTTGGCTCAACATAGTTGAGGGTTGGACTGACGTCAGCATGCCAACGTTGGCACAACGTAGTTTTGGCCGGGGGCATTCCGTTTGGGCCAACGTCAGCATGCCAACGTTGGCCCAATGTTATGCCAACTGTCATATGTTGATAGTTTACCAAGGTCAGATGCAGATATTGACACAACATAGTTTTTGTCAGAGGTATTCCATTCTAACTTTGTATGATGCTCATATAGAGTATCAATGATCACTAAACTGTGATTTATTCTGCTAAAGCCAAGAATCAGTTTAGAAACAATCATTTCTGTCTTTGAATTTCACCTTTATATCAGCTTAAAGGGGCCAGAGGTGATAGACAGCCATCCCATCCTTTAGACCTTATATACCTATACCATTACCTTAGAAAAGGTGTCCTCGTGGCAATGTTACTGCATTTTGTTATGTCACTGGGAGAGTTGGTAATTAAGTATGTTATAGCATATGAATGGAATATCTCTGGCTTTTAAAATGTATATAACACACATGGGGCCCAATTAATGGCCACTTATGATGAGAGATAAAGGATCTGCTGGGCAAAATCTCTTCTGACAACCTTCCATGCCCTCTAGTGGAGGTTGGACATGCAACGTTGGCCCAACATTAATATGCCAACATTGTGCCAACGTTGGCATTTCAACGTTGGCACAACGTAGTTTTGGCCGGGGGCATTCCATTTGAGCCAACGTCAGCATGCCAACGTTGGGCCAATGTTGGGCCAATGTTATGCCCACTGTCATTATGTTGACATTGTACCAACGTCAGGCGCAAACATTCGCCCAACATTGCAACGTTGGCAGAGCATAAATTTCCAACGTTGGTACAATGTTGGCATTTCAACGTTGGCACAACATTAAATTATTGCCTGCGACGGTGCCAACCATTGCCAACGTTGGCCCAACGTAACCATGCTAGCTGGGACACCTACACACAAACACACACATTAACTCATCCCCGTACCACACCAGCAGCTCCTGCCCCGGGAGGACCGCCTGCACCGTGCGGTAGTACACCTACACACAAACACACACATTAACTCATCCCCGTACCACACCAGCAGCTCCTGCCCCGGGAGGACCGCCTGCACCGTGCGGTAGTACACCTACACACAAACATGACACACACATTAACTCATCCCCGTACCACACCAGCAGCTCCTGCCCCGGGAGAACTGCCTGCACTGTGCGGTAGTACACCTACACACAAACATGACACACACATTAACTCATCCCGGTACCACACCAGCAGCTCCTGCCCCGGGAGGACCGCCTGCACCGTGCGGTAGTACACCTACACACAAACACACACATTAACTCATCCCCGTACCACACCAGCAGCTCCTGCCCCGGGAGGACCGCCTGCACCGTGCGGTAGTACACCTACACACAAACACACACATTAACTCATCCCCGTACCACACCAGCAGCTCCTGCCCCGGGAGGACCGCCTGCACCGTGCGGTAGTACACCTACACACAAACATGACACACATTAACTCATCCCCGTACCACACCAGCAGCTCCTGCCCCGGGAGGACCGCCTGCATCGTGCGGTAGTACACCTACACACAAACATGACACACACATTAACTCATCCCCGTACCACACCAGCAGCTCCTGCCCCGGGAGGACCGCCTGCACCGTGCGGTAGTACACCTACACACAAACACACACATTAACTCATCCCCGTACCACACCAGCAGCTCCTGCCCCGGGAGGACCGCCTGCACCGTGCGGTAGTACACCTACACACAAACACACACATTAACTCATCCCCGTACCACACCAGCAGCTCCTGCCCCGGGAGGACCGCCTGCACCGTGCGGTAGTACACCTACACACAAACACACACATTAACTCATCCCCGTACCACACCAGCAGCTCCTGCCCCGGGAGGACCGCCTGCACCGTGCGGTAGTACACCTACACACAAACACACACATTAACTCATCCCCGTACCACACCAGCAGCTCCTGCCCCGGGAGGACCGCCTGCACCGTGCGGTAGTACACCTACACACAAACACACACATTAACTCATCCCCGTACCACACCAGCAGCTCCTGCCCCGGGAGGACCGCCTGCACCGTGCGGTAGTACACCTACACACAAACACACACATTAACTCATCCCCGTACCACACCAGCAGCTCCTGCCCCGGGAGGACCGCCTGCACCGTGCGGTAGTACACCTACACACAAACATGACACACACATTAACTCATCCCCGTACCACACCAGCAGCTCCTGCCCCGGGAGGACCGCCTGCACCGTGCGGTAGTACACCTACACACAAACATGACACACACATTAACTCATCCCCGTACCACACCAGCAGCTCCTGCCCCGGGAGGACCGCCTGCACCGTGCGGTAGTACACCTACACACAAACACACACATTAACTCATCCCCGTACCACACCAGCAGCTCCTGCCCCGGGAGGACCGCCTGCACCGTGCGGTAGTACACCTACACACAAACACACACATTAACTCATCCCCGTACCACACCAGCAGCTCCTTCCCCGGGAGGACCGCCTGCACCGTGCGGTAGTACACCTACACACAAACACACACATTAACTCATCCCCGTACCACACAAGCAGCTCCTGCCCCGGGAGGACCGCCTGCACCGTGCGGTAGTACACCTACACACAAACACACACATTAACTCATCCCCGTACCACACCAGCAGCTGCTGCCCCGGGAGGACCGCCTGCACCGTGCGGTAGTACACCTACACACAAACACACACATTAACTCATCCCCGTACCACACCAGCAGCTCCTGCCCCGGGTGGACCGCCTGCACCGTGCGGTAGTACACCTACACACAAACACACACATTAACTCATCCCCGTACCACACCAGCAGCTCCTGCCCCGGGAGGACCGCCTGCACCGTGCGGTAGTACACCTACACACAAACACACACATTAACTCATCCCCGTACCACACCAGCAGCTCCTGCCCCGGGAGGACCGCCTGCACCGTGCGGTAGTACACCTACACACAAACACACACATTAACTCATCCCCGTACCACACCAGCAGCTCCTGCCCCGGGAGGACCGCCTGCACCGTGCGGTAGTACACCTACACACAAACACACACATTAACTCATCCCCGTACCACACCAGCAGCTCCTGCCCCGGGAGGACCGCCTGCACCGTGCGGTAGTACACCTACACACAAACATGACACACACATTAACTCATCCCCGTACCACACCAGCAGCTCCTTTGATTGATTGATTGATTGATTTGTTTAACGTCCAGACGTACATCAAGTACCTCACGGGACATCTCAAGTTGGCAAGGAGTCATCCACAAATAGTGGTAGTCTGCCTTGCAGTAGTAGGACAGATATTTATATGCTGCTTGCCCAATACAGCAGTGACCGCATCTATGGATGATCGAATCTATGAAATGAATGACCGCATCTATGAGGTGAGGGAGAAAACCGCTACCGGGGCACGTCCCCTACTCTTTTCGAAGGATAGCAAGTGTTCTTTTATTTGCCTGGTCCTAGCTACCTGGGCTAGTACCATAGTAGGCAGGGCCAGACAAACCACGGCCTTTGATATCTCAGACGTGGTTCACTGAGGAGGGATCCCATGCCAGACCACCAGCAAGAAGGCCCGGGCCCGCGCATATGGGCAGCGGTTGCCAAACAGCTTACGTGACTGATCACAGCAGTAAGGCACGAGACCCCTCAAGTTTTGTCGCCTTTTACGAATCCGGTATGCCCATTGGTATTATGGAAGGCTCCCGATGAAGTTATTCTACTCCTTCATGCCCCCATCATGAAGGTCCCCACTAACACAGGGGGAGCTCCTGCCCCGGGAGGACCGCCTGCACCGTGCGGTAGTACACCTACACACAAACATGACACACACATTAACTCATCCCCGTACCACACCAGCAGCTCCTGCCCCGGGAGGACCGCCTGCACCGTGCGGTAGTACACCTACACACAAACACACACATTAACTCATCCCTGTACCACACCAGCGGCTCCTGCCCCGGGAGGACCGCCTGCACCGTGCGGTAGTACACCTACACACAAACACACACATTAACTCATCCCCGTACCACACCAGCAGCTCCTTCCCCGGGAGGACCGCCTGCACCGTGCGGTAGTACACCTACACACAAACACACACATTAACTCATCCCCGTACCACACCAGCAGCTCCTGCCCCGGGAGGACCGCCTGCACCGTGCGGTAGTACACCTACACACAAACACACACATTAACTCATCCCCGTACCACACCAGCAGCTCCTGCCCCGGGAGGACCGCCTGCACCGTGCAGTAGTACACCTACACACAAACACACACATTAACTCATCCCCGTACCACACCAGCAGCTCCTGCCCCGGGAGGACCGCCTGCACCGTGCGGTAGTACACCTACACACAAACATGACACACACATTAACTCATCCCCGTACCACACCAGCAGCTCCTTCCCCGGGAGGACCGCCTGCACCGTGCGGTAGTACACCTACACACAAACATGACACACACATTAACTCATCCCCGTACCACACCAGCAGCTCCTGCCCCGGGAGGACCGCCTGCACCGTGCGGTAGTACACCTACACACAAACATGACACACACATTAACTCATCCCCGTACCACACCAGCAGCTCCTTCCCCGGGAGGACCGCCTGCACCGTGCGGTAGTACACCTACACACAAACATGACACACACATTAACTCATCCCCGTACCACACCAGCAGCTCCTGCCCCGGGAGGACCGCCTGCACCGTGCGGTAGTACACCTACACACAAACATGACACACACATTAACTCATCCCCGTACCACACCAGCAGCTCCTGCCCCGGGAGGACCGCCTGCACCGTGCACAACAAAATACATGCAGTAATAGTGTACAGTACTCTTTATCATTTAATTGTATTTACACATATAGGCAGCTAAAGTAGGCCATTTAGGGAATTAAACTTTGTATATTCCACATGGACTTGTAGAGACTGCAATGACAAAATGGCCTTTTCTCTTTTAAATGCATGTATACATGATCATACATTCCGAGAGGAGTTTTTCTGATATAGTGTGATAGGGTCTTTTTCATCATCTGTAATTTTATGCAAGTGAAAAGCAACTCAGTGCTTAACTCACCTCCCCGTGGAACTGGTAGGCCAGCAGGTTCTGCTCCCCCTCATTACGAGCACAGTTAACGTAGCGCAGCCAGTTAGCCTGGGACTTGTCTCCTGCATCCACGTAGTGAGACACATCCTTGCCATCTGCATAGATCTGCAAAAAGACAAGACACAAGAGCTATGTTCATGTATTAAATAGCATAGAAGAGAGAGGGGTCTTAAGTAAAATATATAGTTGCTTAGCAACAAATATATGGTAAGGATAAGACACATGAAAACTGAAATGATTACTTAGCACCAGATCAAAATATAGAAGCTGTTGTATACAACAAATAAGAAAATTATTAAACTTGCTCACCGTTAAACCTTGGTTATAAGCCGACCTTGTTTATAAGCTGAATGTGAGTCTGGGAGTAAAAATTTGGCTTATAACAAAAGTGCTTGAAATTAGTTTTCCCTAAGTTCCTACATTATTAAAACTTGGCCTATAAACCGAATGGGAGTTTGGGGCTTAAAATTTGGCTAATAGCAAATAAAAAGGGTGAATAAAATTCTGCTTATAACCAAGGTTTTACGGTAATTAGAGGAGAATAGTAACGTACAACCCAGCAGTAGCCAGACTTGTGAGCCTCTTCTCCATCCTCCACCTTCAGACCCTCGTAAGGCCCGAAACGTGCCCCCTGAAAGTGACAGGATCTGATTTATAACATATTTCAAATTGTACATATATGACTATGTATCATGAGATCAGTGCATTTCCCGTTCCTGTCCGACCTGCATTAATATGCTCAAATCAACTAAATATTTACCATGATTATATGAGTGCTTATGATGCATTGCACTATATTTTTCTTTTTTCTTATTTAATGATTTTTCTCCCATTTTATCTAACTGAAATGCCCATTTCCCGTTCCTGTCCGACCAGAAACAATTGCCTTCAGACAATATGTATTTTTTATACACCACAGTTATAATTGGCAAGCATATTATATTGTAACTATATTATAATTAAAGGTTGAAAACGTCAGTTTATCTCCCTATCTCTGCTCAGAATATGACTTTTTTACACATTTCATCAATACCTAACCTTGCAGTTTTTTACCAGGCATACTTTTATCTAGAAACATGCAATAAGCACTCAAGTGAATTGTCAAGAGACATATGTGATGGAATTGTAGAGAAAAATCATAATATTCTTATATTGTTTATCATTTATTCCTGGTCAAAGGGGTGGACAGGAACGGGATATGGCTGGACAGGAACGGGATATTTGATTTCTTTAGGTATTTCATGTACTGTGTTCATGGGGAAAACAAATCATAAGCACCCACATGTATTGCCAAGAGTCATATCTAACTGATTTTTAAGAAAAATAATCATATTCTTACATGGTCTATCATTTATTTCTGGTCAAAGGGCTGGACAGGAACGGGATATTTGATTTCTTTAGGTGTTTTGTGTACTGTGTTCATGGGAAACAAATCATAAGCACCTATATGTATTGCCAAGAGTCATATCTAACCGATTTACAAAGAAAAATAATCATGTCCTTACATGGTTTATCATTTATTCCTGGTCAAAGGGCTGGACAGGAACGGGATATAGCTGGACAGGAACGGGATATTTGATTTCTTTAGGTATTTCATGTACTGTGTTCATGGGAAAAACAAATCATAAGCACCCACATGTATTGCCAAGAGTCATGTCTAACCGATTTACAAAGAAAAATAATCATGTTCTTACATGGTTTATCATTTATTCCTGGTCAAAGGGGTGGACAGGAACGGGATATGGCTGGACAGGAACGGGATATTTGATTTCTGTAGGTGTTTTGTGTATTGTGTTCATGGGAAACAAATCATAAGCACCCACATGTATTGCCCAGAGTCATATGTAACCGATTTACAAAGAAAAATAATCATGTCCTTACATGGTTTATCATTTATTCCTGTTCAAAGGGGTGGACAGGAACGGGATATGGCTGGACAGGAACGGGATATTTGATTTCTTTAGGTATTTCATGTACTGTGTTCATGGGGAAAACAAATCATAAGCACCCACATGTATTGCCAAGAGTCAAATCTAACTGATTTTCAAAGAAAAATAATCATGTTCTTACATGGTTTATCATTTATTTCTGGTCAAAGGGCTGGACAGGAACGGGATATGGCTGGACAGGAACGGGATATTTGATTTCTGTAGGTGTTTTGTGTATTGTGTTCATGGGAAACAAATCATAAGCACCCACATGTATTGCCCAGAGTCATATGTAACCGATTTACAAATAAAAATAATCATGTTCTTACATGGTTTATCATTTATTCCTGTTCAAAGGGGTGGACAGGAACGGGATATGGCTGGACAGGAACGGGATATTTGATTTCTTTAGGTATTTCATGTACTGTGTTCATGGGGAAAACAAATCATAAGCACCCACATGTATTGCCAAGAGTCAAATCTAACTGATTTTCAAAGAAAAATAATCATGTTCTTACATGGTTTATAATTTATTTCTGGTCAAAGGGGTGGACAGGAACGGGATATGGCTGGACAGGAACGGGATATTTGATTTCTGTAGGTGTTTTGTGTATTGTGTTCATGGGAAACAAATCATAAGCACCCACATGTATTGCCCAGAGTCATATGTAACCGATTTACAAATAAAAATAGTCATGTTCTTACATGGTTTATCATTTATTCCTGTTCAAAGGGGTGGACAGGAACGGGATATAGCTGGACAGGAACGGGATATAGTCATAAAGGAACAGTTCTTTTTGCTTCTATAGACAAAGACAAGTCGTGAGGTGCTTTTTATGCTATGTAGGAAAAGGTATTATGGCATATAATATTTGGGATTCATTGTGAATATTTAAATACCTTTGGTTTGAGAAAAATACTGGATAAAGTGCCATGGACAGGAACAAGATCCACAACAGTAAAACATGAATATGACAATAATGGTCAAAACATATGAAAAAGCAATATCCATGGTTAAAAGGAGAATGTTCATGGTACAATTTGGTATATACAAAAGTATATATAAATGCATAGAAAATTAAATACAGTGTCAGGGAGGTAACCCAGGCCACATAGGAATTGTAAAAAGCCCAAAAAAATTGATAAAATTGATAAAATTGATAAAACTAAAAGTGCCATGTAATAGAGTATGATGAGTAGTGTATACATGAGAATTACATATATGATTTGAGAATATTTTTGACAAGTCGGACAGGAACGGGAAATGCATCAATCTCATGATACTGAGTCATATATATAATGTTTATTCCAAATGTTACCACTGTACTACAAATGTATATTCATAGGGTTGGGCATGAACAAAATTTCCTCCATGTGCAATTAGAGTCCAATTAGAGGGTCTCATGGGGCATGTGCTTCAAAAGTAGTACTTGAATTGAGCCTAAAACTGATACTTTGCTGAATAATAGGGAATGCGATAAGCCAAAGTGGGTAGCATATGAAGTATGGCTTGGTAAACCTTCTGGTTCATTTTTGACAAGATTTTGAGTCCGTCACCAGATATACTCACTTTAACGACCGGACTCTCTGCCCACACCCCGTCTCCTGCCAGTGGGATCTGGGACTTACGCACCACCAGACCAGCAGGGAGGCTGTGTACAGCTCGCTCAGGGTCTGAGCCATCGTTAGCCACCTGTATAACAGGACAAGATTTTTCACCATGTCGCAGTGTCAAATTTTAGCCAAAGGGCCGTGTCAGCGGGTCGATTTTTATGAATACAGTTTATTCTAGTCCCTCATAATAATGTCTGTGTCTGTCGATTTTTAAAATGGCCGTGTCGCCCATGTCGATTTTTACCCATGTAGAGGCACATAAAAAATTCTAAGGATCAATTTTTGGATTTAGATGATCTCAGCATTCTTGTTTCTCGAACAAATAATAGTAGTCTATGGCTGCAAGAACCACAACAACTCTTTTAATTTTATGGAAAATCTCTTTTTTTGTAGAAGCTCACATTTCCGACCTCCTCGAGATTAAAAAAAAAAAAACACCTCCCAAAAACAAAAACAAAAAAAATCATCCCTGTACCACACCACAAAAAAAAATCCAAACTTTCCTAAAATGATGCGGTGCTGTCCGAAGACCCATTTGTTTTTCCGAAAATACGGTGCGGGAAATCCGTAGACCAACTTTTTTTTTGGCCTGGCCTAATGTCGAGAAGAAGCTGTCATTGTGATTTAGCTATCACCGTTGATTGCTGCCGTACCTTGGTGTCTGGGATTATCAGCAGTGGTCCGTGAACAGGACAGTCCCCCTCATAGTCATAATCACACTCTTCACAATCTGTAAGAACCACAAAGGAATAGTGTTAAGTTGAGGTATTGAGGATCCGAGTTAGGCAGCGCTGTCACCGTAGTTGGTCGGCCCCCTACGGTAGCGAGCATAGTTGGGAAATCGTATTTGGATTAGTAGTACGGCTCGTACTAGTAGAGATAAAATCTTTTCCGGTTGGTAGTTTGCTTTTAAACTTCCCCCACGCAATCTGTGAACAGTTTACCTTGGTTAGCTGTACTTTTCATGCAGTTAAAGATGTTGATTAATTCATAAATCTGTGTTATTTGACACCCCTCACGTCACACGCTGTCTGCAACCGCCATCTTGAGTTTGAACTTTGCTGGTCCCCCACTGCACTCTGCGTGCACTGGGGGAACCAGCTTGGGAGGCAGCTCAAGACTGCTGCAGTCGATGACTACTGCTTTGCATCACGGTCATGGATTCGGCAGTAGATGCGTCCGTGTCGGACATCGTAGATGCAAATTGTTTTGGTTTTGAGTTAAAAGATGAACAGATTCGGATTATACAAGGAGTACTGCAGAGGGTCGATCAGATAATTAATTTACCAACTGCTTTTGGTAAATCGATGAGCTACATACTGCCTCCGATAGTTCTGCAAAAGGTGAGTACACTAGATCTAGGCCTGGAGAGCATAGATATTTCCAATTTTGACACTTTGATTGATTTTGGGGTGCCATTTTGAGGTGGCATCAATGAATAACAACCCTTTTTGGTTAATATCACTTGATTACAGTAAAGATTACGAGGTAATTCAATTTATTTAACCCAAAATATCTCGGAATATACATTGGCGAGTTGCCTTGGCTCTCTGCCACTTGCTGCCCAAAATGGTGAGGTCTGCCCCGTGATTTCTCATCCATCAATCATGGTTGCCGTCCTAAAAGGGGTCCGTCAGACCATGGTTGGACAGAACACAAGTTACTATAGGGACTTTATAGGAAGTTTTTCGCCCACCCCCCTTTCAACTACATGTATAGGCCTAGTACACAGGCTCTTTCACTAAAAAAAAGGGGCTACATTTTTTGCCCCCCCCCCCCCAAGACGGGTCAGAATTTTTTATGCCCCCCCCCCCTCCCCCGAAGGGGTCGGACATTTTTACCCCCCCCCTGTAACTTATAAATGAACACTCCCCACACAGGGGCCAGATTGGGAAGAGAAGTATTAGGGCCTCTCTACACTTACCCCTCCCCCCCCCCCCCCCCCACACACACACATGTAGCACCTGCCTCCTTTATAATTATTCTTTATAATTAGGCCTACCCCACACTTGTAGGCCTTTCATGAAGTGTATTCTTGTCTTCTAAACATTACAATTACGTGTGAAGTCTTACTGGGAGGTACTACCAGGGCAGCTTCCAGTCCAATGAAAAAGCCCCATATCACAGTTCTGGCCAGCTAGGTGGCAGCACAGACAGTTCCTCATTCCCTTACATCCACCTAGGTGGCAGCAGTGCACTGGTTAGGGAAGGCAAAGCTGCCTGCTAAGGGAGTGCATTTAAATTTAGGGAGTAGGGGCCTAACCATTCTTTATCCAGGGAGGGGCGGGGGCAAAAAGAAAATTACGACCTCACTCCTACTATAGGCCCATTCTAAGTTGGGGGGGGGGGGGGGGGTTGAAAGATTGGGTATTTTTTTGGCCATTTCCACCCATAATGTCAATTTTGGGTGCTGGTGGATCATTTTGAGTCAGATTGGATATTTTCGATATTTTCCGATAACTTCAGTTTAGGCAGGTTTGTCGCAGGAGTCGCTCATATTGTCAAATTTGGGTGTGAGTGAGTCATTTTGAGTCAGATTGGATATTTTCGAGAAAAAGTCAAATTTCCCTTCAAACGGCCAATTTGGCGAGAAAAAAGTTCAAAATCGCAAAAAAGTGAAATTTCCCTTTAAACCGGCCAATTTGGCGAGAAAAAAGTCAAAAATCGCAAAAAAGTGAAATTTCCCTTTAAACGGCAAATTTGGCGAGAAAAAAGTTCAAAATCACCAAAAAGGTGAAATTTCCCTTAAACTGGCCAATTTGGCGAGAAAAAAGTTCAAAATCGCAAAAAAGTGAAATTTCCCTTTAAACGGTAAATTTGGCGAGAAAAAAAGTCAAAATCGCAAAAAAGGCGAAATTTCTATTAAACCGACCAATTCGGCGAGAAAAAAGTTCAAAATCGCAAAATTGTGAAATTTCCCTTTAAACGGCAAATTTGGCGAGAAAAAAGTTCAAAATCGCAAAAAAGGTGAAATTTCCCTTAAACCGGCCGATTTGGCGAGAAAAAAGTAAAAATTGGCGAAAAAGTGAAATTTCCCTTTAAACGGTAACTTTGGCGAGAAAAAAAGTCAAAATCACCAAAAAGGTTAAATTTCCATTTAACCGACCAATTCGGTGAGAAAAAAGTTCAAAATCGCAAAATTGTGAAATTTCCCTTCAAACGGCCAATTTGGCGAAAAAAAAGTTCAAAATCGCAAAAAAGTGAAATTTCCCTTAAAACGGCCAATTTGGCGAGAAAAAAGTTCAAAATCACAAAAAGGGACAAATTTTGGCGGAGCTGCTTCTTTTCGGGTCAGATTGGGTATTTTTGGTGTTTACTGTTTGAGCGAACTTTTCTCTCATTTCTTCTGCTCATAGCGTCACCTTTATTAAACATTGTTTATCTTTTTTGACAGATGACAAATAGGTTGCACACTGCACTGGTCATTAGTCCTCTGAAGTCTATCATCCGCAACCAGTGCAGTTTCCTTAGGGAAAATGGGGTGTCTGCCGCGATGCTGGTAGCATCTGAGGAGATGGACAACATCGATACCCGTAAGTGTCAGTTTATGAACATATATAACTCCCTGCAGTATCTGACCAGATTCTTTTGAGGCAATAATACGAAGTATGAATTAAATGATGAATAATTCAGAAAGAACCTTGAGGAAACAGTCTACACTAAAAATAAGCAAACGCAGACTGGCTATCTAACCCTGCTATAACAAATCCAGATCAACTTTAAATGTGCCATCTTACATTTCCTGTCCTCTTACTTTATACATACAGAACTAATACAATCCAGACAGGCTGTGATCATATTGGCCACTCCGGAAGCAGCTATGGTTGAGAAGTGGAAAACTCTGCTAACGGACATGGCTGAGAAGGGGCAGCTCTGTGTGCAATCATATGATGAGGTTCATTGTCTGTCTACATGGTAGGTCCTGTTTTCACTACTTTTATAACTAACTGTATTATGAAACATAACAAGCCCAGCACCTTTCACAGAAGTCTAAGTCATCACCTCCCAATCAGGCAGGGAAACCTTTTACATACCAATTCCCATGTGGAAGTAGCCAACTCATCCCCTCAACCCACCCTCCTACCAATCCGTCTAGCGAATAGTATTTCTGTATTATTAGTATTGGTTCGCCCAGCTTATCCTGCCAGTATACTGTAGTAACATTGGATGCACTGCAGCACTACATTACACTTTATTTTACCTTTCCAGGGGATTGGACTTTAGAGAAGCTTACAGGGAGGTGAAGGTACTGGTGTCAGTACTGCCTTGCCCAGTCCTGGCCTTGACTGGTACACTCACAAGGCCTATCTTGAAGGATGTGATGAAATGCCTGTGCCTGGAACCAACCACCAAAGTCATCGAAAGGACACCTGATCGGTATGTGCTACCAAATTTGATACCTAGTCTTTATTACATCACAGTTCTTGCATTAGGCGGTACATGCATGCATCATTTTCAGTTCAGTGTTTGTCACTTTTGCACAGTTGCTTGGTGAAAGATAACAATATTATAGCATAAAAGTTAAATATGAATTCATTTCTATAGATAACTACTTCCTTAAACAGATAATATTCCCTTGTACTATCTAAATTGCAGTCAATTAACAATGAATGTCTTGGGCTTAGGCTGTCTTGACTGCCCTTCTCACTAGACAACCATCTTCCTTGCTTTCATCAGTACTTCATTTTCAAATTTATATAAATACATTGTATCATGTGTGCGCGGTAATCCCAACATTGAAAAGTCCAACAATTGCTTAGTATTTCAGCTTATGGCTAAGTCTCGTGAAATTGTAACAATTGGATAGTCTTTGACCGGGTAGCATCTTTGACCATGTGACATTTTTGACTGGGGGACGTCTTTGACCAACGCACAATGATTTGATCTTTTTACACAGGGGGTTGGGAAAAGAATCTTTTTTTGGGGATAATCATAAGGTATAAACATACTAAAACATGATGAAGAAATGAACCATTAAATACATTTTTTAATATGATAAAATAATGTTTTACTAAATGGTCAAAGACGCTGCACAGAATAACAATGGTAATAATAGTAGATGAACATATATTATGTGTTACTGTACCTAATTATGTCAGCCTATAATTATAACCAAATCGAAATTAAATTAGTCACCTGGTCAAAGATGTCACCCGGTCAAAGACTATCCAATTGTTACAATCTCATGAGACAAAGCCTTATGTGTCAACATGACTTCAAACACTTGGACCTTAATCATTCTTTTCTATACATGGACTGTTAAATTCCCTCAACATTAAGGCTACACTTATAATGTCAATGTTGAGCACTGACTGTTAACCACAAGTTCTAATATTGTCACCCAATGTATGACTTGCATTTACCTAACGATTGTCATGTTCTATATTTAACAGGCCAAACATCTATATCGAGCATCATGATGTGAAGGATGACCTGGATGCCTCCCTTGGTTGGCTGCTGACTGGCCTGCGTATCCAGCGGGATAAGTTTCCCAAAACGATCATCTACTGTACAAACATGCGGACTTGCAAGAATGTACATGAGTGGGCTTTTGATCTGCTAGATGAGGAAATGTTCCTAGACAAGAGTTGGGACCCCTCACAAAGGATGGTAGAGATGTTCCACAGCCGTGTTGACACCGCCACCAGAGAGAGGGTTGCAAAGACCTTCAAATCAGGAGGTGTCATTCGCATCCTTGTAGCCACACTGGCATACGGCCTTGGGGTGCAGGTCGATGATGTCAGGCTGGTCCTGCATTGGGGGTCACCACAGTCAATGCTGCAATACTGGCAGGAGGTTGGCAGAGGAGGCCGCAATGGGACGCGGTGCTGGGCACTGATGATGCGAACACCTCGGACGAAAGTTGCGGGGGCGAAAGACGACGACCTAGTGCGGATGTTTGCGTCTACTGGGTGCCACCGCAGAGAGATATTGCAGTCCTTTGTGATATCAAATGAGATACAAGTGCTGCCAAATGGATCAGGTTGTCAGTCTTGCTGGTGCTGCTCGGCCTGCCGAACTCGCTGCTCCTGCGAGAGGGAGCCAATACATGAAACATTTGGGTTCATTGGTAGGTTAATTTCCCTACCCTACCGATTTGTACTTAACCTTGATGCATTTTAACTTTCAGATTAAATGAGATTCTGAGAAATAGTTTAACAAGGACTGGGTTTTATCATAAATATAGGACTAGGCCACTCAAAAAAAAAAGTGGTTTCTCATCACCAATGACTGAAAAATCTGACGAGGGAGGCTTTTTTATTTTTAATAAGCGACCCATGTATAGGATGAAATACATTTTTGGTGACCGAAATTCACCTTTTAGTAGTTAAGAATTTAATGCTCTTTGAAAGTGAGGAAAGTGTAGATTATTTCTATTCCACTGCATTGCTGTCAGTATAAGCTTTAATTTGATACCAAATATGCCAATATTTGTCCTTTTCTATCATGTTTTTCATTTAAAAAAATAGCAAAAATGAGAAGAAAGTGTTCCTCAAAACCGGATTTTTATGATGCGCGCGGTGATGAGAAACCATATTATTTTTTAAGTGGCCTTATAGTTAATTTCAGATGATAAATATTTTAAGATAAACATTCTGGCAAGTTACTTACTCTGTGACGTTTCCTGGCATACACACTCCTGTGTCGCTCTATCCGTGCCTTGAGCCCCTCCGGATTCTGGGTGCTGCTGTACTGGAGAACAAAGTTTTTGGCCCCTTTGTGGTGTCGTCCTGGAATACTATCCAGCAGCCTGAATTGGGAGACGACTCTGGCTAGTTTGTTGATGTCTTCCTGGTCGTCATGCTTGGCACTCTTTCTGGTGTGGCAGTCTGTTTCTGAGACACTCTCATCAAAGTCTTTCGTTATGTCCTCAGCAAAACCAACCATGCGACTGTGTCGGTCCATCGTGCTTTGTGTCAGCTGGCCTGCTGCATGTTTTACACCCTGCTTGTAGGTCCTGTTGATATGCTCGCAGTGTTGGTCCATGGGAATGTTCTTCCCTACCTTGCCCTTTGTGTTGACAGTCCTGTTATTCAGCAGCTGGTTCTGGATTCTGGCCGACTGACCACCCGCCATGTCTGTCAGAAGTCTGTGTGCGTAGATGAAATACTTGGTGTTGTTGTTGTCAAAGAAGAATGGCAGGAAGTGTCTGTACATACTCATGATCCGTTGACCATCACCCTCTTTGATGGCGTCTTGGAATGCCATTTCAACCATCCCATGCCACATCACTGCCTTGGAGTACTCCAGCTTTGAGTCAATGTCTTTGTGCTGTCCCTTTTTCTTCTTCATTTGCAGACAGGCCTGGCTGCAGAACCACATTCCCTTAGGTACTGTTTCCTCTGTCATGTCAACGCATTCTAGGTGGAACCATTGACCATGTGGACACAATCCACGTGCATCACACTCTACCATTGGTACAGTGTCCTCAAGTTCGGTCTTGCAGTGGCAGTACCTGTACTCGCCTTCACCACCCTGTGCTCCAAGGACCGCGCCACTGTCGAATCGCTGGAAAAAGAATTCCACAACTTTGTCTGCGGTATCTCCCAGCAGAGCATCGGGCACTTCTGGTAGCTCGTCAGTTGTTAACTCTAAGCCCAGGAATTTCAGAGCTGTAGCTACTATGTAGCCCCTGGTAGTGAAGTTCAGCAACTCGTAGGCCTGGTCAAAGGAATGCATGACATTGTCAGCCACCACGTTGCTGTGGCCGTAACGGTGCTTGCTGTGTGACAGTGTGCCTGCTATCCGACTGCTGTCTTCTTGAAAAAGTAGCCGGTATGCATCCTGGAAAATGAAAATGCATTGTGCTAATATTTGATGATTTATGTGACGCAAGGTTACTACCTAAAGAAATGTGCACTGCCTAAATTCGATTTTAAGACCTTTCTGTGCCACAAGGAAACTCATGCGTTCTCACTGTTGTAGTGGCTAATTTCATGTATGGCATGAGGGTAGGCACAGTATCTTTGTATTTTCTTAACATTTTTGGGGGCTATTAGTGCCTTGCACACAGTGTTGCTGCACCTCCTCACCTTGAGTAAAACTCCCCGACAGTGCCAGTCAGAGACAGACGGATGAATACCCTCCAGTCGAAGTGTCGGGGTGGCTGCAGTGGTCATTGCCTCTTTAGCATCGTTAACTCTCTCACAGCTCATACCATCCCCATACAGTATGAGGACTATAGGTGTACCATCGGGTTTCTTCGCCACATACTGATCGTAGTCGTTGAGGACATCAATCATTTCTGCAACCTTGCATTCATCTTTGTTCAAGACACCAAGTGGAACCTAAATCAAACAAAATTTCTCTTTCAGCAGACAGCAGCAAGTTAAGTGCAGGCAGAGACCCAAATTTAGACTTTTCAGACTTCATAGACCCATATAAGAGAGACGTTCTGTTTTAATCAATGTGGTAGAATAATCATGGTCATGATTAAATCCATCCAAGGGTTCTCAATTGTATCGTGTACATGTATAAGCTTCTAAGACCCCTTCACTAACATCTTCCTCCCCCCCTCCTCCTCCTATCTGCGGTTCAAGCACATGGACGTTTCGCTTTCTAGATGGCTTTAGTTTTGCACGGCACTGTTACTGCTTAGACAAGGGTGGCGTGATTGTACATTTTATTTTATTGTAGTTGCTCTGCAAACTATTATCTCCTATGAGAATTGCTACTGAAGCATGACCCTGTTAATGGCAACTTACGATTTCAGACTTCTTGGACAGTGCTTCCATGTGGGCATGTGGTATGTGCTCTGTCACCGGTTTGTCCTTGAAGATGGCCACATGCCTCACAAGGATTCTCTCTGTTAGGGTTTTGATAACAGACCTGAGGCTCACTGAGTCCTCGTCAGAGGGTAGGTAAGCATCGGTCGGAATCCCTGCTACTGCAGCAGGTGATGGCTGGTCGTCTGACAAATGCCCACCAGGCACACGATCAGCTGCAGAGTAAGCCTGAAGGGAAAATGGAAACTTAGTTGGTTCAATTCTGACCAAGTTTTCTAATTTCTAACTACCTGATTTCCCGGGGGGGGGGGGGGGGGGGGGGTTGCAAATTGGACGTTTATGATGTTATGTTTTACATCAGATAAAAGGTAATGCTGATTATGGTATCCACCCAGTAATTGAGAGTTCAAAAGTGGCCTATCTACCGGATTAGGTCGCCCTCAATTGCTATATACCATATTTCATGAGCTATATGATGGTTGAAAATAAAAAGTGGAATGCTAATGGCAGTAAATGAAACAGCACCGACTATAGTGTACATGTATCAGGTTATTTTATATTCAACTCAATGCACTCAACCCTATACAGTACTATTTACTTCCAGTGCGACCTAAAATCCACTTTTCTTATGCCATTGAATACGGCCATATTGTATTCAATGGGGGGCATTGAATACGGCCTTCACGTGCATAGGAGATCTTATATTTCCAAAAAATAAATTACAATTCTTTTTCACTAGTCTTTATCTAGAGTCACATGTCTGTCATATATTGATCATATGTTTATCATTTCAAGTCATAAATCAAAGATATTTCATTTTGTCATGGGGTCATGTGGGTATGGGGCCAGATTAGATGAAATTGTTTTATAAATGTCTACAATGAACTGTGGCTACTACCGTAAATTCCCGCGTATTACCCGCATCTCGAGTATAACCCGCACCCCCAACTCAGGAGAATCCTATAACCCGGTTTTGGATCTGAAAATATCAATTCTAGTAATGTCCTATAGTGATAAAAACCCTCGTATTACCCGCCCCCTCTATAGGCATGTCTGGTATCAAATGAAAGCTGAGTTTGGTTTGCGTACAACCCGCGGGTAGTACACAGGAATTTACGGTAGTTATGTCTTACCTGAACCATATTGTACTGCTTATTTGCCGAGTCAGTCCCACCACCATGCCTTGCGTAAGTTTGGTGATTAATGTTGTCGGAGGTCATGGTATATCCTACTCATTTTTCAGTTGCACCAGGTGAAGAGGGACCACAGGCAGCATCGGTCAAGGAGTTTGTGGGTGGAACCGACGCACTGCGAGCACTGCGAGCACTGTCCCTGGAGGACCCTGGACGAGGTGTACCTGAACAAGCTGAGGCCCCCCTGGTCGCGGAGGCCGCCCTGGTTCCAACAGATGGAGCCGGTTCTGCTGAGGAAATTTGAAGCAAAATTAGTGTTATGAAAACAATCTCCTGCAGTTTGTAGAGTTGCTGATGTATCATTAGTGTCTTGGAAGGCATAATACCAGGACCTTAAATCCTTCATTCTAATTCAGAGAAATTCTGTAGTGGCAGGATGGAGATGAATAAAGGCATTTTATTGACCAATTAATGAAGGGGCCTTAGATTTTAAATGATTATGAAGGGCAGCATAATTCTTTAAATTGATATACCTTCTGTAGGGAAATGCATTGAATCAAACAAATTAAAATTACCTGTCTCTGGAAACAGGCATCTGCGTCTTTTAGATCTACTCTGTCGTTCCACTGCTTTCTTCCAATTCAGAACCTTCTTGTTGTACGACTTGCAAATTTTGTCAATTTTCCGACTAGCAGTGTCAACACTGATGTACGGTAAGTGTTTACAGTTGGGTCAAAATTAAGCAATTAAGGGAAACTACTTTAGATGCTATTGGTGTACTCTTACTCATGCAGTAATCCGTAAGAATTCATAGTCTCAGGTTTAGTCACTCGCTCAATGTAAGAATAGCCGTACATCTCCTACTCAAACATAAACATGAGAGTCCTGTACAGGTAAAAGAGTTTATTCATAATTGACAGATGAGCATTTCAGGCTTCTTTCTTGATCAACACTCTGGATGTTACTCAATCATATTACCTGACCAGAGTATACACATCTATTAATTTACTCTCAGGTCCACTCCACCATATAAACCACCCTTCAAAATACAAGACCAAACAAACCCAGTGATAACTTCTGCATGCAATTACCAGGTTAACTATCGTTTCAAAACCAAAAGATGTAGCCCTGAGTCAAAAATAAAACCCTCAGGTGTAGAGCTACAGGTCGCGGTGATAAATTCATACTTCACCTTTTAGTCAGAGACGCACCCAGAGATGTATAATTCCACAGTACCATAATTGCAATTTGGTACACTCCATTGTACATTTGTATATTCAATTACAGAGTTAGACGAGATGAGGACTCGACGCAATAGACCTTATATATCCATAATTCCCCCACAGCTCGGGTTAAAACTTTCAACCTGTCTCGGATTTTCAACTTATTCCACTAATTAGTTTGATTACAATATTCCATACAATTCCAGATAAAAGACCTTTACATTGGCAATACAAACGACAGGAAATTCAGTGGTGGCGGGTGATGGCAACTCTCAAATTATTTAAAGGCTAGGCCCGAATGCCTATCATAAACCTGATTAGTTTGCAGTGCATAACCGGTTGGGCGAACCCTCACCGAGTTAGATCTCAACGCAATTCTCCATCCTCCAGAGACGGAGCCTCGATGGAGTAAATAAAAGATTTCTACTTACAGTTTGAATGGGTAAGTTCTTTCCTAAACTTAGGATACCGCTTGGAGGAATCCTCCAGGGCTTAGCCCTTTCCGGACTCCCTTTCACGGTTGAAAGCCCAAGGTGAGTCTTATTCTAGTAGGGAGCATGAAAGGTGTTCAGACAATAGTGCCGGTCGCTGTTGCAAGTAACTGCCTGGATATATCAACCCTGACGTTGGCATGGGGAGTCAATCTCCAACCCCTACTACCACTACTGGCTGTTCTAACTCTGCATGGCGAGTAGGTTTTCTCCCAACTAACTCCTCCCTTTAACACGCAGATATTATATCGTGCTTGTCAATTCATTTTATCACTACGCATCACTTTAGGAACCACCATTATTATTTTTGTTACCCCTCTCTTCTCCATTTCTTCCAGAGGGGGACGACTAAACGGCCGCTTTTTCCCCGCCTGGACGGCTACCAGATGTCCTATCATGCGTCATTCGGCCCGAAGTCTCAAAACACCCATCTATCTAACGGACTATATTTTTCACACTTTGGACAATACTATTATTCTTCACAAGCACTATTGTCACTTTTACTCGTTCACTGCGTCAGCCCTCATGCTTATCCAAACAAACAAGAGACCATACTCCCTCCTAATGGATTAAACAGGAGGATATGTTTTCTAGAGACGCAGTCCCTAACTCCTAGCTGCCTAAAGGACCATCTCCACTTAAACTTATATTAATATAATACCTTATAAATATACCCTTATATATTCACCCATTTGGGCACTGATCCCTGAATAAAAGGCATCTGCATACTTTCAATCTGCATACCTTCTCTTTATAAACGATTCCTTCGCTATTAGGTAATATACAAAATACCGCTTTACTGTACTTATACAGTACACTGACACTCACCCCCAGGTGATTAAAGCGGGTGAAGACGTCGCAGGGTGTTCCAGCTAGCCAAAGCTGCACTCCAATATGGTGTTGTATGGCATTGACATTCCTGTTCTTAGCTGTCAGGAGGATGGCATAAGCCATCCCCACTTTGGCTAAATCGACTTTTCCATTCGGTTTGCTGGCTGCTAGCTTGAGGATTTGCCACAGCACTGGTGATCTCCTCCGTGCCTCGCGACCAACACTCTCCCATGAAAATCCTTTCGTCGCTGACCGCATGTATGATGGCTTCTGGTCTGTGGCCTTCCTAGACTCTATCTCTATTGTCTTAAAGACTGCTGTGCGTACCTTCATAGGTCTCGGTGGCATGGGAAGAGGTGTTGATGTAATCATAGGGCAGAACATGTTTGGGGTCATCTTCATCTGTGGAAGTAACAGAAATTGCTAGAATAAACAGTTCCTATTGTCTTCATCTTTAGCATTAATAAATTATGTGTTACAAGTTATTGCCTGAGTTTTCTAATTGTATTCAACTGCCCAATTATGTTTTTATTTTTTAGCATAATTGCAAATGACACTAGCACGCAAATTTGACTTTATGAGCCCACCCGCAGGAAAAACCCGCCTGAACTAAAACTGCTGATAACCCCAAAAAATACTCAATCTGACTCAAATTGCTTCACCAGCACCCAAATTTGACACTATGAGCGCCTCCGTCGGGGGAAAAACAGCCTAGGCTGAAATAGCAGGAAAAACCTGCCTAAACTGAAATCGCCTGAAATCCCAAAAAATAGCCACTCTCACTCAAAATGACTAACACGAACTCAGATTTGACATTATGAGCGCCTCCCTTGGGGAAAAAAAGCCTAAACTGAAATCGCCGGGAATCCCAAAAAATATCCAATCGGACTGAAAATGACTCCCCCACACCCAAATTTGACATTATGAGCGCCTCCCTCGGGAGGAAAAATCGCCTAAACTGAAATCGCTGGAGATTCTAGAAAATATCCAATCTGGCCTTTTTTTGCGATTTTGAACTTTTTTCTCGCCAAATTGGCAGTTTCAAGGGAAATTTCACTTTTTTGTGATTTGGGAACTTTTTTCTCGCCAAATGTGCCGTTTGAAGGGAAATTTCACTTTTTTGCGATTTTGAACTTTTTTCTCGCCAAATTGGCAGTTTCAAGGGAAATTTCACTTTTTTGTGATTTGGGAACTTTTTTCTCGCCAAATGTGCCGTTTGAAGGGAAATTTCACTTTTTTGCGATTTTGAACTTTTTTCTCGCCAAATTGGCCGTTTCAAGGGAAATTTCACTTTTTTGCGATTTTGGAACTTTTTTCTCGCCAAATGTGCCATTTGAAGGGAAATTTCACTTTTTTTTGCGATTTTGAACTTTTTTCTCGTCAAATTGGCCGTTTGAAGGAAAATTTCACCTTTTTTGGGGGATTTTGAACTTTTTTCTCGCCAAATTTGCTGTTTGAAGGGAAATTTCACTTTTTTGCGAAGTTGAACAGTTTTTTCGCCAAATTGGCCGTTTCAAGGGAAATTTCACCATTTTTGCGATTTTTTAACTTTTTTTCGCCAAATTGGCCGTTTCAAGGGAAATTTCACCATTTTTGTGATTTTTTAACTTTTTCTCGCCAAATTGGCCGTTTAAAGGGAAATTTCACAATTTTGCAATTTTGAACTTTTTTCTCGCCGAATTGGTCGGTTTAAAGGGAAATTTCGCCTTTTTTGCGATTTTGAACTTTTTTCTCGCCAAATTGGCCGTTTGAAGGGAAATTTGACTTTTTCTCGAAAATATCCAATCTGACTCAAAACGACTCACTCGCACCCAAATTTGACGATATGAGCGACTCCTGTGACAAACCCGCCATAACTGAAGTTATCGGAAAATATCGAAAATATCCAATCTGACTCAAAATGATCCACCAGCACCCAAAATTGACATTATGGGTGGAAATGGCCAAAAAAATACCCAATCTTTCAACCCCCCCCCCCCCAACTTGGAATGGGCCTATAGTAGGAGTGGGGTCGTAATTTTCTTTTTGCCCCCCGTCCCTCCCTGGATAAAGAAAGACTAGGCCCCTTCTCCCTAAATTTAAATGCACTCCCTTAGGGAGTGCTCATTTTTTAACAACAGGGGGGGTCGGTGGATTGGGGGGGGGTAAAAAATTTGGACCCCTTGACCGGGGGGGGGTAAAAAATTTAGACCCCTCTTGGGGGGGGGGTGAAAAAAATTCAACCTGTTTTGAGGGAAAAAGCCCGCGCGTTACTATGCTACAAAGGGGCGCGAATGCGCGCGAATTTCGGCCTGCCGGGGGGGGGGGGGTAAAAAATTTCGACCCCTCTAGCGGGGGGGGGGGGGGGGGAAATTTCGCACGCTCCGCGCGAAATCTCACCACCCCCCCCCCCCTGTTGTTAAAAAATGAGCACTCCCTTAGCAGGCAGCTTTGCCTTCCCTAACCAGTGCACTGCTGCCACCTAGGTGGATGTAAGAGAATGAGGAACTGTCTGTGCTGCCACCTAGCTGGCCAGAACTGTGATATGGTGCTTTTTTCATTGGACTGGAAGCCTACCTTTTGTAAGTGTGTTGGGGTCGCTAGTTGCTTCCTAGGACTTCTGATCTTTCTAGGTGAGGCTGTCATTTTAGAGGGGGTGACAGGGGGCTTCTTGACCACGTCATCCTTCCTTGGAGAAAACACCTTCCGTTTGGTGCCCACAGGCTGCTGACTTGTGGTGGGGGGGAAGAGTGCCTTCCTGGTAGGCTCGGGGGGACACAGCCCCAACTTTGCTCTGGCCTCTGCTGAATGCTGCTCAGTGGTGTAGAGTGTCTGCAGTTTCTGTGCACACTGAGGACAGACATGTTGACTGCCAGACAGTGGTGTTTTTTTGTCCAAAGTTATCCCAAAAAATGTGATGACTTCCTGTAACTCCACTCCACCCCTTTTCAATTTGGTCGTCAACCTTTTACCTTGATTTTTGGGAATAAACTCACAACAAATGGAGCAACTCTCCTCTATCACCTCCATGTTAGAGGAGCTGCTCCTCGTCGACTGGTTGCTAGGTTTAGAATAATCTAGATCCACTCTCTTTCTTTTATCATTAATACAAACAATAATATAAAACATAAACATGCCCGAACATAATAAAGCCAACAACAATTAGACACTTTTTAATCAGCCCCATACGTGAAAAGTTCGGTACGACGAAGATGGAGGGAACGCGCACAAAGTGGTCATCTATTAGCGCTGCCTCCCAAGCTGGTTCCCCCACTGCGCGCAGAGTGCGGTGGGGGACCAGCAAAGTTCAAACTCAAGATGGCGGCCGCTGGCAGACAGCCAGTTAGGCTCTGAAACAACTACCAAATACAGATAAACAAGACACCATCGATTGGTTTAAAGTGGTCCACAACTACAAATAGTTGTTATACGAGGTATGTGGAAAGTATTGTGGACGATGGTTGAGGAAAAGTTAGTTTAAATGCAAGTCGTTTTTTGTCTATGGTCGTAACCAACTATGCTGTCTGTCGTAGGGGACGAAGAGAAACGGAGCACGGAGACAGAACAGGTCCGGTCTAATCCGAGTGGGATTCGAGTCCCCTACAAGAGTGATAATGATTATTGATTATTGACTATAATTAGAAGATATGGTACAAGTGATTTCTTCTAGAGGGAACCCTACTCTCTGGTGGTATGCGCATTTAGACGCAGATCTCTGTGTGTAGGGGAAGCGTGGGGACGAACCTGCGGAGTCACTAGATGCTGCCCATTCTGTCCCGTAATCTTAATTATGGATGGTTTCTTATGTAGATATGGGGGGCTCTGCTCCCCAACCCATGTTCTTCTTTTCTTTTTTTCCCCTTCATTAATAATGGTAAGTACAATTAAGACTTTAAGACTAAGAATAAGACTTTAAGATTACGCCAGAAATGGCAATTCAAGATTATGCACAAAATGGGCGGCGTCTAGTGACTCCGCAGGTTTGTCCCTTGTTGCGTAGGGGAAAGGACAAAGATAGCATTTAGGGATGGGACTTCCAGATGCATTTAATTATGATGAAACTCAATGACCATGCCAATATCAATCACAATAATTGTCCTGGGGGACACCAATAAGCACAGAATTTCATGAACCTAATGAAAGTTCAATCCCCTGCAAAGCGAGTCCATCCCCACGAGCCACCATAATATAAGCTTAGAGATTTTATATGTATATGTCATATAAGGTTCAACTTGTAGATGGCTCAGAAATGCATACAAAACCAAATTCAATAATCATACACATGAGTCAATTTCCAAGACTTTGTATCTTATGAAGCTACCAATCATTAATTTATTTAATTAATAAAGGTGCTTACACAGATAGTGGTCGTCCTTGGGTAACTCAGGTTCTGTGTAGACTTTGCGTGCGATGCTGCGGCGTGGGTACCTGCCCGGTCTGTCTGCTGCTGCTGCTGCTGCTGCTGCTGCTGCTGGGGGTTCTGCTGCTGACTCTGTGACAACTTGTGCTGGACTATCACCACTCTCTGAGTCATCCGTATCTAAAATGTGGAGAAGTAGGCTAGGCAAATAGAAACACCTTTATACTGTGCTCTGGAGATTTTAGGTCTACATATCTAAGTAAATCATTGATATAGCTATATGGATCACTTCAACATTTCCATGATTGATATGTTGGATATTGATGTCTTGTACCTCTAAACTCATGGACAAAAACTAATTGACACCTACAGGTGCGGTTGGAAATTATCTATATTTTCCAAGTTTTCAGAGTCATGATTTCTTGACTAGGTAAATTTCAGGATCAGAACCAACCTTCAACATCACTGTCACTGAGATCAAAGTCGTAGGTGCCTGCTTCTATGTCAGCGAGTATCTTCTCATTACGTGGCAGGATCTCAGCAGCACGAGCCTCACTCTGTTCTACGTCGGTGACAGAAAACCCCTCAAAGTCGGCATCCTCGTCATCTGTGTCTGACAAAACAGCACGGCCCTCAGTCTGTGCAGACTTACCAGCCTTCAGTGCTGCTGCCTTACCCTTCTTCTTGGACTGCAAGGATGACGTAACTTATATTGTTCAAAATTCATGCTAGACACAAAGATGTCACTCCCTGGTTATAAATGCCTCATAATGGCCCCTGGCTGGTGGTACAAGTCCCTTACTCTCGTATGTATGGTGGAGGGAGGGAGGTGTCTGGCATTTTGTCACAATGTGCTTACAAACAGGCAAGCGCGCAAAAAGTGACCAAGCTTTTGGTATATAATATTTGAAGGCCAATAAATAGTTATCCGAATAACTTACCAGTTATGATGGAGAACTAGTGTTCCGAAGAGGCCAAGGCACCGAGGTGCCCTTGGGGGTCATAGGGAGATAACACGTGACTTCCGGCAGTACAGCGAACGCACGAATTGATTTCGGTCGGTTTGGAAAAGGTGTCATACTACATTTGGATCCCGCTCCAGTCTTACATACAAAATTTCTGAAGGTTAAGGTCTGTATAAAGAAAACAAGTATGAAATATATACCTGGTTGTTACAACGCTAACAAATAGTCACTGTTCTATGTTGTAATATTTGTTTTGATTATTCACATACAATTTTAAGCACCAAACTATACCTCGCTTTATCTAAATTTTTACATACTATATAATGTAGCAATAATTCTCAATGTGAACATAGAACAACTTTAACCTACCTTGCATTTTGTAGGTTTGCCCTTGCCTGATGTCTTTGCTGATTTAACAGGTGTGACCACAGCCTTCTTAACAGGAGGCTTCCAACCCGCGTTTACTTAAATACAAGGAGCAAAGAGGTCATGGTTTGTAATAATTGAACAAAGATGGTAACAGTGATTTAGAATTCCCTTCCATCTTTGGACTATACCTACAAACTTATGATAGATTCAAATGGGAATACTTCTATTGTATGTTAACAGAAAAAAATATCAGTTCATGTAATTAATCAAAATGATATCATATGACAACTGGTCCAATAAAGAAAATTGGCCAATTTTGCAAACATCCTGTTGGGATCATGCACAATCCATCGTCACAGTATCCAAACATGTCAATAGAGGTGTTACTATCAAATCAATACAATAAAGACCACACATTACAATAAACAATTATATTGTGTACTTTGTCCAGGGTTTAGTCATTGTGCTGATCAGCACAGCGTGAGCAGCACACCATGAGCAGCACACCATGACAGGCAGCACACCATGAGCAGCACACCGTGAGCAGCACACCATGACAGGCAGCACACCATGAGCAGCACACCATGACAGGCAGCACACCATGACAGGCAGCACACCATGAGCAGCACACCGTGAGCAGCACACCGTGAGCAGCACACCGTGAGCAGCACAGCATGAGCAGCACAGCATGAGCAGCACAGCGTGAGCAGCACAGCGTGAGCAGCACACCATGAGCAGCACACCGTGAGCAGCACACCGTGAGCAGCACATCGTGAGCAGCACATCGTGAGCAGCACAGCATGAGCAGCACAGCGTGAGCAGCACAGCGTGAGCAGCACAGCGTGAGCAGCACAGCGTGAGCAGCACACCATGAGCAGCACACCGTGAGCAGCACAGCGTGAGCAGCACACCGTGAGCAGCACAGCGTGAGCAGCACAGCGTGAGCAGCACAGCGTGAGCAGCACAGCGTGAGCAGCACACCATGAGCAGCACACCGTGAGCAGCACACCGTGAGCAGCACACCATGAGCAGCACCCCGTGAGCAGCACCCCGTGAGCAACTCAGAGATATTCCAACCTCAACAAGGTCTCCCCAGCATGTAACGCATGACTCAGCGACTTACTTGGCTTCTTGGCCCGGGGTCTGTTCCTGGATGGTACCCATTCCCCGTCACTCTCTGAAGACTCATCGACGGGCTGTAAAAACTTTGGTCGGTTCTTCAGCATGAAATAGGGTTTGTCTGCTGGGAGTCCTACAAAAGGTTAAATATGGCATTTAGATCAGGAATGGCTCAGGACACTTGGTGTTTTTGTTATCTAAGAACCTCACCTGTTCCCCGACACTGGTGGTAGACAACACTATCATTAACCCTTAAAATTCATATGACACAAAATGCTGGAAAAATTGTTTTAACAAATTAATTTTTACAGTTGTTAATCAAACTTGTAACACTGCTGGTAATTTCAAACCTTGAAATGCACACATGTTGGCAAATTAATACACGGTTTCTTGAAGTCCAGTAAGAAAGGTATTACAAAGTACCATATTCAATGTAATAAGTGCCCTGGGCGCTTATAAAATTATGTTTAGGCATTTTAAGTACTTTTTAAGTATATCTTTTATCTTTTTTACATCTGACAATTTGACATTTCAAATCCATCTGCTGAGCAAAATTACGTCTCTAAGTTTTAGAAATTTAACAAGACTAACCACCATGGTAACTTACCCATGTCGATCATGACATCATAGTTCTTTTTGATGTTTCTCAACCGGTCTTTCTCGTAATCACACATCTCAATGCGCTCTTGTGGGGTAAGATACTGGTCGATGTCGACCTCTGAGCGGTCTGTCCAAGCATGCTTCTTAAACATGGCCGCGTAATCTTCTGGTGTGAACAGGTCGAACGCAATCATCTGAAGAAACAATGGAAGACAAAAATGCTTTATACTTTCATATCCTAGGGAAATCTACATACTTTTAATTGCTGGTAAAATGTGGGATTTAAAAAAATGTAAACCAGGGGGCCTTGTGAAATTGTTATCCCCCCCCTCTAAGAGTGTGTCAACCGCCTCCCTTTGCTCTTTTAATGACCACTCCCTAAGACTATTTGCTACACTTGAATTAGAAGTCAGCTCTTTAACCATCAGTATTATTTGTTTGTATAATGTATTATGACTTAGTTATTCATCATTCATGTTACATTAGACTATACATCTAAGAGACAAAACCACTTACTGGTGCCGACATGGCAGGCATCTTGGCAGGCATCTTGACTGCCCTGCAGGGAGTGCACCCACGACTTCAAACTTCAAAGCTGAAAAAGATTTTTTTGAAGTAGATTACAATTTTGATTGGTGACAATTATTGACAATTAAACTAGCTGTGTATACATTTTGGGTGCCAGGGGGAACTACTGTATCCACTATAGGATAGTGCCCCGCTGCCCCTCCCCCTTTGGCTCCGGTTGTAGATTGCACCCAATAATAGAACAGTGGGTGGCAAACAAAATCCACGTGGGTGATACCCTGTAGGGTATATGAACCATATCTCACCCAATTAAATTGATACACTGCTGGGAATTTTAAAAATATACATCCCTCTGTGAATGAGATGCACACTGTCATACACCTAGTATGTATCATTATAGTGAAGACTAGAAATTATAAGGACCCGATTAGAATATATTAAAGGGGGTATAGAGTAAGGGGTGATGGCACTATCATGGTGAAACTACCCAACCACGTGGCAGCCTGTGTTTGTCCCAAGTCCAGGCCCTGTGACGTAGCAGCAGAGGAAACTCTAACCTCTGCTATAGGGGAGGTTCAGGTTTCAACTGCTCCTTCGTCACAGGACTTGCAGGTCTGTATGGTTGATTGGCCATAAGGGCCATGTCATTTATTGCCAGCCTGGGGGTGGGGTGATTGTTGGATCGGGGGGGGGGGGGAGGGTGTGTGGGAAGGGCCCTAAACTGGAAAAGTCTTCAGGGGGGGGGGGGTGATTTGATATTGTCCATTTAAATACCCATGGCCACACTTGATAACAGGCACATGCATTCTTTTTTTTTGGGGGGGGGGGGTGGATCATTTCTCGAAATCTGAAAGTAGTGGGGAGGTCGAATTAACTTTCAGCTAATTGGTGGGGGGCTCAGAAAAAATTGCCTTTTTGTGGAAATCCACCAAGCCAGTCCCCCCCCCTCTCCCCCCCTCCCAATAATGACTGAGCCCTAAGGAGGTAGGTGAGAAAACAGGGGTTTACATGTATTTGCGGCTTGGGTTTGACTCAGGGATTGTAAAGGTAAAGATCTTGGTCAGTGGGAGGTGCATAAGACAACCTGTGGGCGGGTTAGGTAATCATAGCATAGGGCACAAGATGGATGCTCTCTGGCGGGGACAGACCCCCTTTAAAAGGGAAACGGGGGTGGCAGTATACTCCAGTCAACAGACTAAAACTTCTTATCTCCTGCCCCCCGAGATTTTTTGAGAATTTGACAAAAAAAAAAAGTGCTGACCAAAAAAACTGAACATGGCCTTTCAATCTGGGGACATTTCTCAATATATCTTCATTTGGTAGCCCAAAAGACGGATTTTCTTTGCTCTTTTTTTGCTCCGCCCCCCCCCCCCCCTGGGAAAAGTTGGCACCCAACTTCCCCTGTAAAGAAGCTTTTTTCTTTTGCCCCCCTCCCCCCACCCCACCCCCAAAATTATTTGCGGCAAACGCGCATAATCTAAGTAACCAAAAAGAGGTGGCTTTACATCACTTGACTTGACTTGACACCAGAGCCTGCAGTGCCCGGTCCCTGCACTTGGAACGAAAATGTACACCATCTATGTTATGAAAACGCCGAGAAAGGGGTGCTTTTTAACTCACTCTGCACGTCCGTGGAATTCATAAATAGGGGGTCTTTTTCATCCAAATCTCAGTGAAAAATAGAAAAGGGGGGTTAATATACTATCATCCCAATTAATAAAGCAAAAAAGGGCAAATATCTTACCACTTATGTCTGTGTGTAAGGCCTATAAACATAATATGGCAATTTCGGCAAACTTTTTTTCATTGACTTAAGTAGTATAGTATGTATCGGAACGGGACTATAGTTAAGTACTGTTTATTACTCAATCGACCTGCAGCCAATCAGAGGCCTCCCTTTTGGCGGGAAATTCAAAAGCAGCCAATGAGAGGCCTCCCTTTTGGCGGGAAATTCAAATAGGTCACGTGACCGGAAGTGACCTACTTCCGGTCACGTGACCTTTGGGCGGGAAATTCAAATAGGTCACGTGACCGGAAGTGACCTACTTAAGAGGGTCACGTGACCACCATGTTGGAGGGAAATTCAAATAGGTCACGTGACTGGAAGTGACCTACTTAAGGGGGTCACGTGACTACTAGGTTGGCGCGAATTTCAAAATAAGTCACTTGAGATTTTTATGGATAAATAAATTTAAAAAAAGAAAAAAAGCAAGCTGAAAGCTTGCTAAAAAATAATTTAAAAATGTGGCTCTTTTTTTTAGGGGGGGGAGGGGCACTCTGGGGGGCACTCTTTAAGATGCATGGGGGGGGAGGGGGGGAGGGGGGGAGGGGAAGGGTTTTTTAAGAGTGAGACTCGCTTCTCTGCCCTCTCTTTTAGAGGGCAGAGAGGCGAGTCTACTGGTTCGTCTACTTACAATGAAATGTATCATGATTGCGTTTATGATGATGTGCATCATGATGTGACTATCTTACAACTTTATAAGAAATAAGCAAGGTCTCTCTCCTATACATGGGCGTACTTACACTGACTATTTGTAAACTAATGAATGGGACTTCCTCGTTAAAATCAGTATCTACAACTCTTTCAATCTTAAGGCTTTTTTTTGAGTTTATTCTTTTGTTCAATTTTGGGCCCACCTCAAAAGAGGAATAGGCCCTCGCTTGCTCATCAGAGCCGGGGTGTAGAAGGCCCCTGCCCTGTCGGGTACGTTCTCCCTCTGGTACATTTTTGGTTAGTTTGGAGCTCTCAGTCGACTGTCTTATCCACCTTAAAAAAACCAGACTTTCGGTGTCTCATGATAAAACTGGTGCCTTATACTAAGTGCTGGATTACTTTCTCATTTTTTTATTGTTCTATCCGATGCTTATTTAATTTTTGCACTGATAAAAACGGCTAGCTTGTACAAACACGCGGTCTATTTAAGCGTTAAGTGTAGAAAATGAACAGAACAGTGCACAGAAAATAGAGCTACCGCCTACATTTCGCCCAGTCACTCAGCGGAGAACAAAAGAACTACTGACGTAGTGTACCCGCTATTCCGACAGTTGGCGCCACCGTTATACTTTTCCCGCGTGCGACATGAAGCCCTGGGGTGGGTACTGGCTGTTTGGTTGTAGGTACCGAAACATAAAAAACTACAGCCAGCCCATGTCATGGTGAGACAGCTCTCTTATTCCCCCTTGAGTAGCGTCCGTAGGGCCTATGACAAAACCTAGTCCCGTACACTGAGCAGCTTCAGGTCTGAAGGCTCATACAGAAAAATGTGTGGGTGTGTGGGTGTGTGGGTGTGTGGGTTGCTTTACGCCTTAGTTAACAGCTATGGTCATTTCAAGGGCGGTGATGGTGATCGAATCTATGGCCCTTTTACCGAGACAAGGGTTTCTTTTACATCCCACACTACATAGCAGAGAGACGTCTAGCAGATTCAGAGTGGATAGAATTTATCCACTGACCACGGGAGCCCCAGACAGCCGGTGACCAGTGGTGGTGGTGGAAGGGGTCAGGGGCAGTTTGTAGTAATCTGATACATCCTGGTCAGATACCACCACTAACCTTACCCCTTCTAACTGTGCCTGCAAACCCAAAATATTTGAATACCTGATTGAATTGATGTTATTCTTTAATAAGCATGACATGCATGTCATGTGCTTCACATAGGTACTTTATTTATGATTCAACTCCTACCAGAAGCCAGTATATAAGAAAATGTTTGATACAACGTTATCATGTTATACATTTTTGTATTACTGCTTCTAGAAAGAGTTGAGGCTTAATTAATTTACCTCTGTGGAACACAGAACATGAATAATATATCTATCTTAGAATTTCATCAAATTAATGAAGCCTTTTATCATCTTTGATTGTGAGGCATACGCTTTTCTTACACACAACAGCTGTCATCTATCAAGGGGCTCTGGATGGGGGGTCTCCATGTCGAATGTCGATCTTAGAAAATGGCCATGTCACATGTCAATGTCACTTAATAATGCTCATATCCCATGTCTATTTTAAGAATTGCTCATGTCGCCTGTCACTATGATTTTTGGGCCTCATGTCACTTGTCATTAGGCCTCATGTCGTTTGTCGATTATAAGAAATGGCCATGTCGCCATGTCGAATTTGGTGGTCCACACCCATTATCAAGTGTCAGGGCATGTTGGCTGCTTGACCACATAGTCTGTCATCACCCTTGTTTCTGTGCCTTATCTAAACAGCTAATTAGTGGCCGCTAGCCGAGAGCACCTCCCTGGTCACCTCTCCCAAATCTGCTAGACGCCTCACTGATAGGGGTGTGTGGGTGTGTGGGTCTGTGTGTGTCTGTTCGGTCTGTGTGTGCACGCGTCTTGCACTCTAGTCTTGCGGACCACTGTTAAGACTGTGGTTGGAGAGCGCGACATAGCCGCCCGCTACACTCTCCAAACAGGGGTCCGCAAGACTAGGCCTGCCGTGTGTTCATTAGGCAATATTGGGCGCGCGCCTAGGCACACCTCCTATGGTGGAGGTATGCCAAATGGCGCGCGCCGCTCGCCAAAAGCGCGCGCCTCCCTAGCCTAATGAACTCCCCTCAGATCGCGCTCTTGCTTAAAGGTGCACCTCAACTCAGTGCGCCTTTAACAGCCGTCCCAAATAGGTGAAGTTCTTGACGCGGCACAGCGCCTCCCACCAGTAGCCAATCAGCGCGCCGAACGCCGGACACACCCCCACCGTGTGAGCCTCTAAGTAGGTCACACGAATCATACTAAGATGCCGAGGTCTTCAGTCGGTTCGTCGCGACGGCCGCGAGTGATTGCGCGGTCGTCTAGATTCACTGCCATGATTGGCAGAGGGGGGGGCTGATTACCCCCCGTCGGATGAATTGCGGCGAAACCATAATCAATTTTTCGCTGTTTTAGATAAAAGAGATCCAGAGCTATCCGCTCGTCCAAGAATTATTTTTCTATCAGCCCGGGATCACCCTCAAATTAAGGCCTAAAGTCCAAAAACCCAAAATTTTTTCCCTATGGGATTTCAAGGTCTAAGCGTTTTTTGTAGCCCCAAGGAGCAGCTCACGGGTTCGAACCCTGTAAACGCCTTGACGCGCTTTCGTCGCCTTAGGCGACGTGGCTAGACGTCTTGACTAAAACTTAGTGAGGGTTCGAACCCAGAACGTCCGTATTAGACGCCTAATTTCTACTAGCCCCGAAAACGAGAGTATCACATCTATATAGGTCAACCATGTTAGCCTTGGTTTAAGTGCGTGCAGAACCGTGTATTGTGCATTTATGCAGCATACAGATATGGAGACAGGCTGCTACAGTGTCAAATTGATCGACATTGTATGTAACTGGACATGAAGAAGGATAATTTTTACTTAGTTTTCTAAAAAAGAGGGTAGTTCTCGGTACTCCTCCAGCAGCAGTGGTAGAGGGGTCGGACAGGTACTTAACCCTATTTATAGGGGCGCTAAGGTAGGGAGTTTGATAAATTTTTGAAAAATGAGTTAAAAAATACATATTGGTTCCATTAGTATAGATCCCTATGAGAGCTTTTCAGATCTGTAAAAGATCAGGAGTTTCTATCCTGCCTAGATCCAGAAATATCATGGTGAATGCAACTGAACATATTTCCCATTTCTGTGATCTAGGCAGGAGAGGGGCACTTTCACAGCAGTTAGGGGTTCTGTAGCTCTAGCCCTCCTAGGCACCCTTCTAACTCAGACAGAACAGGTTAACTTAAAATGGCTAGGGACATCATTGGGCAGAGGCACATACATCTGGATTTCACATACGTCTTCAAGAACACAATTACCAACATCCCCATGGTAACAAGTTTTAACAACTCATATTTATTTATTACATTTTGACATGAAGAATGTCACCATAATATTGTAGGCTACAGAAAACAGAGACTCTTATCTTTCTCCACTAATGGTTCCATTCATGTTGACTGCCATGATATTGTGATTAAAATGAGGGGTTTGTGTTTTTTATAGCTCAAGAAATGAGGTCAGGGGGGCTATTTTTATGCAATGCATCAGTGGGGGTGCTATTAGGAAGGGTTCATATTGGATCACAGAAACGGGCAGACTACAGCGTTATTCACATCTTTTGACAGGGACTTGGTTGGTTGTTGGGCTGCTTTACGCCCTAATTAACAGCTGAGGTCATTTCAAGGGGGGTGATGGTGATCGAATCTATGGATGCCTGAAGGTGGAAAGCACACACCCTACACTTTTACCGAGGCAATGGTGCTGCTCAAAGGGTGTGGCGAGCTAGACTGGAGGATGTAATAACTAGGCGGCAGAGGGGCCAAAAAGACAATCACGTAGTAGTAGGTCTACTTGGATCTTGAGTAGCCGCCTTTGTGGTTATAATTACCTAGACTAGTTGGCTCTGCCAGCCTGGTCAAGTAAAAATTGGTAAGGAGACTATGAACTAAGCTAAGCTCGGATTTTAAAAATGGTCTATAAAAGTATAATAAAACTATAGCACCCTCTTAGATTTGATGATAAGACGCTGCCTACTAGGTATACGCATTTGTACAAGGATATCATTGTGTATAAAACACTCTTTTGGTACATCATCCCGACTCTACACGAGCACCATTTTCAACGACAGATAATGCTGTAGTTAGGGTGGCCGGAGGGTCGGCGTGAGGGCCCAGTGTGTATCTGATCCTATGTTAAATGACCCTTTTATGATATGCCATCATTTTCGATTCAAAGCAGATAGACACTTCTAGTAATTTGTTATCAACAGATCCTGAATGGGTCCATCCTATACAGGCTGGATAATGCATTATAAACTGTATTACATAATGTAATTCAGGGGCAATGTTGACAGACCTGAGGTTTTGAGTCTCCTTTAAGCTCATAACTGGGAAATCTCTTTAACCTGACCTTTGGGAGAATTTGCACTGGCTGATGGCAAATCCATGTATCAACGAGATTCCTTTTCTGTTTGAAGCATCTTGAATGCAGCTATCCCATGGAGGGTCCTATAACTACTTAGGATATTGTTATCTTTTTTGAGATAAGCCACCTAAATTGCGCATTTTCAGGGCTCATTTTTTATTTTTTTTATAGAAAATCTTTAATTTGTAGTTTACGGTAAATTACTGAATATAGAGATAAATCAAGTTAAAATAATGCATTTTGAATGGAAATGATACAATCTACCGCTAGCCAGCGTCAGAGCATCTGCTGAGAGTCATATGAGGACCTCAGACCCCAATCTCAAGTATTAAAATCATATAAATAACACTAGAGGACACCTTCTGTCATACAGTTAGATAGAGAAATCTTAGTTCTCCCAATAGCCACTATAGCATGGCAGAGCTATAAGTAAGCCATGGGTATGGCATGTCTTCTCTATACAGATCTTCAGATCTGTCAGAAAGGTTTGAGGAGTGAGGTATATGTAATCAGCTACAGTTAGTTACCTAGTTACTCTATCAATATAACAGTGCTAATTTGTTAAATGCGAATATTGAGACATTCTAGACATACATAATACATGTGTGTCTAGTTTATTTTCAAAAATGCTCCGGCCACCCTACTGTAGTGAATTTCCCATCTCAAGGCGAGCCCCGCGCTGGGTGGTGCTTATGTCTCGTAAGAGCTCCATCTCATAAGTATTAGTTACCATCACCTCACACCCGTTTAACAACAGATTCAGGGTCTAATTATGGAGACCCTGGAGTAGGATTAACAATATATCCCAATGTCTGTGGTGGACATTTACGACATGCAGCTTGCCTCCTGGAGGTGATAGATCTGACCACAGGTCCGCAATATGGAGCTCCCCCTCTGAGAGTATCAAGGTTTGCGTATAGTCTCCTGCAGTTTAATCTGTTATCTCCTCCTTTGTCGACCTCGCCAAAATCCTGGGAGATTCACTTTAAACCTAAGTCCTACCCTTTTTTATTCTTTGTTTATTGTGTGGCCCCTAAAGAGGGGCCGCGGTGTTGATTAATTACACCACATGTTAAGCAGCATGAGATCAAACCTCCTCAAAAGCGTCAAGGCTCAAAGTCCTGTTGGACGGGAACCCTGTGTTGCTTTCGAGGACGAATGGTTGAGTGATCCTACCGATCCGTCAGAGGTTCTGACTTTATATAGCTTTTATATCGCTTTAGATATGGTGTAGTATTTTCAATCTCACTATAGTTTAGTTGATATTTCAAAGAATCTGCCTCATTCTATCAGAAATACACAACGTTGACATGTTTCTTATATTCAATATATTAGAAGTGTGCTTTGTTGCTTATTATAGGTCATTATGCGTTTAAAATGTTCGCGAGTATCGTGGAAATGTACAAAAACCCTATTGTGGCGTCATCTGACGAAAAGAGCGGAGAACTATACTAGAGCATGTAATCGCCAGACCAGCAGGCGGCGGCAGAGTGGTCAAAAGACAATCTCGTAGTAGTAGGTCTACTTGCATGTTGAGTAGCCGCCCTTGTGGTTGTAATTACCTAGCCTAGTTGACCCTGCCGGCCTGGTCAAGTGAAATTAGTAAGGAGACCACCCATTAACGTGCTCCACAGTCTTTAGACAGTTAAGACTATAGTCAAGACTGGAGAATTTGGCGAGACGCCCCTCTGGGAGGTCATAATCCTCAATGTTAGGTGTTAGCTCATTAACATCAGATACCATATTAACAACCCATTTAAATGTTCATTTTAATAGCAACTCACCCTATTCTGACAAAATCCTATTAGCAGGTAACCTCTGTATAAACCATACTGCAAACATCTGCTACTTCCAGCGTCTGCCTCGTGACTGATAGTGTACAACAAGACGAAGTGGGCAGAGATTAGAAAAAATGAGGCTCTTTATATAGCTGAGAGAGCAGCTAATCTGGATGTTCTAAGCTTGTTTTCACCTAGAGCCCCACCCTCTTCCAGAGAGAATCAAATCGCTTTTCACCTGAACCCTTCCACCCCTAATCCATCAGCATGAAAAGAGAGATAACGAGTGTAACGTGCGCTACATGTATATGGGATTATAGCTGGTGAAGAGATAAAGCCGAGTCACCTGTGTATACAAAGACTACAGGGGGTGATTAACGCCAGGTGTGACGCGCCAGCCCGTGAACGGATTATCTTTTAAGCTGACGCTTAAATTCAACTAGCCAGCCGCCGTCCACACCACTCACTGCGGCAAGAGGAGGTGCTTTTGTTTTACACTTGAGTCGCTTACCACACGGTCTCTACCTCACAGACAGACACGCACCCCCTGTAGCTTTTTTTTTGTTTTTTTTGTATACACACGCTAATCTCATAACCCCCTTATCCGTTATACAGGTAACGGGTATTCTCTTTTAAAATAGCTGCCAGTCAGCTTAGCTCTAGAAGCAAGAAGGTGTGTATAGGTGCCTTATAAGTCGGCAGGGGGTAAATACTAGTGAAAAAGGAAGGCAGGTGTGCAGGTAGCTTTTCTAACAGACACGTGTGTGCACTAAGCTGCTTAAGTCTAAACCCTCCCGCAGTAGTCAGGCGGCATGTGAAAACTTACTTAACAGATCTCTTACATTGAGTAGAGTCTCTGTGCTGAGAGAGTCTTTTCAGCCATTTTAAGAGGATTATCTAGGACAGGGTACATAAGGAGTGAAACGCCGAATAGCGGCTACTCAGTCTCGTGCAGCACAAGCAGCAGCATCTAGCAGCGGCTTCAGCAGCAGCTGCACGTGCAGCACAAGCAGCTGGCAGCGGCTTCAGCAGCAGCTGCACGAGCAGCACAAGCAGCTGGCAGCGGCTTCAGCAGCAGCTGCACGAGCAGCACAAGCAGTAACATCTGTCAACAGCATCCGTGACATCGTCAGCAGCAGCAGCAGCAGCAGCAGCAGCAGCAGCAGCAACATCTGTCAACAGCAGCCCTCATGACATCGTCAGCAGCACAAGCAGCCAGCAGCTGCTGCATGAGCAGCACAAGCAGCACAAGCAGCAGCACCGACAGCAGCAGCAGCAGCGGCAGTGTGGACCACTAAATTCGAGATGAAGCCTAGTGACATTTGACATGAAGCTTGAAAAACATAGTGACAGGTGACATGAACAATTCTTAAAATCGACATGAGATATGAGCATAATTAAGCGACATCGACATGCACCATGGCTATTTTTTAAGACAAACATCATATGTCATAGCCTCCTCATCCAAACCTCCACTAGTAGTGCTCTATAAGCGCAAGCTTTGCCTTAAGAGAGCTGTAGCTGTGAACCCTCTCCTCCCCCCGTGCACACAGGTGAATTATCAGAGTCAGCCAATGGTGCCAATACCACTCTCATACAAGGGTCAGGCGCTGCTGGACTATAATAGATGAGTCAAGGATTGTTCTACTGAGGGTCAAGCAGGCTAAGTCGGACATTCAATGACAGGCAGGTCTTTAGCAAACTTGCTTGAAAGTCTGGACAGCATTGACAGACTGGGGCATAAGGATCTCGCATGGTCAGACTTTTCGAGCAAGTTTGCTAAAGTCACGTTATTGAATGTCCGACCTAGCCTGACTCTCAGTAGAACGGTCCTTGACCCATCTATTATAGTCCAGCAGTGCCCGACCCTTGTCTGAGAGCGGTTTAGGTGCTATTGGGTGCCTCTGATATTTGCTTCTGTGTAAGATGAGAAAAGGAGCTGTTGAAAGACTATATTTCAAGCTAGAAAACTGTAATTGTATAGGAGAGAGACCTTGCTTATTTCTTATAAAGTTGTAAGATAGTCACATCATGATGCACATCATCATAAACGCAATCATGATACATTTCATTGTAAGTAGACGAACCAGTAGACTCGCCTCTCTGCCCTCTAAAAGAGAGGGCAGAGAAGCGAGTCTCACTCTTAAAAAACCCTTCCCCTCCCCCCCTCCCCCCCCATGCATCTTAAAGAGTGCCCCCCAGAGTGCCCCTCCCCCCCCTAAAAAAAAGAGCCACATTTTTAAATTATTTTTTAGCAAGCTTTCAGCTTGCTTTTTTTCTTTTTTTAAATTTATTTATCCATAAAAATCTCAAGTGACTTATTTTGAAATTCGCGCCAACCTAGTAGTCACGTGACCCCCTTAAGTAGGTCACTTCCAGTCACGTGACCTATTTGAATTTCCCGCCAACATGGTGGTCACGTGACCCTCTTAAGTAGGTCACTTCCGGTCACGTGACCTATTTGAATTTCCCGCCCAAAGGTCACGTGACCGGAAGTAGGTCACTTCCGGTCACGTGACCTATTTGAATTTCCCGCCAAAAGGGAGGCCTCTCATTGGCTGCTTTTGAATTTCCCGCCAAAAGGGAGGCCTCTGATTGGCTGCAGGTCGATTGAGTAATAAACAGTACTTAACTATAGTCCCGTTCCGATACATACTATACTACTGACTTATTAGGAAATGGGGCTGTTCCCAGGGGGTTGGTATTTGGAGTGAGAAAAAGGGGGTGTTTATAGGCTGAAAAAGTCAGCGTATTGAAAAAAGGGGTATTTTCAGAGGCTATAAAGTCTGCGTTTTTATCCTAAAAGGGGGGTATTTTACAGCAAAGTGACTATACATGGGTAAAAATCGACACGTGCGACACAGCGACACGGGGGGTTGTAAAGATCGACACGTGCGACACGGGGGGTTTAAAAATCGACGGACACAGTCAAATAGGCCATAATGCATTAGATAAAAATCGACACGGCGACACGGCCCTCTTGCTAAAAATCGACACGGCGACACGGTCAAAATTCTGGGCACCCATGTATAGTCACAGCAAAAGTCGGTGGTAAGGGGGTATATTTCAAAACCCATAACATGGATGGTGTTGCTTAGGTATTAGAATGCAGGGACCGGGCTGCAGCGCAGAGCCATTCTCCGAGTCTGACAGTGACTTCCTGTCAAATTTCCGCCATAATTTGGGGGGACGTATATCGTTGCTGAGTCCAGACGTAGCATACAAATATGTTGATTTTGATGAAATAGGGGTCTGAATGAACAAATACTCTCGGATGAATCGAGAAATATGCATTTATCTCGATGTATTGATTATTTTAGAGGCCAAAATATGTCTAAATTATCCACAATTAGCGATTTTAGGATTTTTTCCAGACCATAACAGTGCATTACGTCCCCCAACAAAATGGCCGCCGATTCTGCGCACAGCGCCCCCTACAGCCTTAGGCGACTCGGAGAATAGGCAGAGGGTGTGGGGCCTATGCAGTACCTTGGTCACTCTCAGAGTGTGACATGCAATATAGATCTATATTGATAGAAAAAAATTGTTTCTCATCACCAAGCAATGAAAAATATGACGAGGGCGTTTTTATTATTGTTATTTTTTTACTCGGGGCAATTTACATAGGGAAATTTGGACATTTCGCGATGAATTTTCAGATTTCAGACCTCTTTGAACGGTGGGAAGAGGTGGGTTTCTCGACCTACGCCCCCCCCCCCCCAAAAGAAAAAAAAAAAGTGGTCATTGACGTTTGAACTTCAGTCAAACTCAGACACAGTGTCAGTTTCTGATTTATAATTGATTATATTGTATTTTCGCCGAGAAAATCTTTTCTTCCACAGTCAGCATCAACCACGGAATACATTCAACCGACTTACCGGTCGAAAATGATTCAACTGCAGTGAGATTTGATGAAAACTTGCTCCAAAATTCTCAACGTTTCCACCTCAGCAGCCGACATTCAAGACGCAGCGCCAAAGGACGCGCACCTGCACTCTCCAAACTGAGATCTCCGCACGTAGTCCCTACGTTGTGAACCGGAGAATGTGGGCGGAGAGTGAGCAACAAGCTTCACGCGCCCGACACCAGACGGCAGCACTGCGGACTGCGTTTCAAAAGTCAACACCAAGAATTTGACGATGAAGAAATATTCCAGTTTCTGGTAAGATTTAGCATCTTTCCACCTCTAATTTGTCAGCAAAGCAAGGGTTTAGAACTAGCGAATTGTGGGGTGTTTATTTCAACGTGAACTATCATTATTCTGAGTCACTACGGGTCATCCAAAACTTTGTTTTGAAGGGCTTCGGTATGTGGGCGATAATGTAAGAATGTTTGTATTCAGTAAGCACATAGCATGATAGCAGAAAGCAAATAGCATAGAATGAGAGATCCAGGGCATTTTGGGTTGTGTATTCCACCATACTATAGTTTATGAGTCACTCCGTCTACTACACAGTCTACAGTACAGGGCATGCATCACTATTTTCCACTTTGACGTAGACTTAGTAGGTGAAGTGATATTGATAAGTAAAACTAAACCTTTTTTTTGTGAATAAAAAAATAAAAAAAAGTCCTTAGTATTAACTTAGACCTTTGGAATTTGACACCAGTTCTCCATGTAACATGGAGAACTGGTGTCAAATTCCTTATTGAAAGAGGTCTAAACAAGTAATACTGGTAGTACTACTAGAAGCAACATCTAAAAGGTATTCAAAATATGTCTTGCCAATATCAAAGTAAATACAGTAAAAAAAATGATTTTGTCTAGTACATTACCCCGGTACCAATATATAAGACAGCTGGACCCTTTGACTTCTGAGGCTTTGTCATACTGTCTAAAATGAATTTGTCTAGTAAGGTACATTACCAATATAAAAGACAGCTATAGACTCTTTGTGATAATGTCTAGAATGAAGCCAAATATATCTTTATTTTAACCATTGACTTTCAGTCGTTGTGTGTGTTATCAGCGATAGCAGGATGTCATTAGAGATGTTGTGCCTGATCTGTGACGAAGGGGTGGAGGCCGGTCGGCATGGTAACCTGGTCACCGGGGACGGCGTCCTCAGGGAGCGTCTGGAGAAGGTAGGCATGCTCCTCTTGCTACAGACTTGTTTCACTTATGTTTTGTTTAAGCTCTATTTCCGGCAAACAGGTAACCCTTAAAGATCTCGGTGCGGCTTGTACAATGCTTGTCAAAGTAGACATTTTTGGACAACAGGTACTGATTGTCCCAAGCTAGGTGTGCTGCTCATAACCAAGAATTATATGGTATGTGTTATTCATAACGCATGCATGAGATCCTATTTGATAATTATTTACCTTTCATCAGTGAACTTAATTGACTCAGGGTTAATACCCTGAGTGATATACGACGCCTGGCTATTCCTTTAAGACGTTTTTTTAGCCATTTTAGAATCCTTATTACTCAGTTTGTACTTTAGTTACAAAAAATCCAATAACATAAAAGGATAGGCAAGATCGAGGGACAAATATTTCCTTCAAAAACTAAATCAATATCTCTTTTCTTCTACTCGCAAATGGACTGCGATCTTTGCATTTTTTTTCTCTCTTTTCTTTAAACACTTAAGTACTGTTAAATGACTACCCTCTAAATGAACTCTCCATAGGCTGCAAGGTTAAAAAGAAAATTGGAGCTGATAGAAATGCTGTTCCCACCAAATAAGTACCACATTTCTATCTTTCTGGCATAAATGTACCATCTAACATATGAAAATACCATCCAACTAAGCTGAAATGCCCTCTATATTATTTAAATCACTTAAATGAACTTCATATAATACCCTGTACATACCAAAAACAAGGATCACTTTTATTTACAATATGGACATGGGAGAAACCTTTTCATTCAGTGTGTGTTGGACATAGATGTGAGTGGACAAAAGACATAGATAGCCAAGATCGGGGGACATAAGAATTTGAATTTGAGCTCAAGTACCCCCCCAAAAAAAGTCAGTGTTCAAATCTTTTCTGAGCATACCCTTTTTTTGAGCGACTTGCCTCACTCGGTGTGACTTTCTTAGGGCACCTGTGTCATGCGACCTATAGGTTGTGTGGTGCAGGTAGTTGTCAGTTCCTGATATGCTATACTTGTGACGCACAATTTGGGTATGCTATCCGAAACGGTGCAGCCAGGATATAATAGGGGGAGCCAGTCAGGAATCCTGGAGAGAACCTGCTATGGTGACCAATGGATGACATGGATAGTGGACTAGGGTAAACCAAAGGTGCTGAATCCATTTCTGTTATGTGTAGAATGATATCTAGGTCGGAACAAGGTCAAAATCAAGGTCAAAGGTCACGTCTTTAAGGATCCTATTAATACAAGAGTGCACGCTTTCTCTTTCTTACGATGATAAATGATACATTTCCCTTCACACCTCTCCCTGACCCTGAGTCATCTGTGAGTTCACTCACACGCTCAATCTTTTGCATATCATGATAACCGTAAAACCCCGCCTATAAGCTGAATTTATTTTGGCATTTTTATTTCCTATAAGCTGAATTTCTCCCTTCAAACTCACATTTGGCTTATAGGCGAGGTTTTGGCAAAGAATATTTGAAATAATACTGTAGAAAAGTATGAAAACTTAATCATTAATTTGACTGTATCTTAAGGCCTTACTAATCATTTCCACGTGAAGTATACATGTTAAACAAACAACACATGGTATTCCAGTGAAAAAAAAAGAATAGTTTCTGTTTTAAAACTCTTTTTAGTGAAGCCAAAGTAGAGGTCAGACGGGACCCTAAGACCCCGAGTCACACCCGGAAATAGGCGGCGTTCTCCTGAATGTCAATATGATTTCATATACCATATTCGACGTAATAAGCGCCCTCCCCCTAATAAGCGCCCCCCATCCCTTTTTGGGGCATTTTTGGACTAGAATAAGGTGTCAAATTTCACGATTTTGGTGACAATTAAACTCTTAAGTTAAGTACTAAAAGCGGCCTGAAAATGATTTTATAAGCGCCCAGGGCGCTTATTACGTCGAATACGGTAAGCAAAATTTTTGCCAGTAAACTCACTTTCGGCTTATAGGTGGGGTTTTACGGTAACTGCTTTTTTCCCAAGAATATTCAAATAGGTAATACTGGGTAGATAAAGTCTGAGATTTTGCAAGACTTATTTATATCTTGGTTGATCTTTGTACCTCAGGTGGTCGGGTCGGGTGTGGACGGCTCCCCGCGCTGTGTCAGTCTGTGTGAGACCTGTGAGGGCTCGGTGTGCACCATAGAGGAGTACTACAGACATGTCGAACACTTCCGCTCCACCTTCGCCTCCACCCTCGCCAAGTACGGAGAAACACTGCTCGCCAGTCAGCCCAGCAAGTAAGTGCCACTTTCTGTTTTGTATTTTCTATTGAATTTCTGTTTATAAATGATCCTATTTCTTATTTTTTCCCCAATAATTAATTTCAACACAATATATGGTGTGTGAATAAAAATATCAAGTAAATATAAGTGTATACCAGCACTCAAAAATTGTCATTGCTGTTATTAGCAGGGTCACCTGGGAGGATATATTATTGAATTCAGTTTATAAATGATCCTATTTCATAGCATAGTTTTTTCCAATTACACAATGTAGTAATTTCAACACAATGTATGGTGTGTAAATAAGAATATCAAATAAATGTAAGTGTATACCAGTACTCAAAAATTGTCATAGCTTTTATGCACTATATATTAAGAGTCACATAACAAACACATATAACAAGATACATGCATATATGACTTACTGCATTCTATTCGATTCAATTCAAACTTTTTAAATTTAAACTGAAATTCTGTTATTTCAAGATTTAATATCTTGTAATGAAAATATTTATCACTGGTACCTGTTGTGGTTCCAGGTCAGAAGAGGCTGAGTCTGAGGCCCCCCAGGAGCTGGTGAAGTATGAGGGTGAGGAGGGGGGTGGTGAGGGGCAGGACGGTGCGGGGGAGGACGGTGCGGGGGTGGGCGGCCCCACCTGGACCATCTGTCTGCAGGCGGAGGACGGTAGTCTGGTCCCCATCCAGCAGGGGGGGCCACTGGTCATGGCCGACGACCACCAGGTGGTGTTAGAGACGGTCACCGTAGAGAGCAGCGAGGTAAGTGGTACATTATGTATAAAATTTTGGGGGTTCCCTGTGCTTTTAACATCATACTACATGTTAAACATTATATATCTATTATACTGTTTTATAGGGCAGTGAAGTAAATGGTATACCATTCTGGAGGTTCCCTGTGCATTTAAAATCATACCACATGTTAATATTATACATTTGTACATTAAATAAAGACTAGCAAGGTATTGAACTGAGATATGACTCTTGGTGATTCCCTTAGCATATTATGTTTAAACCTCTGGGAGTTTGTGCATCATCAGGGTTGGTTCTGCTATTCAGGTCATACACTCCAAAAAGTTTATGTATTTCCATGCATATCAAATATTTTCAGGAATGCAACATTCTTTTAGATAAAAAGAAATCAATTTCTTCAAAAAGTTCAGTTAGACTACAGATCAAAGCTTTCATTATTCCAAGTGATTAAGTTTTAAAAGCAGAAGTGACAATTAGTTTTCCTTCTGGTTCACTTTTGCTTCACTTAAACAATCTGACAAACAAAATTCCTTGAAATCAATGATTCAGGTGTGCCTTCTGGTTTACTTTGATTCTATATATGATATGAACTAGAATCTTCTTCTATTTTTCACTTTTCTCATTCGGATTTAATAAGTATTATTGTCATTATTCTCTCAGACCCAGCAGCAGGTGGTAGTACAGCAGCAGCAGGAGGAGGAGCCTCAGTCTGAGGGTAACCATGGTGACTACGTAGAGGCTGAGGGTAACCCTGACAACATGATGCTACACCCGAGTATCACCGACCACACCGGCATGGCACTAACCAACCAGGTGAGTACACATCAGGTTCAGTAAACATGTTATGTTGAATTTGACCTAGAAAGGGTCTGTAGGCTGTTGAATTAAAAAATCAAACAAGTTCAGGTATTCAAAAGTATATAGCCATCAGCTGTGAACCTTAAACCTGTCCTGATACATGGTACATTTCATACTTTCACTTCATTCTAACACATGTTATGGGTGCAGCCAAATTACCCTGCTCTCCTGCCTGTATGCTGATTGCAGACAATTTGAATTGGCTTATATTTCTTTCAAAATTTTTAAAGAAATAAAAGCTAATTTTGTGGCTATTTGACATGGTTTCATTGCTATAAAGCAACCCCTAACATCTTGATGAACTGAATAGAAAAAAAACTATTGCTAAATAGACAGGGGTTTTGCAGTAAATTGATGGCCAACAGTCCAGATAGCTAGTTGGGGTGTTATAGGTGATGTCCGTTACATGTGTAGTGTAAGATGTATCTTTGAGGTCCTAAATTATATAAATTTGAACTGCTTTTGCAATTTATTCCCCATTTTGAATAGGTATTGACACAGGCTTCTTTCTCCCCCTTAGACCACAGCAGAAGCTAACACTGAGGAGGCAGAGAGTGAGGTGCTGCCCACCCCACTGTTCACATGTGCACGATGTGGGGCCCAGTTTGAGCAGGCGGAGGACCTGGTGACCCACGAGCGTAACGAGGGTCACCTGGGGGGCTACAACTACAAGTGTGGGGTGTGTGGCAACATCTACGCACGCCTCGACTCACTCCGGGACCACATGTGTCGTCACACGGGGCAGAAACCACACCAGTGTGGTCTGTGTGGGGAGAGTTTTAGCTTCAGGAACCAGCTCAGCAGGCACCGCAGCACCCACTACCAGAACCAGCCTGGGTACACTGCTGCTACAGACCAGCACAAGGCTGCAGCTCAGGGCTTCACACCAGCCCCGGGTAAGGACGGTCAGGTACTGACTGCACAGCTGGTGGAGGGGACAGACACAGAGGCTGGGGAGGGGCAGGGGGCTGGTAAGGGGTTGATGATGAATGAAGACATCAGCTCCCAGCTACAGAGCATGCTCAACTCCAGTCAGCTCCACCTGGTGCAGATGAACTCTGGTGAACTGCAACTTGTATCTAAACAATTTGACAATACTGAAACCACCCTCTCATGTCCTAAGTGTAGTGAGAGTTTTGCGACACGTTACCTGCTGCAGAGACATCAGTGTCCATCCCTCAGTCAGAACGCTGTCTGTCAGTTTCAGTGTCCAAAGTGCAGCGCCTCATTCATCAAACGGAGTTTCCTTGAGCGACATCGCTGCCCGTCACTTTTCTACTCACCTCAGAAACCAGAATTCATAGCACCAGAACTTATAACACCAGAACTCACAACAACAGAACCTGCAGAGATGCAACCAAGTGTGAACGAAGCCTCATCTCCCCAGCCTCCTCATGAGGATGAGCCTTTGTTGACAATATCTAATGATGACACTATGGTTACAGAAAACCTTGATGACTCTTCAAAAACTGACCAAGCAGCACCCACAGATGATGCAGCTCAAATACAGGACACAAAGCAATCTGCTGAAGATTCAGTGGAAATTACATTGAAAATCGATGATGAGTCTGCCTTTATTGATGAAACCACTGAAATTCCCAACCAAAGTACAAGGGATATTCCAGAGAGTGAAGATCTGAATAGTGTAGCAGAAGCTGTGTTAGAACCGCTGAAGGTGGGGGAAGGTTCTGAAATGCCCTCCACTGGTTTCAGACGAAGCATCAGGGCTGCTGGCAAGGTCAATCCCATACTAGAGATGCTGAAGAAGAAATCAGTTACAAAAGCTGATAAATCTGACAATGAACAATCTGGTGGTAATGTAGCAAAGACAAAAGACACTTCTGAAGCTGACAAAGATATTCAGCCAAGTAGAGCTGAGGATGGTGACCAGGGAGTTAGCACACCAGGCACTACTGAGGTGATTAAGAGGAAGCGTGGCCGGCCCCGTAAAATTCAGCCTCAGGATTCTCCAGCAGCCACTGAGGCCCCTGAACCAGGCCCCGGTGAGCCGGCCACTTCTGACCAAACCACAACCCAACCAGCCACACCTAAACTAGTCAAAACTGAAACTGATGCAATTACAAGTGAACCTGATTCACCTGAACCAGATACTCCAACCCCAAAGAGGGGCCGAGGACGCCCACCCAAAAAGCGAGGTCCAGGAAGGCCACGGAAAGATCCTCTACCAAAACTGGAAGCTGGTGCTAGCAGTAGTCATCTGTCAGAAGATGCTGGTACTCCCAGTGTCAAACGGAAGCGTGGTCGTCCAAGGAAAACAACTCAGGAACAAGATGAATCTCTTAGAGAAGACAATGAGATGGATATAAGCCGTGAGGAACCACAGGAAAGTCCACCTCGGAAAAAGCGAGGTCGGCCAAGAAAGGTTCCTACAATAGAACCCGCTGCAGCCTCTGAGACAAATGATGAAAGTATTCAACAAGAAACGGCATCCGAGAAAACTCCAGAAAAGCAGAGTAATGAGAATGGCCGCTCAAAACGAACAATAAAGAAAAGGATCTTGTTAGATCATGTCGAAGAGGGAAGTGACTCTGAAAAGGAATCAGAGGAAGACAAAAAGGAACAAGAAGAGGAGAGAAAAGAACAAAGAAAAGTAGAACTAGAAGTGACAATAGAGCCCCCGGAAGAGGCACTTAGGGAAGAAGAGGAGGAGGAGGATGATGAGAATTATGTACCAATGCCAAAAAAACAGCAAGGATTGAGGAGAGACTTCCAGAAAGTACGGACAGACTTTAAGTGTGTGAAATGTGATCGTTTCTTCAGTACACTAGTAGCACTGGAAAAGCATAAAGAGACTGCGATACACAAGCGTGGCCGTAACATCCCAGAAAACCGGAAGTTTAAGTGCCATGTGTGTGGGCGAGGCTTTACAAAGCTGGAGAACCTGCGTGACCATGGTGTAAACCACAGTACTGAGATGCAGTACCAGTGTGTGGTGTGTCACAAGAAGTTCAAGTTCCGGAGTCAGTTAGCGCTGCACAGGAAGAGGGTGCACAGTACAGGGGCAGTCACGGAGGCCATGAGGAAGAACCCTCAGTGCCGCAGCAGAGAGCGCTACAAGAACTCACACCTGCCTCCTGAAGAGGAGCAGGACGACCCCAAGTACCAACCGGAGGTGGTGACGGACACGGAGGGAGACGTCAGCAGCACCCTGTACCGCTGCAAGACCTGCCTGCAGGTGTTCACAGAGATGCGGCTCTTTAACAGACACATCGTCTCCCACTACAGCACCAAGCCCTTCAAGTGTGACATCTGCTCCAAGGAGTTTGCCCGGGCCGACACGCTGCGCACTCACACCAAGGTGCACTACTTCAGCTTTGAGCAGACCGACAACAAGGTCTTCCTGTGCGACACTTGCGGGCGGCAGTTCAGCAAAGTGGAGAGTCTGCGTAACCACGTCAAGATGCACTTTGGGGAGCGGGCGTGGACGTGCGAGGAGTGCGGCAAAGGCTTCATAGACAAGTACACCCTGAGCCGGCACATGGTGATCCACAAGGCGGAGAAGCCGTGGCTGTGTGCCACGTGCGGGCGGGGCTTCAACCGGCGCTCCCACCTGGAGGCACACGAGGCCCAGCACACGGGCAAGACGCTGTACCAGTGTGAGATCTGTGAGCGGGGCTTCAGCGACCAGGGCAACCTGGGGCGCCACATGTTGGTGCACTCTGACGCCCGGCCCTGGGCCTGCTCCGTCTGCGGCGACACCTTCAAGAGGAAAGGCAACCTGGACGAGCACGAACTGACGCACAGCACGGAGCGGGGGGCGGTGTGCGACGTGTGCGGGGCCCGCTTCACCACCAAGCGCTACCTGCGCATCCACCAGCTCATCCACTCGGGGGACCGGCCGCACCAGTGCAGCGTGTGTAACGCCTCCTTCAGGCAGCTCTCGGCCCTCATCACCCACAGGCGCATCCACACGGGCGACGCCCCCTACAAGTGCCAGCACTGCCACAAGCGCTTCAAGTACTACGACCAGTGGAAGGCCCACGAGTTCTCCCACCTGGACCCCAAGCCCTACAAGTGCCTGCTGTGCAGCGCCACCTACCGCCAGGCCGGCTCCCTGCGGCAGCACAGGAAGCTGGTGCACGGCTCCCACAAGGCCATGCTCTTCCTGTGCACCGTCTGCAACAAGACCTTTGCCTCCACCATGTCGCTGGAGCGCCACATGAAGAAGGTGCACGGGGCCGAGGCCAGCCTGCAGAGCCTGCAGGCCATCGGGCAGCACGTCATCAACGGTACCACCTCCTCCTCCTCCAACATGGTGCACATCACCAACCCCCAGGGCACCATAGAGACCATCGAGCTGACCAACCTGCCCCCAGACGGCAGCAGCAGTAGCAGCATGGTGCAGCTGCTGAGCGGGCAGACCCTGGGCAGCAGCCTGGGCAGCAGCAGTAACATGCAGCCTGAGGGGGGGCAGCCTGGGGGGCAGTTCACACAGCAGGCCGCTCACCGCATCGTGCAGCTCGTCTCTGCTGCTGCTGCTGCTGCAGGTGGGGGTGGTGGGGCAGGGGGTGCTGGGGGGGAGGTGATCAGCATAGACTCGATGGGTAACATCACTAACCGCACGCTGCCCTCCTCCTCCCCCCCTGAGGCGGCCCCGGTGGTGGCTGCAGCAGAGGTCACCGGGGGGCTGCAGTACCAGCCGGGCAGCACACAGCACACCCTGGTGCACATCTCCAACGGGCAGCCCGTGTTTGTGGAGGCAGCCGGCGCTGACATGGAGCCTCAGCAGGTGCCCCACCAAGAGGTGCCCCACCACCAGGCCCCCCAGGAGGTGCCCCAGGAGCAGCAGGCAGGGGGTGAGGAGCACCAGCAGCAGCAGCAGCAGCAGGTGTCTGTGGTCAGCATCACCCCGCACCAACTGGCACACATCAACACGGCAGCAGCACAACACCTCTCCACACCCTCCAGCCTGCTACCCTATGGAGGTATAGAGGTGGTGCCCATAGACACCACCACTGTCAGCACCACCACCCCCACCACCCAGCACCACCACCAACTGGTCACCATGACAACACAGGAGGCTGCCACAGACACCCTGCAGCAGCTGGAAGTACAGGGGACTCATGTCATACAGGAGGTACAGGGGGCTCAGGTCATACAGGAGGTACAGGGCGCTCAGGTCATACAGGATGCTCATGTCATACAGGACATAGAGGGCGCTCACGTCATGCATGACGGAGCTCACATCATCCAGGAGGTACAGGGCGCTCACGTCATACAGGACGCTCACGTCATACAAGATGCTCACGTCATACAAGACGGTACTCATGTCATACAGGACGCTCATGTCATACAGGAGGCTCATGTCATACAAGACGTACAGGGCACTCACGTTGTACAGGACGGCACTCATGTCATCCACGTGCAAAGTGACGTCATCCATGAAGAGGGTGGCGTAATACATGTAGGAGGTGATGTCATTCACACAGGAAGTGTTCAGAGTGATGTAGTTTATGAAGGGAGTGACGTCATTTACACTGGGAATGACATCATACATGTGGGTAGTGACGTCATACATGTAGGTGGTGACGTCATGCATGACGACGGGGACATCATTACAGAGACTGTCACCCACGAACTGACGGAGCAGGAAGTGGTGGAAACAGTCTCCATAGCCACCTCGTACGACCACGTACCAGACATGTAAACGTAACAGGGAGACGAGCCATTTGTACAGTATTTTATGAATAGTTATTTATGTGTTCAGGAGGATGCCAAGTACATGATTGTTGTTTATTTTCTGTTTCATTGGTAAATCTCAAGTGGATTTCTACACCCCTGTCTAAATATGTTTGAATCTGGAAGTAGCAGTGATGGTTAAACTTTGGCTCTTAGAATATTACAAAGAATAAATGTGGAATGAAAAAACAATGGTCAATGATTTGTAGGTGTTTTGACTGTGGTTGGCCTTCTCTGGGATGTGATGAGTTAAATACAAGATATTCATATTGAATGAATTGGAAATAAAAATGTGATTTGATAACTGGTGTTTGGAGTTTGCAATAGGAATGTAGCAGAAACATGGGGAAACTAGTAGTAAGCTACAATTTCGAAAAACAAGACAAAGTAGTATTACAAGACATATAACCCTTTAACTGCTGGTCTTAAAAAATGTAATTTGGGCCTTAACCACCGGCCCTATGACATAGGAATATGCAACTTTGCAAGTATGTGCTCCCTGGGATAGTGGTTAAGTAGTAAAATAAGTTGCATTGCAGACATAATTTGCACCTTTCCGACAAGGGGATGTAGTGCTCACGTTAAATATTTTTGGATTGATTGAAAAATTCTCATTCTTTGTTTCATAGCAGGAGCTGCAATTTAGTTGTACCGCTGCCATAGGGCACCATTGTTGCTGCCCTATGGCAGCAGCGGTTTTTCAGGGGTATTTTATATGCTGCCCAGAGGCAGCAGCAGCCCTTAAAGATGGTATATCAGCTAATAGACATCCCAAACCTATTCTTCAAAATGGATATCACTTCAATGCCATGGGTTCCATTATCATTTTAGCTGATAAACAGTGCAACATATTTGTCTATTAATACATAATTTGAGCTTGATAACAATGTACCTGATTTACCTCACTGACTCAGGCACATCCCCAGGAGAGTATTGGGGGAACTAATCTGATAGAGAATGCACTGAGCCATGCAGTATCAACACATATGGAGTTTTAGTGTCGACCTACAGTAAAAAATATTGCACTGCATGTGCCCATCTTATAGACTAAGACACTGCCAATAATTTTAAAAGTGAAGGGAAGACTATGGGATAGGCTATATAATAGTAATATGATAAAACTAAAAAATCTCTAAAGATTTAGCTGACACGCCATCTTAAAAAGGGATAATAGCCAAAGTAATTTTGTTTCACGAGACCTGCTGCACTGGGTGTGCTCACCAGGACCCAGTCACCTCATTGACAGGTATGCAGCTATCAGAGCTAACCCTTTAAGGACGGCATGTTGCTAAAAGGCAGCACTAAAGATGAAGCCATGATACACCAACGCAGTGCCAGTGAGTTCATCACCAAAGCTGCAATTGTGTTGCCATGGCTGCAATGGTGCATCATGACGACAAAGGACAATGCATTAAAGCACTATACGGCCCTTAGAGGGATGATATACACACACATTCACCATGGATTCAGGACTATACAATGTAGTAGAGTCGGCATGATACATCAATAATTTAGAGTTATGCTGCAGGTTTCCTGATAGCCAGGAGTAAGACACGTCAGGTGGTGGCATGGGTGTGGCCGTACCCAGCGACAGAAACATGGTCCGGACATCGTTATTTCCCTACCTGAATAGACAGAGACAGATTAAAGGTCTTACTAAATACCCATGTTAAGCAAAAATCTATACACTTCATGTATGGCAAGTTAGAACTACGTTTTAAACAGTATGGCAGTTTGGAATTGTAGAAAAGGGAAAGAAACCCTATGGGCTTTTCTATAGTGAAGGTTTGGAGCACCCCCAGCTCGGTCTAGCTCCCGTAGCTCTGTTGTCAGATCTTCCCCACGAGAGCCGCTCGTCCACGGTGGCCTTGGGAGGCCAATGAAGAACCGCGACCGGTGCTTTCGCCTCCTTACGGCACATATGCCAAATGGTTCGCGAAGTGTGTTTTGGCGGGAAAAAAAACAAAAAGGCGGGAAAAGGAGACCGTAGCAGATCCTTCAAGAGACGGACCATCTGGAAAGGGAAAAAATCCCTCTTTCCGAGGCACCCAACCCCAAACCGATCTGACCGCCATCTGGACCGAGAGTGCTTTCTATATAGGCTCAAAGAGCAACTTCCTTAATAATGCTCCGATCTTAGAAATTTGACCGTCCACGCGTAGCTAGAGACACACTGAACCCCCCTGGGTCACAAAATTCCACCTCAGCCCCTTAGTAAACCTGCGGCGAGAGTCCGTAGCCGCCGAGCGTCTAAAGTGAAGAAGTGAATAAATTAATGAAATTCTCAAAAAAAATTCCATCTGGCCTGCCACATAATCAGGAAGGTGTCCCCTCTCCCTCCTCACCCCTGGCAAGGCACCCGTTGCCCAGATGCATCCAACACGTATTAGCACATTATCAGCCAACCAGGAGAGGCCTGGTGCTTCAGTCTGACTGCCAAGGTATACAACACCAAGCAGACGACATGCATGGCAAACACACTTACAAGGCCAACTTCCTTAATAATGCTCCGATATGAGAAATTCGACCGTCCACGCGTAGCCAGAGACACACTGAATCCCCCTGTGTCACTCAATTCTACCCCAGCCTCTTAGTAAATGTGCTGCGAGAGTCCGTAGCCACCGGGCGTCTATGTTAAAGAAGTGAATATATTGGTCATTAATTCAATTTCGCCCAAGAATCTCAATCTAACATCAAATTTCACATTAGAAACCACTATAAACAATTACTATACACTCTGAGGATTAATCTGATGCCTCGTTTACGTAGCCACAGTTTAATTTAAACCAATAATGTTTGGACAACACCAGTCAGTGCGGGCCTGCTTTTTGAAACTTCCTACCACCAACTCGTACTTAGTGCAGTGCGACCTCATTCAGCGTAGCAGATGACATGCATGACAAACACCTCAGAAACGTTGATGTAAGTTGCAAAAACAGAAATTATTCTTGCTTTTATTTACCTACGGCCTACGTCCGTAACTATACGGACATGGATAGTGGCTGTACTAGCACTTGCAGGTCGGCTCTGAAGGCCTGAGACTGTCCATGAGATATTGCCGGTCTTGGCATTTTTTTCGGAATTGAGATCAAACTATTATTAGCGAGTACAGAAATTATCCAGTGAAAAAATGTTTCGATAAAAAATAAACACAAAAAGTGTCATGGGTCCGAAAATGTCGTCTGTTGCATCAAAATATAAAATTCTCCAAATTTACCAATTCAGGCCCGTTTCTGGAATTTCATAGTTTGACAATTTAATTTGGAACATGTTTCCACATGGCATGGTCATGCTACGAAAAAACATAAGCTGGAAGAAATGATTTGATTTTGAAGAAAAATTAATTTTTTAAGAAAATTCTCACAGTTCACCCATTCAAGCCAGTTTTCTAAATTTGGTAGCCGACTCATAGTGTTAAAAATGTGTTTCCTAACGACATTAACGGTTTAACGAGTGTGAACCCTCAGTGCCGCAGCAGAGAGCGCTACAAGAACTCACACCTGCCTCCTGAAGAGGAGCAGGACGACCCCAAGTACCAGCCGGAGGTGGTGACGGACACGGAGGGAGACGTGAGCAGCACCCTGTACCGCTGCAAGACCTGCCTGCAGGTGTTCACAGAGATGCGGCTCTTTAACAGACACATCGTCTCCCACTACAGCACCAAGCCCTTCAAGTGCGACATCTGCTCCAAGGAGTTTGCCCGGGCCGACACGCTGCGCACTCACACCAAGGTGCACTACTTCAGCTTCGAGCAGACCGACAACAAGGTCTTCCTGTGCGACACGTGCGGGCGGCAGTTCAGCAAAGTGGAGAGTCTGCGTAACCACGTCAAGATGCACTTTGGGGAGCGGACGTGGACGTGCGAGGAGTGCGGCAAAGGCTTCATAGACAAGTACACCCTGAGCCGGCACATGGTGATCCACAAGGCGGAGAAGCCGTGGCTGTGTGCCACGTGCGGGCGGGGCTTCAACCGGCGCTCCCACCTGGAGGCACACGAGGCCCAGCACACGGGCAAGACGCTGTACCAGTGTGAGATCTGTGAGCGGGGCTTCAGCGACCAGGGCAACCTGGGGCGCCACATGTTGGTGCACTCTGACGCCCGGCCCTGGGCCTGCTCCGTCTGCGGCGACACCTTCAAGAGGAAAGGCAACCTGGACGAGCACGAACTGACGCACAGCACGGAGCGGGGGGCGGTGTGCGACGTGTGCGGGGCCCGCTTCACCACCAAGCGCTACCTGCGCATCCACCAGCTCATCCACTCGGGGGACCGGCCGCACCAGTGCAGCGTGTGTAACGCCTCCTTCAGGCAGCTCTCGGCCCTCATCACCCACAGGCGCATCCACACGGGCGACGCCCCCTACAAGTGCCAGCACTGCCACAAGCGCTTCAAGTACTACGACCAGTGGAAGGCCCACGAGTTCTCCCACGTGGACCCCAAGCCCTACAAGTGCCTGCTGTGCAGCGCCACCTACCGCCAGGCCGGCTCCCTGCGGCAGCACAGGAAGCTGGTGCACGGCTCCCACAAGGAGCACCACATGAAGAAGGTGCACGGGGCCGAGGCCAGCCTGCAGAGCCTGCAGGCCATCGGGCAGCACGTCATCAACGGTACCTCCTCCTCCTCCTCCAACATGGTGCACATCACCAACCCCCAGGGCACCATAGAGACCATCGAGCTGACCAACCTGCCCCCAGACGGCAGCAGCAGTAGCAGCATGGTGCAGCTGCTGAGTGGGCAGACCCTGGGCAGCAGCCTGGGCAGCAGCAGTAACATGCAGCCTGAGGGGGGGCAGCCTGGGGGGCAGTTCACACAGCAGGCCGCTCACCGCATCGTGCAGCTCGTCTCTGCTGCTGCTGCTGCTGCAGGTGGGGGTGGTGGGGCAGGGGGTGCTGGGGGGGAGGTGATCAGCATAGACTCGATGGGTAACATCACTAACCGCACGCTGCCCTCCTCCTCCCGCCCTGAGGCGGCCCCGGTGGTGGCTGCAGCAGAGGTCACCGGGGGGCTGCAGTACCAGCCGGGCAGCACACAGCACACCCTGGTGCACATCTCCAACGGGCAGCCCGTGTTTGTGGAGGCAGCCGGCGCTGACATGGAGCCTCAGCAGGTGCCCCACCAGGTGCCCCACCAGCAGGCCCCCCAGGAGGTGCCCCAGGAGGTGCCCCAGGAGCAGCAGCAGCAGCAGCAGCAGCAGGTGTCTGTGGTCAGCATCACCCCGCACCAACTGGCACACATCAACACGGCAGCAGCACAACACCTCTCCACACCCTCCAGCCTGCTACCCTATGGAGGTATAGAGGTGGTGCCCATAGACACCACCACTGTCAGCACCACCACCCCCACCACCCAGCACCACCACCAACTGGTCACCATGACAACACAGGAGGCTACCGCAGACACCCTGCAGCAGCTGGAGGTACAGGGGCCTCAGGTCATACAGGAGGTACAGGGGGCTCAGGTCATACAGGAGGTACAGGGCGCTCATGTCATACAGGAGGTACAGGGGACTCATGTCATACAGGATGCTCATGTCATACAGGACATAGAGGGCGCTCACGTCATGCATGACGGAGCTCACATCATCCAGGAGGTACAGGGCGCTCACGTCATACAAAACGCTCATGTCATGCAAGACGGTACTCATGTCATACAGGACGCTCATGTCATACAAGACGCTCATGTCATGCAAGACGGTACTCATGTCATACAGGACGCTCATGTCATACAAGACGTACAGGGCACTCACGTTGTACAGGACGGCACTCATGTCATCCACGTGCAAAGTGACGTCATCCATGAAGAGGGTGGCGTGATACATGTAGGGGGCGATGTCATTCACACAGGAAGTGTTCAATGTGATGTAGCTTATGAAGGGAGTGACGTCATTTACACAGGGAACGACATCATTCATGTGGGTAGTGACGTCATACATGTAGGTGGTGACGTCATGCATGACGACGGGGACATCATTACAGAGACTGTCACCCACGAACTGACTGAGCAGGAAGTGGTGGAAACAGTCTCCATAGCCACCTCGTACGACCATGTACCGGACATGTAAACGTAGCACAGAGACCAGCCATTTGTACAGTATTTTGTGAATAGTTATTTATGTGTTCAGGAGGATGCCAAGTACATAATTGTTGTATTTTCTATGTTTCATTGGTGAAATATGCCAGTTGCAATCTCCAGTTGATTTCTATGCCCGGGTCTAAATATGACTGAATCTGGAAGTAGCAGTGATGGGTAAACTTTGGCTCTTGGAAGATTACAAAGAATAAATGTGGAATGAAATCAGCAATGGTCAATGATTCTCAGTTTTGACTGTGGTCGGCTTTCTCTGGTATGTGATGAGTTAAAATACAAGATATTGATATTGAATAAATTTGAAATAAAAATGTGATTTGATAACTGGTGTTTGGAGTTTGCAATAGGAATATAGCAGAAACATGGGGAAATTAGTAGGAAGCTGCAATTCTGAAAAAACAAGACAAAAGTAGTATTAAAAGATATATAATAGCCAAAGTAATTTTGTTTCACGAGACCTGCTGCACTGGGTGTGCTCACCAGGACCCAGTCACCTCATTGACAGGTATGCAGCTATCAGAGCTAACCCTTTAAGGACGGCATGTTGCTAAAAGGCAGCACTAAAGATGAAGCCATGATGCACCAACGCAGTCCCAGTGAGTTCATCACCAAAGCTGCAATGGTTTTGCCAGGGCTGCAATGGTGCATCATGACGACAAAGGACAATGCATTAAAGCACTATACGGCCCTTAGAGGGATGATATACACACACATTCACCATGGATTCAGTACTATACAATGTAGTAGAGTCGGCATGATGCATCAATAATTTAGAGTTATGCTGCAGGTTTCCTGATAGGCAGGAGTAAGACACGTCAGGTGGTGGCATGGGTGTGGCCGTACCCAGCGACAGAAACATGGTCCGGACATTGTGATTTCCCTACATGAATAGACAGAGACAGATTAAAGGTCTTACTAAATACCCATGTTAAGCAAAAATCTATACACTTCATGTATGGCAAGTTAGAACTACGTTTTACACAGTATGGCAGTTTGGAATTGTAGAAAAGGGAAAGAAACCCTATGGGCTTTTCTATAGTGAAGGTTTGGAGCAACCCCAGCTCGGTCTAGCTCCCATAGCTCTGTTGTCAGATCTTCCCCACAAGAGACGCTCGTCCACGGTGGCCTTGGGAGGCCAACAAAGCACCGCGACCGGTGCTTTCGCCTTCTTACGGCACATACGCCAATTGGTTCGCGAAGTGTGTTTTGGCGGGAAAAAAAACAAAAAGGCGGGAAAAGGAGACCGTAGCAGATCCTTCAAGAGACGGACTATCTGGAAAGGGAAAAAATCCCTCTTTCCGAGGCACCCAACCCCAAACCGATCTGACCGCCATCTGGACCGAGAGTGCTTTCTATATAGGCTCAAAGAGCAACTTCCTTAATAATGCTCCGATCTTAGAAATTTGACCGTCCACGCGTAGCTAGAGACACACTGAACCCCCCTGTGTCACAAAATCCCACCTCAGCCCCTTAGTAAACCTGCGGCGAGAGTCCGTAGCCGCCGAGCGTCTAAAGTGAAGAAGTGAATAAATTAATGAAATTCTCAAAAAAAATTCCATCTGGCCTGCCACATAATCAGGAAGGTGTCCCCTTTCCCTCCTCACCCCTGGCAAGGCCCCCGTTGCCCAGATGCATCCAACACGTATTAGCACATTATCAGCCAACCAGGAGAGGCCTGGTGCTTCAGTCTGACTGCCAAGGTATACAACACCAAGCAGACGACATGCATGGCAGACACACTTACAAGGCCAACTTCCTTAATAATGCTCCGATATGAGAAATTCGACCGTCCACGCGTAGCCAGAGACACACTGAATCCCCCTGCGTCACTCAATTCCACCCCAGCCTCTTAGTAAATGTGCTGCGAGAGTCCGTAGCCACCGGGCGTCTATGTTAAAGAAGTGAATATATTGGTCATTAATTCAACTTCGCCCCAGAATCTCAATCTAACATCAAATCTCACATTAAATACCACTATAAACAATTACTGTACACTCTGAGGATTAATCTGATGCCTCGTTTACGTAGCCACAGTTTCATTTAAACCAATAATGTTTGGACAACACCAGTCAGTGCGGGCCTGCTTTATGAAACTTCCTACCACCAACTCGTACTTTGTGCAGTGCGACCTCATTCAGCGTAGCAGATGACATGCATGACAAACACCTCAGAAACGTTGATGTAAGTTGCAAAAACAGAAATTATTCTTGCTTTTATTTACCTACGACCTACGTCCGTAACTATACAGACATGGATAGTGGCTGTACTAGCACTTGCAGGTCGGCTCTGAAGGCCTGAGACTGTCCATGAGATATTGCCGGTCTTGGCATTTTTTTCGGAATTGAGATCAAACTATTATTAGCGAGTACAGAAATTATCCAGTGAAAAAATGTTTCGATAAAAAATAAACACAAAAAGTGTCATGGGTCCGAAAATGTCGTCTGTTGCATCAAAATATAAAATTCTCCAAATTTACCAATTCAGGCCCGTTTCTGGAATTTCGAAGTTTGACAATTTAATTTGGAACATGTTTCCACATGGCATGGTCATGCTACGAAAAAACATAAGCTGGAAGAAATGATTTGATTTTGAAGAAAAATTAATTTTTTAAGAAAATTCTCACAGTTCACCCATTCAAGCCAGTTTTCTAAATTTGGTAGCCGACTCATAGTGTTAAAAATGTGTTTCCTAACGACATTAACGGTTTAACGAGTGTGAACCCTCAGTGCCGCAGCAGAGAGCGCTACAAGAACTCACACCTGCCTCCTGAAAAGGAGCAGGACGACCCCAAGTACCAGCCGGAGGTGGTGACGGACACGGAGGGAGACGTGCGCAGCACCCTGTACCGCTGCAAGACCTGCCTGCAGGTGTTCACAGAGATGCGGCTCTTTAACAGACACATCGTCTCCCACTACAGCACCAAGCCCTTCAAGTGCGACATCTGCTCCAAGGAGTTTGCCCGGGCCGACACGCTGCGCACTCACACCAAGGTGCACTACTTCAGCTTTGAGCAGACGGACAACAAGGTCTTCCTGTGCGACACGTGCGGGCGGCAGTTCAGCAAAGTGGAGAGTCTGCGTAACCACGTCAAGATGCACTTTGGGGAGCGGGCGTGGACGTGCGAGGAGTGCGGCAAAGGCTTCATAGACAAGTACACCCTGAGCCGGCACATGGTGATCCACAAGGCGGAGAAGCCGTGGCTGTGTGCCACGTGCGGGCGGGGCTTCAACCGGCGCTCCCACCTGGAGGCACACGAGGCCCAGCACACGGGCAAGACGCTGTACCAGTGTGAGATCTGTGAGCGGGGCTTCAGCGACCAGGGCAACCTGGGGCGCCACATGTTGGTGCACTCTGACGCCCGGCCCTGGGCCTGCTCCGTCTGCGGCGACACCTTCAAGAGGAAAGGCAACCTGGACGAGCACGAACTGACGCACAGCACGGAGCGGGGGGCGGTGTGCGACGTGTGCGGGGCCCGCTTCACCACCAAGCGCTACCTGCGCATCCACCAGCTCATCCACTCGGGGGACCGGCCGCACCAGTGCAGCGTGTGTAACGCCTCCTTCAGGCAGCTCTCGGCCCTCATCACCCACAGGCGCATCCACACGGGCGACGCCCCCTACAAGTGCCAGCACTGCCACAAGCGCTTCAAGTACTACGACCAGTGGAAGGCCCACGAGTTCTCCCACCTGGACCCCAAGCCCTACAAGTGCCTGCTGTGCAGCGCCACCTACCGCCAGGCCGGCTCCCTGCGGCAGCACAGGAAGCTGGTGCACGGCTCCCACAAGGCCATGCTCTTCCTGTGCACCGTCTGCAACAAGACCTTTGCCTCCACCATGTCGCTGGAGGGCCACATGAAGAAGGTGCACGGGGCCGAGGCCAGCCTGCAGAGCCTGCAGGCCATCGGGCAGCACGTCATCAACCGTACCACCACCTCCTCCTCCAACATGGTGCACATCACCAACCCCCAGGGCACCATAGAGACCATCGAGCTGACCAACCTGCCCCCAGACGGCAGCAGCAGTAGCAGCATGGTGCAGCTGCTGAGCGGGCAGACCCTGGGCAGCAGCCTGGGCAGCAGCAGTAACATGCAGCCTGAGGGGGGGCAGCCTGGGGGGCAGTTCACACAGCAGGCCTCTCACCGCATCGTGCAGCTCGTCTCTGCTGCTGCTGCTGCTGCTGCTGCAGGTTGGGGTGGTGGGGCAGGGGGTGCTGGGGGGGAGGTGATCAGCATAGACTCGATGGGTAACATCACTAACCGCACGCTGCCCTCCTCCTCCCCCCCTGAGGCGGCCCCGGTGGTGGCTGCAGCAGAGGTCACCGGGGGGCTGCAGTACCTGCCGGGCAGCACACAGCACACCCTGGTGCACATCTCCAACGGGCAGCCCGTGTTTGTGGAGGCAGCCGGCGCTGACATGGACCCTCAGCAGGTGCCCCACCAGGTGCCCCACCACCAGGCCCCCCAGGAGGTGCCCCAGGAGCAGCAGGCGGGGGCTGAGGAGCAGCAGCAGCAGCAGCAGGAGCAGCAGCAGGAGGGACAGCAGCAGCAGCAGGTGTCTGTGGTCAGCATCACCCCGCACCAACTGGCACACATCAACACGGCAGCAGCACAACACCTCTCCACACCCTCCAGCCTGCTACCCTATGGAGGTATAGAGGTGGTGCCCATAGACACCACCACTGTTAGCACCACCACCCCCACCACCCAGCACCACCACCAACTGGTCACCATGACAACACAGGAGGCTACCGCAGACACCCTGCAGCAGCTGGAGGTACAGGGGCCTCAGGTCATACAGGAGGTACAGGGGGCTCAGGTCATACAGGAGGTACAGGGCGCTCATGTCATACAGGAGGTACAGGGGACTCATGTCATACAGGATGCTCATGTCATACAGGACATAGAGGGCGCTCACGTCATGCATGACGGAGCTCACATCATCCAGGAGGTACAGGGCGCTCACGTCATACAAAACGCTCATGTCATGCAAGACGGTACTCATGTCATACAGGACGCTCATGTCATACAAGACGCTCATGTCATGCAAGACGGTACTCATGTCATACAGGACGCTCATGTCATACAAGACGTACAGGGCACTCACGTTGTACAGGACGGCACTCATGTCATCCACGTGCAAAGTGACGTCATCCATGAAGAGGGTGGCGTGATACATGTAGGGGGCGATGTCATTCACACAGGAAGTGTTCAATGTGATGTAGCTTATGAAGGGAGTGACGTCATTTACACAGGGAACGACATCATTCATGTGGGTAGTGACGTCATACATGTAGGTGGTGACGTCATGCATGACGACGGGGACATCATTACAGAGACTGTCACCCACGAACTGACGGAGCAGGAAGTGGTGGAAACAGTCTCCATAGCCACCTCGTACGACCATGTACCGGACATGTAAACGTAGCACAGAGACCAGCCATTTGTACAGTATTTTGTGAATAGTTATTTATGTGTTCAGGAGGATGCCAAGTACATAATTGTTGTATTTTCTATGTTTCATTGGTGAAATATGCCAGTTGCAATCTCCAGTTGATTTCTATGCCCGGGTCTAAATATGACTGAATCTGGAAGTAGCAGTGATGGGTAAACTTTGGCTCTTGGAAGATTACAAAGAATAAATGTGGAATGAAATCAGCAATGGTCAATGATTCTCAGTTTTGACTGTGGTCGGCTTTCTCTGGTATGTGATGAGTTAAAATACAAGATATTGATATTGAATAAATTTGAAATAAAAATGTGATTTGATAACTGGTGTTTGGAGTTTGCAATAGGAATATAGCAGAAACATGGGGAAATTAGTAGGAAGCTGCAATTCTGAAAAAACAAGACAAAAGTAGTATTAAAAGATATATAATAGCCAAAGTAATTTTGTTTCACGAGACCTGCTGCACTGGCTGTGCTCACCAGGACCCAGTCACCTCATTGACAGGTATGCAGCTATCAGAGCTAACCCTTTAAGGACGGCATGTTGCTAAAAGGCAACACTAAAGATGAAGCCATGATGCACCAATGCAGTGCCAGTGAGTTCATCACCAAAGCTGCAATGGTTTTGCCAGGGCTGCAATGGTGCATCATGACGACAAAGGACAATGCATTAAAGTACTATGCGGCCCTTAGAGGGATGATATACACACACATTCACCATGGATTCAGTACTATACAATGTAGTAGAGTCGGCACGTCAGGTGGTGGCATGGGTGTGGCCGTACCCAGCGACAGAAACATGGTCCGGACATTGTGATTTCCCTACATGAATAGACAGAGACAGATTAAAGGTCTTACTAAATACCCATGTTAAGCAAAAATCTATACACTTCATGTATGGCAAGTTAGAACTACGTTTTACACAGTATGGCAGTTTGGAATTGTAGAAAAGGGAAAGAAACCCTATGGGCTTTTCTATAGTGAAGGTTTGGAGCAACCCCAGCTCGGTCTAGCTCCCATAGCTCTGTTGTCAGATCTTCCCCACAAGAGACGCTCGTCCACGGTGGCCTTGGGAGGCCAACAAAGCACCGCGACCGGTGCTTTCGCCTTCTTACGGCACATACGCCAATTGGTTCGCGAAGTGTGTTTTGGCGGGAAAAAAAACAAAAAGGCGGGAAAAGGAGACCGTAGCAGATCCTTCAAGAGACGGACTATCTGGAAAGGGAAAAAATCCCTCTTTCCGAGGCACCCAACCCCAAACCGATCTGACCGCCATCTGGACCGAGAGTGCTTTCTATATAGGCTCAAAGAGCAACTTCCTTAATAATGCTCCGATCTTAGAAATTTGACCGTCCACGCGTAGCTAGAGACACACTGAACCCCCCTGTGTCACAAAATCCCACCTCAGCCCCTTAGTAAACCTGCGGCGAGAGTCCGTAGCCGCCGAGCGTCTAAAGTGAAGAAGTGAATAAATTAATGAAATTCTCAAAAAAAATTCCATCTGGCCTGCCACATAATCAGGAAGGTGTCCCCTTTCCCTCCTCACCCCTGGCAAGGCCCCCGTTGCCCAGATGCATCCAACACGTATTAGCACATTATCAGCCAACCAGGAGAGGCCTGGTGCTTCAGTCTGACTGCCAAGGTATACAACACCAAGCAGACGACATGCATGGCAGACACACTTACAAGGCCAACTTCCTTAATAATGCTCCGATATGAGAAATTCGACCGTCCACGCGTAGCCAGAGACACACTGAATCCCCCTGCGTCACTCAATTCCACCCCAGCCTCTTAGTAAATGTGCTGCGAGAGTCCGTAGCCACCGGGCGTCTATGTTAAAGAAGTGAATATATTGGTCATTAATTCAACTTCGCCCCAGAATCTCAATCTAACATCAAATCTCACATTAAATACCACTATAAACAATTACTGTACACTCTGAGGATTAATCTGATGCCTCGTTTACGTAGCCACAGTTTCATTTAAACCAATAATGTTTGGACAACACCAGTCAGTGCGGGCCTGCTTTATGAAACTTCCTACCACCAACTCGTACTTTGTGCAGTGCGACCTCATTCAGCGTAGCAGATGACATGCATGACAAACACCTCAGAAACGTTGATGTAAGTTGCAAAAACAGAAATTATTCTTGCTTTTATTTACCTACGACCTACGTCCGTAACTATACAGACATGGATAGTGGCTGTACTAGCACTTGCAGGTCGGCTCTGAAGGCCTGAGACTGTCCATGAGATATTGCCGGTCTTGGCATTTTTTTCGGAATTGAGATCAAACTATTATTAGCGAGTACAGAAATTATCCAGTGAAAAAATGTTTCGATAAAAAATAAACACAAAAAGTGTCATGGGTCCGAAAATGTCGTCTGTTGCATCAAAATATAAAATTCTCCAAATTTACCAATTCAGGCCCGTTTCTGGAATTTCGAAGTTTGACAATTTAATTTGGAACATGTTTCCACATGGCATGGTCATGCTACGAAAAAACATAAGCTGGAAGAAATGATTTGATTTTGAAGAAAAATTAATTTTTTAAGAAAATTCTCACAGTTCACCCATTCAAGCCAGTTTTCTAAATTTGGTAGCCGACTCATAGTGTTAAAAATGTGTTTCCTAACGACATTAACGGTTTAACGAGTGTGAACCCTCAGTGCCGCAGCAGAGAGCGCTACAAGAACTCACACCTGCCTCCTGAAAAGGAGCAGGACGACCCCAAGTACCAGCCGGAGGTGGTGACGGACACGGAGGGAGACGTGCGCAGCACCCTGTACCGCTGCAAGACCTGCCTGCAGGTGTTCACAGAGATGCGGCTCTTTAACAGACACATCGTCTCCCACTACAGCACCAAGCCCTTCAAGTGCGACATCTGCTCCAAGGAGTTTGCCCGGGCCGACACGCTGCGCACTCACACCAAGGTGCACTACTTCAGCTTTGAGCAGACGGACAACAAGGTCTTCCTGTGCGACACGTGCGGGCGGCAGTTCAGCAAAGTGGAGAGTCTGCGTAACCACGTCAAGATGCACTTTGGGGAGCGGGCGTGGACGTGCGAGGAGTGCGGCAAAGGCTTCATAGACAAGTACACCCTGAGCCGGCACATGGTGATCCACAAGGCGGAGAAGCCGTGGCTGTGTGCCACGTGCGGGCGGGGCTTCAACCGGCGCTCCCACCTGGAGGCACACGAGGCCCAGCACACGGGCAAGACGCTGTACCAGTGTGAGATCTGTGAGCGGGGCTTCAGCGACCAGGGCAACCTGGGGCGCCACATGTTGGTGCACTCTGACGCCCGGCCCTGGGCCTGCTCCGTCTGCGGCGACACCTTCAAGAGGAAAGGCAACCTGGACGAGCACGAACTGACGCACAGCACGGAGCGGGGGGCGGTGTGCGACGTGTGCGGGGCCCGCTTCACCACCAAGCGCTACCTGCGCATCCACCAGCTCATCCACTCGGGGGACCGGCCGCACCAGTGCAGCGTGTGTAACGCCTCCTTCAGGCAGCTCTCGGCCCTCATCACCCACAGGCGCATCCACACGGGCGACGCCCCCTACAAGTGCCAGCACTGCCACAAGCGCTTCAAGTACTACGACCAGTGGAAGGCCCACGAGTTCTCCCACCTGGACCCCAAGCCCTACAAGTGCCTGCTGTGCAGCGCCACCTACCGCCAGGCCGGCTCCCTGCGGCAGCACAGGAAGCTGGTGCACGGCTCCCACAAGGCCATGCTCTTCCTGTGCACCGTCTGCAACAAGACCTTTGCCTCCACCATGTCGCTGGAGGGCCACATGAAGAAGGTGCACGGGGCCGAGGCCAGCCTGCAGAGCCTGCAGGCCATCGGGCAGCACGTCATCAACCGTACCACCACCTCCTCCTCCAACATGGTGCACATCACCAACCCCCAGGGCACCATAGAGACCATCGAGCTGACCAACCTGCCCCCAGACGGCAGCAGCAGTAGCAGCATGGTGCAGCTGCTGAGCGGGCAGACCCTGGGCAGCAGCCTGGGCAGCAGCAGTAACATGCAGCCTGAGGGGGGGCAGCCTGGGGGGCAGTTCACACAGCAGGCCTCTCACCGCATCGTGCAGCTCGTCTCTGCTGCTGCTGCTGCTGCTGCTGCAGGTTGGGGTGGTGGGGCAGGGGGTGCTGGGGGGGAGGTGATCAGCATAGACTCGATGGGTAACATCACTAACCGCACGCTGCCCTCCTCCTCCCCCCCTGAGGCGGCCCCGGTGGTGGCTGCAGCAGAGGTCACCGGGGGGCTGCAGTACCTGCCGGGCAGCACACAGCACACCCTGGTGCACATCTCCAACGGGCAGCCCGTGTTTGTGGAGGCAGCCGGCGCTGACATGGACCCTCAGCAGGTGCCCCACCAGGTGCCCCACCACCAGGCCCCCCAGGAGGTGCCCCAGGAGCAGCAGGCGGGGGCTGAGGAGCAGCAGCAGCAGCAGCAGGAGCAGCAGCAGGAGGGACAGCAGCAGCAGCAGGTGTCTGTGGTCAGCATCACCCCGCACCAACTGGCACACATCAACACGGCAGCAGCACAACACCTCTCCACACCCTCCAGCCTGCTACCCTATGGAGGTATAGAGGTGGTGCCCATAGACACCACCACTGTCAGCACCACCACCCCCACCACCCAGCACCACCACCAACTGGTCACCATGACAACACAGGAGGCTACCGCAGACACCCTGCAGCAGCTGGAGGTACAGGGGCCTCAGGTCATACAGGAGGTACAGGGGGCTCAGGTCATACAGGAGGTACAGGGCGCTCATGTCATACAGGAGGTACAGGGGACTCATGTCATACAGGATGCTCATGTCATACAGGACATAGAGGGCGCTCACGTCATGCATGACGGAGCTCACATCATCCAGGAGGTACAGGGCGCTCACGTCATACAAAACGCTCATGTCATGCAAGACGGTACTCATGTCATACAGGACGCTCATGTCATACAAGACGCTCATGTCATGCAAGACGGTACTCATGTCATACAGGACGCTCATGTCATACAAGACGTACAGGGCACTCACGTTGTACAGGACGGCACTCATGTCATCCACGTGCAAAGTGACGTCATCCATGAAGAGGGTGGCGTGATACATGTAGGGGGCGATGTCATTCACACAGGAAGTGTTCAATGTGATGTAGCTTATGAAGGGAGTGACGTCATTTACACAGGGAACGACATCATTCATGTGGGTAGTGACGTCATACATGTAGGTGGTGACGTCATGCATGACGACGGGGACATCATTACAGAGACTGTCACCCACGAACTGACGGAGCAGGAAGTGGTGGAAACAGTCTCCATAGCCACCTCGTACGACCATGTACCGGACATGTAAACGTAGCACAGAGACCAGCCATTTGTACAGTATTTTGTGAATAGTTATTTATGTGTTCAGGAGGATGCCAAGTACATAATTGTTGTATTTTCTATGTTTCATTGGTGAAATATGCCAGTTGCAATCTCCAGTTGATTTCTATGCCCGGGTCTAAATATGACTGAATCTGGAAGTAGCAGTGATGGGTAAACTTTGGCTCTTGGAAGATTACAAAGAATAAATGTGGAATGAAATCAGCAATGGTCAATGATTCTCAGTTTTGACTGTGGTCGGCTTTCTCTGGTATGTGATGAGTTAAAATACAAGATATTGATATTGAATAAATTTGAAATAAAAATGTGATTTGATAACTGGTGTTTGGAGTTTGCAATAGGAATATAGCAGAAACATGGGGAAATTAGTAGGAAGCTGCAATTCTGAAAAAACAAGACAAAAGTAGTATTAAAAGATATATAATAGCCAAAGTAATTTTGTTTCACGAGACCTGCTGCACTGGCTGTGCTCACCAGGACCCAGTCACCTCATTGACAGGTATGCAGCTATCAGAGCTAACCCTTTAAGGACGGCATGTTGCTAAAAGGCAACACTAAAGATGAAGCCATGATGCACCAATGCAGTGCCAGTGAGTTCATCACCAAAGCTGCAATGGTTTTGCCAGGGCTGCAATGGTGCATCATGACGACAAAGGACAATGCATTAAAGTACTATGCGGCCCTTAGAGGGATGATATACACACACATTCACCATGGATTCAGTACTATACAATGTAGTAGAGTCGGCACGTCAGGTGGTGGCATGGGTGTGGCCGTACCCAGCGACAGAAACATGGTCCGGACATTGTGATTTCCCTACATGAATAGACAGAGACAGATTAAAGGTCTTACTAAATACCCATGTTAAGCAAAAATCTATACACTTCATGTATGGCAAGTTAGAACTACGTTTTACACAGTATGGCAGTTTGGAATTGTAGAAAAGGGAAAGAAACCCTATGGGCTTTTCTATAGTGAAGGTTTGGAGCAACCCCAGCTCGGTCTAGCTCCCATAGCTCTGTTGTCAGATCTTCCCCACAAGAGACGCTCGTCCACGGTGGCCTTGGGAGGCCAACAAAGCACCGCGACCGGTGCTTTCGCCTTCTTACGGCACATACGCCAATTGGTTCGCGAAGTGTGTTTTGGCGGGAAAAAAAACAAAAAGGCGGGAAAAGGAGACCGTAGCAGATCCTTCAAGAGACGGACTATCTGGAAAGGGAAAAAATCCCTCTTTCCGAGGCACCCAACCCCAAACCGATCTGACCGCCATCTGGACCGAGAGTGCTTTCTATATAGGCTCAAAGAGCAACTTCCTTAATAATGCTCCGATCTTAGAAATTTGACCGTCCACGCGTAGCTAGAGACACACTGAACCCCCCTGTGTCACAAAATCCCACCTCAGCCCCTTAGTAAACCTGCGGCGAGAGTCCGTAGCCGCCGAGCGTCTAAAGTGAAGAAGTGAATAAATTAATGAAATTCTCAAAAAAAATTCCATCTGGCCTGCCACATAATCAGGAAGGTGTCCCCTTTCCCTCCTCACCCCTGGCAAGGCCCCCGTTGCCCAGATGCATCCAACACGTATTAGCACATTATCAGCCAACCAGGAGAGGCCTGGTGCTTCAGTCTGACTGCCAAGGTATACAACACCAAGCAGACGACATGCATGGCAGACACACTTACAAGGCCAACTTCCTTAATAATGCTCCGATATGAGAAATTCGACCGTCCACGCGTAGCCAGAGACACACTGAATCCCCCTGCGTCACTCAATTCCACCCCAGCCTCTTAGTAAATGTGCTGCGAGAGTCCGTAGCCACCGGGCGTCTATGTTAAAGAAGTGAATATATTGGTCATTAATTCAACTTCGCCCCAGAATCTCAATCTAACATCAAATCTCACATTAAATACCACTATAAACAATTACTGTACACTCTGAGGATTAATCTGATGCCTCGTTTACGTAGCCACAGTTTCATTTAAACCAATAATGTTTGGACAACACCAGTCAGTGCGGGCCTGCTTTATGAAACTTCCTACCACCAACTCGTACTTTGTGCAGTGCGACCTCATTCAGCGTAGCAGATGACATGCATGACAAACACCTCAGAAACGTTGATGTAAGTTGCAAAAACAGAAATTATTCTTGCTTTTATTTACCTACGACCTACGTCCGTAACTATACAGACATGGATAGTGGCTGTACTAGCACTTGCAGGTCGGCTCTGAAGGCCTGAGACTGTCCATGAGATATTGCCGGTCTTGGCATTTTTTTCGGAATTGAGATCAAACTATTATTAGCGAGTACAGAAATTATCCAGTGAAAAAATGTTTCGATAAAAAATAAACACAAAAAGTGTCATGGGTCCGAAAATGTCGTCTGTTGCATCAAAATATAAAATTCTCCAAATTTACCAATTCAGGCCCGTTTCTGGAATTTCGAAGTTTGACAATTTAATTTGGAACATGTTTCCACATGGCATGGTCATGCTACGAAAAAACATAAGCTGGAAGAAATGATTTGATTTTGAAGAAAAATTAATTTTTTAAGAAAATTCTCACAGTTCACCCATTCAAGCCAGTTTTCTAAATTTGGTAGCCGACTCATAGTGTTAAAAATGTGTTTCCTAACGACATTAACGGTTTAACGAGTGTGAACCCTCAGTGCCGCAGCAGAGAGCGCTACAAGAACTCACACCTGCCTCCTGAAAAGGAGCAGGACGACCCCAAGTACCAGCCGGAGGTGGTGACGGACACGGAGGGAGACGTGCGCAGCACCCTGTACCGCTGCAAGACCTGCCTGCAGGTGTTCACAGAGATGCGGCTCTTTAACAGACACATCGTCTCCCACTACAGCACCAAGCCCTTCAAGTGCGACATCTGCTCCAAGGAGTTTGCCCGGGCCGACACGCTGCGCACTCACACCAAGGTGCACTACTTCAGCTTTGAGCAGACGGACAACAAGGTCTTCCTGTGCGACACGTGCGGGCGGCAGTTCAGCAAAGTGGAGAGTCTGCGTAACCACGTCAAGATGCACTTTGGGGAGCGGGCGTGGACGTGCGAGGAGTGCGGCAAAGGCTTCATAGACAAGTACACCCTGAGCCGGCACATGGTGATCCACAAGGCGGAGAAGCCGTGGCTGTGTGCCACGTGCGGGCGGGGCTTCAACCGGCGCTCCCACCTGGAGGCACACGAGGCCCAGCACACGGGCAAGACGCTGTACCAGTGTGAGATCTGTGAGCGGGGCTTCAGCGACCAGGGCAACCTGGGGCGCCACATGTTGGTGCACTCTGACGCCCGGCCCTGGGCCTGCTCCGTCTGCGGCGACACCTTCAAGAGGAAAGGCAACCTGGACGAGCACGAACTGACGCACAGCACGGAGCGGGGGGCGGTGTGCGACGTGTGCGGGGCCCGCTTCACCACCAAGCGCTACCTGCGCATCCACCAGCTCATCCACTCGGGGGACCGGCCGCACCAGTGCAGCGTGTGTAACGCCTCCTTCAGGCAGCTCTCGGCCCTCATCACCCACAGGCGCATCCACACGGGCGACGCCCCCTACAAGTGCCAGCACTGCCACAAGCGCTTCAAGTACTACGACCAGTGGAAGGCCCACGAGTTCTCCCACCTGGACCCCAAGCCCTACAAGTGCCTGCTGTGCAGCGCCACCTACCGCCAGGCCGGCTCCCTGCGGCAGCACAGGAAGCTGGTGCACGGCTCCCACAAGGCCATGCTCTTCCTGTGCACCGTCTGCAACAAGACCTTTGCCTCCACCATGTCGCTGGAGGGCCACATGAAGAAGGTGCACGGGGCCGAGGCCAGCCTGCAGAGCCTGCAGGCCATCGGGCAGCACGTCATCAACCGTACCACCACCTCCTCCTCCAACATGGTGCACATCACCAACCCCCAGGGCACCATAGAGACCATCGAGCTGACCAACCTGCCCCCAGACGGCAGCAGCAGTAGCAGCATGGTGCAGCTGCTGAGCGGGCAGACCCTGGGCAGCAGCCTGGGCAGCAGCAGTAACATGCAGCCTGAGGGGGGGCAGCCTGGGGGGCAGTTCACACAGCAGGCCTCTCACCGCATCGTGCAGCTCGTCTCTGCTGCTGCTGCTGCTGCTGCTGCAGGTTGGGGTGGTGGGGCAGGGGGTGCTGGGGGGGAGGTGATCAGCATAGACTCGATGGGTAACATCACTAACCGCACGCTGCCCTCCTCCTCCCCCCCTGAGGCGGCCCCGGTGGTGGCTGCAGCAGAGGTCACCGGGGGGCTGCAGTACCTGCCGGGCAGCACACAGCACACCCTGGTGCACATCTCCAACGGGCAGCCCGTGTTTGTGGAGGCAGCCGGCGCTGACATGGAGCCTCAGCAGGTGCCCCACCAGGTGCCCCACCACCAGGCCCCCCAGGAGGTGCCCCAGGAGCAGCAGGCGGGGGCTGAGGAGCAGCAGCAGCAGCAGCAGGAGCAGCAGCAGGAGGGACAGCAGCAGCAGCAGGTGTCTGTGGTCAGCATCACCCCGCACCAACTGGCACACATCAACACGGCAGCAGCACAACACCTCTCCACACCCTCCAGCCTGCTACCCTATGGAGGTATAGAGGTGGTGCCCATAGACACCACCACTGTTAGCACCACCACCCCCACCACCCAGCACCACCACCAACTGGTCACCATGACAACACAGGAGGCTACCGCAGACACCCTGCAGCAGCTGGAGGTACAGGGGCCTCAGGTCATACAGGAGGTACAGGGGGCTCAGGTCATACAGGAGGTACAGGGCGCTCATGTCATACAGGAGGTACAGGGGACTCATGTCATACAGGATGCTCATGTCATACAGGACATAGAGGGCGCTCACGTCATGCATGACGGAGCTCACATCATCCAGGAGGTACAGGGCGCTCACGTCATACAAAACGCTCATGTCATGCAAGACGGTACTCATGTCATACAGGACGCTCATGTCATACAAGACGCTCATGTCATGCAAGACGGTACTCATGTCATACAGGACGCTCATGTCATACAAGACGTACAGGGCACTCACGTTGTACAGGACGGCACTCATGTCATCCACGTGCAAAGTGACGTCATCCATGAAGAGGGTGGCGTGATACATGTAGGGGGCGATGTCATTCACACAGGAAGTGTTCAATGTGATGTAGCTTATGAAGGGAGTGACGTCATTTACACAGGGAACGACATCATTCATGTGGGTAGTGACGTCATACATGTAGGTGGTGACGTCATGCATGACGACGGGGACATCATTACAGAGACTGTCACCCACGAACTGACGGAGCAGGAAGTGGTGGAAACAGTCTCCATAGCCACCTCGTACGACCATGTACCGGACATGTAAACGTAGCACAGAGACCAGCCATTTGTACAGTATTTTGTGAATAGTTATTTATGTGTTCAGGAGGATGCCAAGTACATAATTGTTGTATTTTCTATGTTTCATTGGTGAAATATGCCAGTTGCAATCTCCAGTTGATTTCTATGCCCGGGTCTAAATATGACTGAATCTGGAAGTAGCAGTGATGGGTAAACTTTGGCTCTTGGAAGATTACAAAGAATAAATGTGGAATGAAATCAGCAATGGTCAATGATTCTCAGTTTTGACTGTGGTCGGCTTTCTCTGGTATGTGATGAGTTAAAATACAAGATATTGATATTGAATAAATTTGAAATAAAAATGTGATTTGATAACTGGTGTTTGGAGTTTGCAATAGGAATATAGCAGAAACATGGGGAAATTAGTAGGAAGCTGCAATTCTGAAAAAACAAGACAAAAGTAGTATTAAAAGATATATAATAGCCAAAGTAATTTTGTTTCACGAGACCTGCTGCACTGGCTGTGCTCACCAGGACCCAGTCACCTCATTGACAGGTATGCAGCTATCAGAGCTAACCCTTTAAGGACGGCATGTTGCTAAAAGGCAACACTAAAGATGAAGCCATGATGCACCAATGCAGTGCCAGTGAGTTCATCACCAAAGCTGCAATGGTTTTGCCAGGGCTGCAATGGTGCATCATGACGACAAAGGACAATGCATTAAAGTACTATGCGGCCCTTAGAGGGATGATATACACACACATTCACCATGGATTCAGTACTATACAATGTAGTAGAGTCGGCACGTCAGGTGGTGGCATGGGTGTGGCCGTACCCAGCGACAGAAACATGGTCCGGACATTGTGATTTCCCTACATGAATAGACAGAGACAGATTAAAGGTCTTACTAAATACCCATGTTAAGCAAAAATCTATACACTTCATGTATGGCAAGTTAGAACTACGTTTTACACAGTATGGCAGTTTGGAATTGTAGAAAAGGGAAAGAAACCCTATGGGCTTTTCTATAGTGAAGGTTTGGAGCAACCCCAGCTCGGTCTAGCTCCCATAGCTCTGTTGTCAGATCTTCCCCACAAGAGACGCTCGTCCACGGTGGCCTTGGGAGGCCAACAAAGCACCGCGACCGGTGCTTTCGCCTTCTTACGGCACATACGCCAATTGGTTCGCGAAGTGTGTTTTGGCGGGAAAAAAAACAAAAAGGCGGGAAAAGGAGACCGTAGCAGATCCTTCAAGAGACGGACTATCTGGAAAGGGAAAAAATCCCTCTTTCCGAGGCACCCAACCCCAAACCGATCTGACCGCCATCTGGACCGAGAGTGCTTTCTATATAGGCTCAAAGAGCAACTTCCTTAATAATGCTCCGATCTTAGAAATTTGACCGTCCACGCGTAGCTAGAGACACACTGAACCCCCCTGTGTCACAAAATCCCACCTCAGCCCCTTAGTAAACCTGCGGCGAGAGTCCGTAGCCGCCGAGCGTCTAAAGTGAAGAAGTGAATAAATTAATGAAATTCTCAAAAAAAATTCCATCTGGCCTGCCACATAATCAGGAAGGTGTCCCCTTTCCCTCCTCACCCCTGGCAAGGCCCCCGTTGCCCAGATGCATCCAACACGTATTAGCACATTATCAGCCAACCAGGAGAGGCCTGGTGCTTCAGTCTGACTGCCAAGGTATACAACACCAAGCAGACGACATGCATGGCAGACACACTTACAAGGCCAACTTCCTTAATAATGCTCCGATATGAGAAATTCGACCGTCCACGCGTAGCCAGAGACACACTGAATCCCCCTGCGTCACTCAATTCCACCCCAGCCTCTTAGTAAATGTGCTGCGAGAGTCCGTAGCCACCGGGCGTCTATGTTAAAGAAGTGAATATATTGGTCATTAATTCAACTTCGCCCCAGAATCTCAATCTAACATCAAATCTCACATTAAATACCACTATAAACAATTACTGTACACTCTGAGGATTAATCTGATGCCTCGTTTACGTAGCCACAGTTTCATTTAAACCAATAATGTTTGGACAACACCAGTCAGTGCGGGCCTGCTTTATGAAACTTCCTACCACCAACTCGTACTTTGTGCAGTGCGACCTCATTCAGCGTAGCAGATGACATGCATGACAAACACCTCAGAAACGTTGATGTAAGTTGCAAAAACAGAAATTATTCTTGCTTTTATTTACCTACGACCTACGTCCGTAACTATACAGACATGGATAGTGGCTGTACTAGCACTTGCAGGTCGGCTCTGAAGGCCTGAGACTGTCCATGAGATATTGCCGGTCTTGGCATTTTTTTCGGAATTGAGATCAAACTATTATTAGCGAGTACAGAAATTATCCAGTGAAAAAATGTTTCGATAAAAAATAAACACAAAAAGTGTCATGGGTCCGAAAATGTCGTCTGTTGCATCAAAATATAAAATTCTCCAAATTTACCAATTCAGGCCCGTTTCTGGAATTTCGAAGTTTGACAATTTAATTTGGAACATGTTTCCACATGGCATGGTCATGCTACGAAAAAACATAAGCTGGAAGAAATGATTTGATTTTGAAGAAAAATTAATTTTTTAAGAAAATTCTCACAGTTCACCCATTCAAGCCAGTTTTCTAAATTTGGTAGCCGACTCATAGTGTTAAAAATGTGTTTCCTAACGACATTAACGGTTTAACGAGTGTGAACCCTCAGTGCCGCAGCAGAGAGCGCTACAAGAACTCACACCTGCCTCCTGAAAAGGAGCAGGACGACCCCAAGTACCAGCCGGAGGTGGTGACGGACACGGAGGGAGACGTGCGCAGCACCCTGTACCGCTGCAAGACCTGCCTGCAGGTGTTCACAGAGATGCGGCTCTTTAACAGACACATCGTCTCCCACTACAGCACCAAGCCCTTCAAGTGCGACATCTGCTCCAAGGAGTTTGCCCGGGCCGACACGCTGCGCACTCACACCAAGGTGCACTACTTCAGCTTTGAGCAGACGGACAACAAGGTCTTCCTGTGCGACACGTGCGGGCGGCAGTTCAGCAAAGTGGAGAGTCTGCGTAACCACGTCAAGATGCACTTTGGGGAGCGGGCGTGGACGTGCGAGGAGTGCGGCAAAGGCTTCATAGACAAGTACACCCTGAGCCGGCACATGGTGATCCACAAGGCGGAGAAGCCGTGGCTGTGTGCCACGTGCGGGCGGGGCTTCAACCGGCGCTCCCACCTGGAGGCACACGAGGCCCAGCACACGGGCAAGACGCTGTACCAGTGTGAGATCTGTGAGCGGGGCTTCAGCGACCAGGGCAACCTGGGGCGCCACATGTTGGTGCACTCTGACGCCCGGCCCTGGGCCTGCTCCGTCTGCGGCGACACCTTCAAGAGGAAAGGCAACCTGGACGAGCACGAACTGACGCACAGCACGGAGCGGGGGGCGGTGTGCGACGTGTGCGGGGCCCGCTTCACCACCAAGCGCTACCTGCGCATCCACCAGCTCATCCACTCGGGGGACCGGCCGCACCAGTGCAGCGTGTGTAACGCCTCCTTCAGGCAGCTCTCGGCCCTCATCACCCACAGGCGCATCCACACGGGCGACGCCCCCTACAAGTGCCAGCACTGCCACAAGCGCTTCAAGTACTACGACCAGTGGAAGGCCCACGAGTTCTCCCACCTGGACCCCAAGCCCTACAAGTGCCTGCTGTGCAGCGCCACCTACCGCCAGGCCGGCTCCCTGCGGCAGCACAGGAAGCTGGTGCACGGCTCCCACAAGGCCATGCTCTTCCTGTGCACCGTCTGCAACAAGACCTTTGCCTCCACCATGTCGCTGGAGGGCCACATGAAGAAGGTGCACGGGGCCGAGGCCAGCCTGCAGAGCCTGCAGGCCATCGGGCAGCACGTCATCAACCGTACCACCACCTCCTCCTCCAACATGGTGCACATCACCAACCCCCAGGGCACCATAGAGACCATCGAGCTGACCAACCTGCCCCCAGACGGCAGCAGCAGTAGCAGCATGGTGCAGCTGCTGAGCGGGCAGACCCTGGGCAGCAGCCTGGGCAGCAGCAGTAACATGCAGCCTGAGGGGGGGCAGCCTGGGGGGCAGTTCACACAGCAGGCCTCTCACCGCATCGTGCAGCTCGTCTCTGCTGCTGCTGCTGCTGCTGCTGCAGGTTGGGGTGGTGGGGCAGGGGGTGCTGGGGGGGAGGTGATCAGCATAGACTCGATGGGTAACATCACTAACCGCACGCTGCCCTCCTCCTCCCCCCCTGAGGCGGCCCCGGTGGTGGCTGCAGCAGAGGTCACCGGGGGGCTGCAGTACCTGCCGGGCAGCACACAGCACACCCTGGTGCACATCTCCAACGGGCAGCCCGTGTTTGTGGAGGCAGCCGGCGCTGACATGGACCCTCAGCAGGTGCCCCACCAGGTGCCCCACCACCAGGCCCCCCAGGAGGTGCCCCAGGAGCAGCAGGCGGGGGCTGAGGAGCAGCAGCAGCAGCAGCAGGAGCAGCAGCAGGAGGGACAGCAGCAGCAGCAGGTGTCTGTGGTCAGCATCACCCCGCACCAACTGGCACACATCAACACGGCAGCAGCACAACACCTCTCCACACCCTCCAGCCTGCTACCCTATGGAGGTATAGAGGTGGTGCCCATAGACACCACCACTGTTAGCACCACCACCCCCACCACCCAGCACCACCACCAACTGGTCACCATGACAACACAGGAGGCTACCGCAGACACCCTGCAGCAGCTGGAGGTACAGGGGCCTCAGGTCATACAGGAGGTACAGGGGGCTCAGGTCATACAGGAGGTACAGGGCGCTCATGTCATACAGGAGGTACAGGGGACTCATGTCATACAGGATGCTCATGTCATACAGGACATAGAGGGCGCTCACGTCATGCATGACGGAGCTCACATCATCCAGGAGGTACAGGGCGCTCACGTCATACAAAACGCTCATGTCATGCAAGACGGTACTCATGTCATACAGGACGCTCATGTCATACAAGACGCTCATGTCATGCAAGACGGTACTCATGTCATACAGGACGCTCATGTCATACAAGACGTACAGGGCACTCACGTTGTACAGGACGGCACTCATGTCATCCACGTGCAAAGTGACGTCATCCATGAAGAGGGTGGCGTGATACATGTAGGGGGCGATGTCATTCACACAGGAAGTGTTCAATGTGATGTAGCTTATGAAGGGAGTGACGTCATTTACACAGGGAACGACATCATTCATGTGGGTAGTGACGTCATACATGTAGGTGGTGACGTCATGCATGACGACGGGGACATCATTACAGAGACTGTCACCCACGAACTGACGGAGCAGGAAGTGGTGGAAACAGTCTCCATAGCCACCTCGTACGACCATGTACCGGACATGTAAACGTAGCACAGAGACCAGCCATTTGTACAGTATTTTGTGAATAGTTATTTATGTGTTCAGGAGGATGCCAAGTACATAATTGTTGTATTTTCTATGTTTCATTGGTGAAATATGCCAGTTGCAATCTCCAGTTGATTTCTATGCCCGGGTCTAAATATGACTGAATCTGGAAGTAGCAGTGATGGGTAAACTTTGGCTCTTGGAAGATTACAAAGAATAAATGTGGAATGAAATCAGCAATGGTCAATGATTCTCAGTTTTGACTGTGGTCGGCTTTCTCTGGTATGTGATGAGTTAAAATACAAGATATTGATATTGAATAAATTTGAAATAAAAATGTGATTTGATAACTGGTGTTTGGAGTTTGCAATAGGAATATAGCAGAAACATGGGGAAATTAGTAGGAAGCTGCAATTCTGAAAAAACAAGACAAAAGTAGTATTAAAAGATATATAATAGCCAAAGTAATTTTGTTTCACGAGACCTGCTGCACTGGCTGTGCTCACCAGGACCCAGTCACCTCATTGACAGGTATGCAGCTATCAGAGCTAACCCTTTAAGGACGGCATGTTGCTAAAAGGCAACACTAAAGATGAAGCCATGATGCACCAATGCAGTGCCAGTGAGTTCATCACCAAAGCTGCAATGGTTTTGCCAGGGCTGCAATGGTGCATCATGACGACAAAGGACAATGCATTAAAGTACTATGCGGCCCTTAGAGGGATGATATACACACACATTCACCATGGATTCAGTACTATACAATGTAGTAGAGTCGGCACGTCAGGTGGTGGCATGGGTGTGGCCGTACCCAGCGACAGAAACATGGTCCGGACATTGTGATTTCCCTACATGAATAGACAGAGACAGATTAAAGGTCTTACTAAATACCCATGTTAAGCAAAAATCTATACACTTCATGTATGGCAAGTTAGAACTACGTTTTACACAGTATGGCAGTTTGGAATTGTAGAAAAGGGAAAGAAACCCTATGGGCTTTTCTATAGTGAAGGTTTGGAGCAACCCCAGCTCGGTCTAGCTCCCATAGCTCTGTTGTCAGATCTTCCCCACAAGAGACGCTCGTCCACGGTGGCCTTGGGAGGCCAACAAAGCACCGCGACCGGTGCTTTCGCCTTCTTACGGCACATACGCCAATTGGTTCGCGAAGTGTGTTTTGGCGGGAAAAAAAACAAAAAGGCGGGAAAAGGAGACCGTAGCAGATCCTTCAAGAGACGGACTATCTGGAAAGGGAAAAAATCCCTCTTTCCGAGGCACCCAACCCCAAACCGATCTGACCGCCATCTGGACCGAGAGTGCTTTCTATATAGGCTCAAAGAGCAACTTCCTTAATAATGCTCCGATCTTAGAAATTTGACCGTCCACGCGTAGCTAGAGACACACTGAACCCCCCTGTGTCACAAAATCCCACCTCAGCCCCTTAGTAAACCTGCGGCGAGAGTCCGTAGCCGCCGAGCGTCTAAAGTGAAGAAGTGAATAAATTAATGAAATTCTCAAAAAAAATTCCATCTGGCCTGCCACATAATCAGGAAGGTGTCCCCTTTCCCTCCTCACCCCTGGCAAGGCCCCCGTTGCCCAGATGCATCCAACACGTATTAGCACATTATCAGCCAACCAGGAGAGGCCTGGTGCTTCAGTCTGACTGCCAAGGTATACAACACCAAGCAGACGACATGCATGGCAGACACACTTACAAGGCCAACTTCCTTAATAATGCTCCGATATGAGAAATTCGACCGTCCACGCGTAGCCAGAGACACACTGAATCCCCCTGCGTCACTCAATTCCACCCCAGCCTCTTAGTAAATGTGCTGCGAGAGTCCGTAGCCACCGGGCGTCTATGTTAAAGAAGTGAATATATTGGTCATTAATTCAACTTCGCCCCAGAATCTCAATCTAACATCAAATCTCACATTAAATACCACTATAAACAATTACTGTACACTCTGAGGATTAATCTGATGCCTCGTTTACGTAGCCACAGTTTCATTTAAACCAATAATGTTTGGACAACACCAGTCAGTGCGGGCCTGCTTTATGAAACTTCCTACCACCAACTCGTACTTTGTGCAGTGCGACCTCATTCAGCGTAGCAGATGACATGCATGACAAACACCTCAGAAACGTTGATGTAAGTTGCAAAAACAGAAATTATTCTTGCTTTTATTTACCTACGACCTACGTCCGTAACTATACAGACATGGATAGTGGCTGTACTAGCACTTGCAGGTCGGCTCTGAAGGCCTGAGACTGTCCATGAGATATTGCCGGTCTTGGCATTTTTTTCGGAATTGAGATCAAACTATTATTAGCGAGTACAGAAATTATCCAGTGAAAAAATGTTTCGATAAAAAATAAACACAAAAAGTGTCATGGGTCCGAAAATGTCGTCTGTTGCATCAAAATATAAAATTCTCCAAATTTACCAATTCAGGCCCGTTTCTGGAATTTCGAAGTTTGACAATTTAATTTGGAACATGTTTCCACATGGCATGGTCATGCTACGAAAAAACATAAGCTGGAAGAAATTATTTGATTTTGAAGAAAAATTAATTTTTTAAGAAAATTCTCACAGTTCACCCATTCAAGCCAGTTTTCTAAATTTGGTAGCCGACTCATAGTGTTAAAAATGTGTTTCCTAACGACATTAACGGTTTAACGAGTGTGAACCCTCAGTGCCGCAGCAGAGAGCGCTACAAGAACTCACACCTGCCTCCTGAAAAGGAGCAGGACGACCCCAAGTACCAGCCGGAGGTGGTGACGGACACGGAGGGAGACGTGCGCAGCACCCTGTACCGCTGCAAGACCTGCCTGCAGGTGTTCACAGAGATGCGGCTCTTTAACAGACACATCGTCTCCCACTACAGCACCAAGCCCTTCAAGTGCGACATCTGCTCCAAGGAGTTTGCCCGGGCCGACACGCTGCGCACTCACACCAAGGTGCACTACTTCAGCTTTGAGCAGACGGACAACAAGGTCTTCCTGTGCGACACGTGCGGGCGGCAGTTCAGCAAAGTGGAGAGTCTGCGTAACCACGTCAAGATGCACTTTGGGGAGCGGGCGTGGACGTGCGAGGAGTGCGGCAAAGGCTTCATAGACAAGTACACCCTGAGCCGGCACATGGTGATCCACAAGGCGGAGAAGCCGTGGCTGTGTGCCACGTGCGGGCGGGGCTTCAACCGGCGCTCCCACCTGGAGGCACACGAGGCCCAGCACACGGGCAAGACGCTGTACCAGTGTGAGATCTGTGAGCGGGGCTTCAGCGACCAGGGCAACCTGGGGCGCCACATGTTGGTGCACTCTGACGCCCGGCCCTGGGCCTGCTCCGTCTGCGGCGACACCTTCAAGAGGAAAGGCAACCTGGACGAGCACGAACTGACGCACAGCACGGAGCGGGGGGCGGTGTGCGACGTGTGCGGGGCCCGCTTCACCACCAAGCGCTACCTGCGCATCCACCAGCTCATCCACTCGGGGGACCGGCCGCACCAGTGCAGCGTGTGTAACGCCTCCTTCAGGCAGCTCTCGGCCCTCATCACCCACAGGCGCATCCACACGGGCGACGCCCCCTACAAGTGCCAGCACTGCCACAAGCGCTTCAAGTACTACGACCAGTGGAAGGCCCACGAGTTCTCCCACCTGGACCCCAAGCCCTACAAGTGCCTGCTGTGCAGCGCCACCTACCGCCAGGCCGGCTCCCTGCGGCAGCACAGGAAGCTGGTGCACGGCTCCCACAAGGCCATGCTCTTCCTGTGCACCGTCTGCAACAAGACCTTTGCCTCCACCATGTCGCTGGAGGGCCACATGAAGAAGGTGCACGGGGCCGAGGCCAGCCTGCAGAGCCTGCAGGCCATCGGGCAGCACGTCATCAACCGTACCACCACCTCCTCCTCCAACATGGTGCACATCACCAACCCCCAGGGCACCATAGAGACCATCGAGCTGACCAACCTGCCCCCAGACGGCAGCAGCAGTAGCAGCATGGTGCAGCTGCTGAGCGGGCAGACCCTGGGCAGCAGCCTGGGCAGCAGCAGTAACATGCAGCCTGAGGGGGGGCAGCCTGGGGGGCAGTTCACACAGCAGGCCTCTCACCGCATCGTGCAGCTCGTCTCTGCTGCTGCTGCTGCTGCTGCTGCAGGTTGGGGTGGTGGGGCAGGGGGTGCTGGGGGGGAGGTGATCAGCATAGACTCGATGGGTAACATCACTAACCGCACGCTGCCCTCCTCCTCCCCCCCTGAGGCGGCCCCGGTGGTGGCTGCAGCAGAGGTCACCGGGGGGCTGCAGTACCTGCCGGGCAGCACACAGCACACCCTGGTGCACATCTCCAACGGGCAGCCCGTGTTTGTGGAGGCAGCCGGCGCTGACATGGAGCCTCAGCAGGTGCCCCACCAGGTGCCCCACCACCAGGCCCCCCAGGAGGTGCCCCAGGAGCAGCAGGCGGGGGCTGAGGAGCAGCAGCAGCAGCAGCAGGAGCAGCAGCAGGAGGGACAGCAGCAGCAGCAGGTGTCTGTGGTCAGCATCACCCCGCACCAACTGGCACACATCAACACGGCAGCAGCACAACACCTCTCCACACCCTCCAGCCTGCTACCCTATGGAGGTATAGAGGTGGTGCCCATAGACACCACCACTGTTAGCACCACCACCCCCACCACCCAGCACCACCACCAACTGGTCACCATGACAACACAGGAGGCTACCGCAGACACCCTGCAGCAGCTGGAGGTACAGGGGCCTCAGGTCATACAGGAGGTACAGGGGGCTCAGGTCATACAGGAGGTACAGGGCGCTCATGTCATACAGGAGGTACAGGGGACTCATGTCATACAGGATGCTCATGTCATACAGGACATAGAGGGCGCTCACGTCATGCATGACGGAGCTCACATCATCCAGGAGGTACAGGGCGCTCACGTCATACAAAACGCTCATGTCATGCAAGACGGTACTCATGTCATACAGGACGCTCATGTCATACAAGACGCTCATGTCATGCAAGACGGTACTCATGTCATACAGGACGCTCATGTCATACAAGACGTACAGGGCACTCACGTTGTACAGGACGGCACTCATGTCATCCACGTGCAAAGTGACGTCATCCATGAAGAGGGTGGCGTGATACATGTAGGGGGCGATGTCATTCACACAGGAAGTGTTCAATGTGATGTAGCTTATGAAGGGAGTGACGTCATTTACACAGGGAACGACATCATTCATGTGGGTAGTGACGTCATACATGTAGGTGGTGACGTCATGCATGACGACGGGGACATCATTACAGAGACTGTCACCCACGAACTGACGGAGCAGGAAGTGGTGGAAACAGTCTCCATAGCCACCTCGTACGACCATGTACCGGACATGTAAACGTAGCACAGAGACCAGCCATTTGTACAGTATTTTGTGAATAGTTATTTATGTGTTCAGGAGGATGCCAAGTACATAATTGTTGTATTTTCTATGTTTCATTGGTGAAATATGCCAGTTGCAATCTCCAGTTGATTTCTATGCCCGGGTCTAAATATGACTGAATCTGGAAGTAGCAGTGATGGGTAAACTTTGGCTCTTGGAAGATTACAAAGAATAAATGTGGAATGAAATCAGCAATGGTCAATGATTCTCAGTTTTGACTGTGGTCGGCTTTCTCTGGTATGTGATGAGTTAAAATACAAGATATTGATATTGAATAAATTTGAAATAAAAATGTGATTTGATAACTGGTGTTTGGAGTTTGCAATAGGAATATAGCAGAAACATGGGGAAATTAGTAGGAAGCTGCAATTCTGAAAAAACAAGACAAAAGTAGTATTAAAAGATATATAATAGCCAAAGTAATTTTGTTTCACGAGACCTGCTGCACTGGCTGTGCTCACCAGGACCCAGTCACCTCATTGACAGGTATGCAGCTATCAGAGCTAACCCTTTAAGGACGGCATGTTGCTAAAAGGCAACACTAAAGATGAAGCCATGATGCACCAATGCAGTGCCAGTGAGTTCATCACCAAAGCTGCAATGGTTTTGCCAGGGCTGCAATGGTGCATCATGACGACAAAGGACAATGCATTAAAGTACTATGCGGCCCTTAGAGGGATGATATACACACACATTCACCATGGATTCAGTACTATACAATGTAGTAGAGTCGGCACGTCAGGTGGTGGCATGGGTGTGGCCGTACCCAGCGACAGAAACATGGTCCGGACATTGTGATTTCCCTACATGAATAGACAGAGACAGATTAAAGGTCTTACTAAATACCCATGTTAAGCAAAAATCTATACACTTCATGTATGGCAAGTTAGAACTACGTTTTACACAGTATGGCAGTTTGGAATTGTAGAAAAGGGAAAGAAACCCTATGGGCTTTTCTATAGTGAAGGTTTGGAGCAACCCCAGCTCGGTCTAGCTCCCATAGCTCTGTTGTCAGATCTTCCCCACAAGAGACGCTCGTCCACGGTGGCCTTGGGAGGCCAACAAAGCACCGCGACCGGTGCTTTCGCCTTCTTACGGCACATACGCCAATTGGTTCGCGAAGTGTGTTTTGGCGGGAAAAAAAACAAAAAGGCGGGAAAAGGAGACCGTAGCAGATCCTTCAAGAGACGGACTATCTGGAAAGGGAAAAAATCCCTCTTTCCGAGGCACCCAACCCCAAACCGATCTGACCGCCATCTGGACCGAGAGTGCTTTCTATATAGGCTCAAAGAGCAACTTCCTTAATAATGCTCCGATCTTAGAAATTTGACCGTCCACGCGTAGCTAGAGACACACTGAACCCCCCTGTGTCACAAAATCCCACCTCAGCCCCTTAGTAAACCTGCGGCGAGAGTCCGTAGCCGCCGAGCGTCTAAAGTGAAGAAGTGAATAAATTAATGAAATTCTCAAAAAAAATTCCATCTGGCCTGCCACATAATCAGGAAGGTGTCCCCTTTCCCTCCTCACCCCTGGCAAGGCCCCCGTTGCCCAGATGCATCCAACACGTATTAGCACATTATCAGCCAACCAGGAGAGGCCTGGTGCTTCAGTCTGACTGCCAAGGTATACAACACCAAGCAGACGACATGCATGGCAGACACACTTACAAGGCCAACTTCCTTAATAATGCTCCGATATGAGAAATTCGACCGTCCACGCGTAGCCAGAGACACACTGAATCCCCCTGCGTCACTCAATTCCACCCCAGCCTCTTAGTAAATGTGCTGCGAGAGTCCGTAGCCACCGGGCGTCTATGTTAAAGAAGTGAATATATTGGTCATTAATTCAACTTCGCCCCAGAATCTCAATCTAACATCAAATCTCACATTAAATACCACTATAAACAATTACTGTACACTCTGAGGATTAATCTGATGCCTCGTTTACGTAGCCACAGTTTCATTTAAACCAATAATGTTTGGACAACACCAGTCAGTGCGGGCCTGCTTTATGAAACTTCCTACCACCAACTCGTACTTTGTGCAGTGCGACCTCATTCAGCGTAGCAGATGACATGCATGACAAACACCTCAGAAACGTTGATGTAAGTTGCAAAAACAGAAATTATTCTTGCTTTTATTTACCTACGACCTACGTCCGTAACTATACAGACATGGATAGTGGCTGTACTAGCACTTGCAGGTCGGCTCTGAAGGCCTGAGACTGTCCATGAGATATTGCCGGTCTTGGCATTTTTTTCGGAATTGAGATCAAACTATTATTAGCGAGTACAGAAATTATCCAGTGAAAAAATGTTTCGATAAAAAATAAACACAAAAAGTGTCATGGGTCCGAAAATGTCGTCTGTTGCATCAAAATATAAAATTCTCCAAATTTACCAATTCAGGCCCGTTTCTGGAATTTCGAAGTTTGACAATTTAATTTGGAACATGTTTCCACATGGCATGGTCATGCTACGAAAAAACATAAGCTGGAAGAAATTATTTGATTTTGAAGAAAAATTAATTTTTTAAGAAAATTCTCACAGTTCACCCATTCAAGCCAGTTTTCTAAATTTGGTAGCCGACTCATAGTGTTAAAAATGTGTTTCCTAACGACATTAACGGTTTAACGAGTGTGAACCCTCAGTGCCGCAGCAGAGAGCGCTACAAGAACTCACACCTGCCTCCTGAAAAGGAGCAGGACGACCCCAAGTACCAGCCGGAGGTGGTGACGGACACGGAGGGAGACGTGCGCAGCACCCTGTACCGCTGCAAGACCTGCCTGCAGGTGTTCACAGAGATGCGGCTCTTTAACAGACACATCGTCTCCCACTACAGCACCAAGCCCTTCAAGTGCGACATCTGCTCCAAGGAGTTTGCCCGGGCAGACACGCTGCGCACTCACACCAAGGTGCACTACTTCAGCTTTGAGCAGACGGACAACAAGGTCTTCCTGTGCGACACGTGCGGGCGGCAGTTCAGCAAAGTGGAGAGTCTGCGTAACCACGTCAAGATGCACTTTGGGGAGCGGGCGTGGACGTGCGAGGAGTGCGGCAAAGGCTTCATAGACAAGTACACCCTGAGCCGGCACATGGTGATCCACAAGGCGGAGAAGCCGTGGCTGTGTGCCACGTGCGGGCGGGGCTTCAACCGGCGCTCCCACCTGGAGGCACACGAGGCCCAGCACACGGGCAAGACGCTGTACCAGTGTGAGATCTGTGAGCGGGGCTTCAGCGACCAGGGCAACCTGGGGCGCCACATGTTGGTGCACTCTGACGCCCGGCCCTGGGCCTGCTCCGTCTGCGGCGACACCTTCAAGAGGAAAGGCAACCTGGACGAGCACGAACTGACGCACAGCACGGAGCGGGGGGCGGTGTGCGACGTGTGCGGGGCCCGCTTCACCACCAAGCGCTACCTGCGCATCCACCAGCTCATCCACTCGGGGGACCGGCCGCACCAGTGCAGCGTGTGTAACGCCTCCTTCAGGCAGCTCTCGGCCCTCATCACCCACAGGCGCATCCACACGGGCGACGCCCCCTACAAGTGCCAGCACTGCCACAAGCGCTTCAAGTACTACGACCAGTGGAAGGCCCACGAGTTCTCCCACCTGGACCCCAAGCCCTACAAGTGCCTGCTGTGCAGCGCCACCTACCGCCAGGCCGGCTCCCTGCGGCAGCACAGGAAGCTGGTGCACGGCTCCCACAAGGCCATGCTCTTCCTGTGCACCGTCTGCAACAAGACCTTTGCCTCCACCATGTCGCTGGAGGGCCACATGAAGAAGGTGCACGGGGCCGAGGCCAGCCTGCAGAGCCTGCAGGCCATCGGGCAGCACGTCATCAACCGTACCACCACCTCCTCCTCCAACATGGTGCACATCACCAACCCCCAGGGCACCATAGAGACCATCGAGCTGACCAACCTGCCCCCAGACGGCAGCAGCAGTAGCAGCATGGTGCAGCTGCTGAGCGGGCAGACCCTGGGCAGCAGCCTGGGCAGCAGCAGTAACATGCAGCCTGAGGGGGGGCAGCCTGGGGGGCAGTTCACACAGCAGGCCTCTCACCGCATCGTGCAGCTCGTCTCTGCTGCTGCTGCTGCTGCTGCTGCAGGTTGGGGTGGTGGGGCAGGGGGTGCTGGGGGGGAGGTGATCAGCATAGACTCGATGGGTAACATCACTAACCGCACGCTGCCCTCCTCCTCCCCCCCTGAGGCGGCCCCGGTGGTGGCTGCAGCAGAGGTCACCGGGGGGCTGCAGTACCTGCCGGGCAGCACACAGCACACCCTGGTGCACATCTCCAACGGGCAGCCCGTGTTTGTGGAGGCAGCCGGCGCTGACATGGAGCCTCAGCAGGTGCCCCACCAGGTGCCCCACCACCAGGCCCCCCAGGAGGTGCCCCAGGAGCAGCAGGCGGGGGCTGAGGAGCAGCAGCAGCAGCAGCAGGAGCAGCAGCAGGAGGGACAGCAGCAGCAGCAGGTGTCTGTGGTCAGCATCACCCCGCACCAACTGGCACACATCAACACGGCAGCAGCACAACACCTCTCCACACCCTCCAGCCTGCTACCCTATGGAGGTATAGAGGTGGTGCCCATAGACACCACCACTGTTAGCACCACCACCCCCACCACCCAGCACCACCACCAACTGGTCACCATGACAACACAGGAGGCTACCGCAGACACCCTGCAGCAGCTGGAGGTACAGGGGCCTCAGGTCATACAGGAGGTACAGGGGGCTCAGGTCATACAGGAGGTACAGGGCGCTCATGTCATACAGGAGGTACAGGGGACTCATGTCATACAGGATGCTCATGTCATACAGGACATAGAGGGCGCTCACGTCATGCATGACGGAGCTCACATCATCCAGGAGGTACAGGGCGCTCACGTCATACAAAACGCTCATGTCATGCAAGACGGTACTCATGTCATACAGGACGCTCATGTCATACAAGACGCTCATGTCATGCAAGACGGTACTCATGTCATACAGGACGCTCATGTCATACAAGACGTACAGGGCACTCACGTTGTACAGGACGGCACTCATGTCATCCACGTGCAAAGTGACGTCATCCATGAAGAGGGTGGCGTGATACATGTAGGGGGCGATGTCATTCACACAGGAAGTGTTCAATGTGATGTAGCTTATGAAGGGAGTGACGTCATTTACACAGGGAACGACATCATTCATGTGGGTAGTGACGTCATACATGTAGGTGGTGACGTCATGCATGACGACGGGGACATCATTACAGAGACTGTCACCCACGAACTGACGGAGCAGGAAGTGGTGGAAACAGTCTCCATAGCCACCTCGTACGACCATGTACCGGACATGTAAACGTAGCACAGAGACCAGCCATTTGTACAGTATTTTGTGAATAGTTATTTATGTGTTCAGGAGGATGCCAAGTACATAATTGTTGTATTTTCTATGTTTCATTGGTGAAATATGCCAGTTGCAATCTCCAGTTGATTTCTATGCCCGGGTCTAAATATGACTGAATCTGGAAGTAGCAGTGATGGGTAAACTTTGGCTCTTGGAAGATTACAAAGAATAAATGTGGAATGAAATCAGCAATGGTCAATGATTCTCAGTTTTGACTGTGGTCGGCTTTCTCTGGTATGTGATGAGTTAAAATACAAGATATTGATATTGAATAAATTTGAAATAAAAATGTGATTTGATAACTGGTGTTTGGAGTTTGCAATAGGAATATAGCAGAAACATGGGGAAATTAGTAGGAAGCTGCAATTCTGAAAAAACAAGACAAAAGTAGTATTAAAAGATATATAATAGCCAAAGTAATTTTGTTTCACGAGACCTGCTGCACTGGCTGTGCTCACCAGGACCCAGTCACCTCATTGACAGGTATGCAGCTATCAGAGCTAACCCTTTAAGGACGGCATGTTGCTAAAAGGCAACACTAAAGATGAAGCCATGATGCACCAATGCAGTGCCAGTGAGTTCATCACCAAAGCTGCAATGGTTTTGCCAGGGCTGCAATGGTGCATCATGACGACAAAGGACAATGCATTAAAGTACTATGCGGCCCTTAGAGGGATGATATACACACACATTCACCATGGATTCAGTACTATACAATGTAGTAGAGTCGGCACGTCAGGTGGTGGCATGGGTGTGGCCGTACCCAGCGACAGAAACATGGTCCGGACATTGTGATTTCCCTACATGAATAGACAGAGACAGATTAAAGGTCTTACTAAATACCCATGTTAAGCAAAAATCTATACACTTCATGTATGGCAAGTTAGAACTACGTTTTACACAGTATGGCAGTTTGGAATTGTAGAAAAGGGAAAGAAACCCTATGGGCTTTTCTATAGTGAAGGTTTGGAGCAACCCCAGCTCGGTCTAGCTCCCATAGCTCTGTTGTCAGATCTTCCCCACAAGAGACGCTCGTCCACGGTGGCCTTGGGAGGCCAACAAAGCACCGCGACCGGTGCTTTCGCCTTCTTACGGCACATACGCCAATTGGTTCGCGAAGTGTGTTTTGGCGGGAAAAAAAACAAAAAGGCGGGAAAAGGAGACCGTAGCAGATCCTTCAAGAGACGGACTATCTGGAAAGGGAAAAAATCCCTCTTTCCGAGGCACCCAACCCCAAACCGATCTGACCGCCATCTGGACCGAGAGTGCTTTCTATATAGGCTCAAAGAGCAACTTCCTTAATAATGCTCCGATCTTAGAAATTTGACCGTCCACGCGTAGCTAGAGACACACTGAACCCCCCTGTGTCACAAAATCCCACCTCAGCCCCTTAGTAAACCTGCGGCGAGAGTCCGTAGCCGCCGAGCGTCTAAAGTGAAGAAGTGAATAAATTAATGAAATTCTCAAAAAAAATTCCATCTGGCCTGCCACATAATCAGGAAGGTGTCCCCTTTCCCTCCTCACCCCTGGCAAGGCCCCCGTTGCCCAGATGCATCCAACACGTATTAGCACATTATCAGCCAACCAGGAGAGGCCTGGTGCTTCAGTCTGACTGCCAAGGTATACAACACCAAGCAGACGACATGCATGGCAGACACACTTACAAGGCCAACTTCCTTAATAATGCTCCGATATGAGAAATTCGACCGTCCACGCGTAGCCAGAGACACACTGAATCCCCCTGCGTCACTCAATTCCACCCCAGCCTCTTAGTAAATGTGCTGCGAGAGTCCGTAGCCACCGGGCGTCTATGTTAAAGAAGTGAATATATTGGTCATTAATTCAACTTCGCCCCAGAATCTCAATCTAACATCAAATCTCACATTAAATACCACTATAAACAATTACTGTACACTCTGAGGATTAATCTGATGCCTCGTTTACGTAGCCACAGTTTCATTTAAACCAATAATGTTTGGACAACACCAGTCAGTGCGGGCCTGCTTTATGAAACTTCCTACCACCAACTCGTACTTTGTGCAGTGCGACCTCATTCAGCGTAGCAGATGACATGCATGACAAACACCTCAGAAACGTTGATGTAAGTTGCAAAAACAGAAATTATTCTTGCTTTTATTTACCTACGACCTACGTCCGTAACTATACAGACATGGATAGTGGCTGTACTAGCACTTGCAGGTCGGCTCTGAAGGCCTGAGACTGTCCATGAGATATTGCCGGTCTTGGCATTTTTTTCGGAATTGAGATCAAACTATTATTAGCGAGTACAGAAATTATCCAGTGAAAAAATGTTTCGATAAAAAATAAACACAAAAAGTGTCATGGGTCCGAAAATGTCGTCTGTTGCATCAAAATATAAAATTCTCCAAATTTACCAATTCAGGCCCGTTTCTGGAATTTCGAAGTTTGACAATTTAATTTGGAACATGTTTCCACATGGCATGGTCATGCTACGAAAAAACATAAGCTGGAAGAAATGATTTGATTTTGAAGAAAAATTAATTTTTTAAGAAAATTCTCACAGTTCACCCATTCAAGCCAGTTTTCTAAATTTGGTAGCCGACTCATAGTGTTAAAAATGTGTTTCCTAACGACATTAACGGTTTAACGAGTGTGAACCCTCAGTGCCGCAGCAGAGAGCGCTACAAGAACTCACACCTGCCTCCTGAAAAGGAGCAGGACGACCCCAAGTACCAGCCGGAGGTGGTGACGGACACGGAGGGAGACGTGCGCAGCACCCTGTACCGCTGCAAGACCTGCCTGCAGGTGTTCACAGAGATGCGGCTCTTTAACAGACACATCGTCTCCCACTACAGCACCAAGCCCTTCAAGTGCGACATCTGCTCCAAGGAGTTTGCCCGGGCCGACACGCTGCGCACTCACACCAAGGTGCACTACTTCAGCTTTGAGCAGACGGACAACAAGGTCTTCCTGTGCGACACGTGCGGGCGGCAGTTCAGCAAAGTGGAGAGTCTGCGTAACCACGTCAAGATGCACTTTGGGGAGCGGGCGTGGACGTGCGAGGAGTGCGGCAAAGGCTTCATAGACAAGTACACCCTGAGCCGGCACATGGTGATCCACAAGGCGGAGAAGCCGTGGCTGTGTGCCACGTGCGGGCGGGGCTTCAACCGGCGCTCCCACCTGGAGGCACACGAGGCCCAGCACACGGGCAAGACGCTGTACCAGTGTGAGATCTGTGAGCGGGGCTTCAGCGACCAGGGCAACCTGGGGCGCCACATGTTGGTGCACTCTGACGCCCGGCCCTGGGCCTGCTCCGTCTGCGGCGACACCTTCAAGAGGAAAGGCAACCTGGACGAGCACGAACTGACGCACAGCACGGAGCGGGGGGCGGTGTGCGACGTGTGCGGGGCCCGCTTCACCACCAAGCGCTACCTGCGCATCCACCAGCTCATCCACTCGGGGGACCGGCCGCACCAGTGCAGCGTGTGTAACGCCTCCTTCAGGCAGCTCTCGGCCCTCATCACCCACAGGCGCATCCACACGGGCGACGCCCCCTACAAGTGCCAGCACTGCCACAAGCGCTTCAAGTACTACGACCAGTGGAAGGCCCACGAGTTCTCCCACCTGGACCCCAAGCCCTACAAGTGCCTGCTGTGCAGCGCCACCTACCGCCAGGCCGGCTCCCTGCGGCAGCACAGGAAGCTGGTGCACGGCTCCCACAAGGCCATGCTCTTCCTGTGCACCGTCTGCAACAAGACCTTTGCCTCCACCATGTCGCTGGAGGGCCACATGAAGAAGGTGCACGGGGCCGAGGCCAGCCTGCAGAGCCTGCAGGCCATCGGGCAGCACGTCATCAACCGTACCACCACCTCCTCCTCCAACATGGTGCACATCACCAACCCCCAGGGCACCATAGAGACCATCGAGCTGACCAACCTGCCCCCAGACGGCAGCAGCAGTAGCAGCATGGTGCAGCTGCTGAGCGGGCAGACCCTGGGCAGCAGCCTGGGCAGCAGCAGTAACATGCAGCCTGAGGGGGGGCAGCCTGGGGGGCAGTTCACACAGCAGGCCTCTCACCGCATCGTGCAGCTCGTCTCTGCTGCTGCTGCTGCTGCTGCTGCAGGTTGGGGTGGTGGGGCAGGGGGTGCTGGGGGGGAGGTGATCAGCATAGACTCGATGGGTAACATCACTAACCGCACGCTGCCCTCCTCCTCCCCCCCTGAGGCGGCCCCGGTGGTGGCTGCAGCAGAGGTCACCGGGGGGCTGCAGTACCTGCCGGGCAGCACACAGCACACCCTGGTGCACATCTCCAACGGGCAGCCCGTGTTTGTGGAGGCAGCCGGCGCTGACATGGAGCCTCAGCAGGTGCCCCACCAGGTGCCCCACCACCAGGCCCCCCAGGAGGTGCCCCAGGAGCAGCAGGCGGGGGCTGAGGAGCAGCAGCAGCAGCAGCAGGAGCAGCAGCAGGAGGGACAGCAGCAGCAGCAGGTGTCTGTGGTCAGCATCACCCCGCACCAACTGGCACACATCAACACGGCAGCAGCACAACACCTCTCCACACCCTCCAGCCTGCTACCCTATGGAGGTATAGAGGTGGTGCCCATAGACACCACCACTGTTAGCACCACCACCCCCACCACCCAGCACCACCACCAACTGGTCACCATGACAACACAGGAGGCTACCGCAGACACCCTGCAGCAGCTGGAGGTACAGGGGCCTCAGGTCATACAGGAGGTACAGGGGGCTCAGGTCATACAGGAGGTACAGGGCGCTCATGTCATACAGGAGGTACAGGGGACTCATGTCATACAGGATGCTCATGTCATACAGGACATAGAGGGCGCTCACGTCATGCATGACGGAGCTCACATCATCCAGGAGGTACAGGGCGCTCACGTCATACAAAACGCTCATGTCATGCAAGACGGTACTCATGTCATACAGGACGCTCATGTCATACAAGACGCTCATGTCATGCAAGACGGTACTCATGTCATACAGGACGCTCATGTCATACAAGACGTACAGGGCACTCACGTTGTACAGGACGGCACTCATGTCATCCACGTGCAAAGTGACGTCATCCATGAAGAGGGTGGCGTGATACATGTAGGGGGCGATGTCATTCACACAGGAAGTGTTCAATGTGATGTAGCTTATGAAGGGAGTGACGTCATTTACACAGGGAACGACATCATTCATGTGGGTAGTGACGTCATACATGTAGGTGGTGACGTCATGCATGACGACGGGGACATCATTACAGAGACTGTCACCCACGAACTGACGGAGCAGGAAGTGGTGGAAACAGTCTCCATAGCCACCTCGTACGACCATGTACCGGACATGTAAACGTAGCACAGAGACCAGCCATTTGTACAGTATTTTGTGAATAGTTATTTATGTGTTCAGGAGGATGCCAAGTACATAATTGTTGTATTTTCTATGTTTCATTGGTGAAATATGCCAGTTGCAATCTCCAGTTGATTTCTATGCCCGGGTCTAAATATGACTGAATCTGGAAGTAGCAGTGATGGGTAAACTTTGGCTCTTGGAAGATTACAAAGAATAAATGTGGAATGAAATCAGCAATGGTCAATGATTCTCAGTTTTGACTGTGGTCGGCTTTCTCTGGTATGTGATGAGTTAAAATACAAGATATTGATATTGAATAAATTTGAAATAAAAATGTGATTTGATAACTGGTGTTTGGAGTTTGCAATAGGAATATAGCAGAAACATGGGGAAATTAGTAGGAAGCTGCAATTCTGAAAAAACAAGACAAAAGTAGTATTAAAAGATATATAATAGCCAAAGTAATTTTGTTTCACGAGACCTGCTGCACTGGCTGTGCTCACCAGGACCCAGTCACCTCATTGACAGGTATGCAGCTATCAGAGCTAACCCTTTAAGGACGGCATGTTGCTAAAAGGCAACACTAAAGATGAAGCCATGATGCACCAATGCAGTGCCAGTGAGTTCATCACCAAAGCTGCAATGGTTTTGCCAGGGCTGCAATGGTGCATCATGACGACAAAGGACAATGCATTAAAGTACTATGCGGCCCTTAGAGGGATGATATACACACACATTCACCATGGATTCAGTACTATACAATGTAGTAGAGTCGGCACGTCAGGTGGTGGCATGGGTGTGGCCGTACCCAGCGACAGAAACATGGTCCGGACATTGTGATTTCCCTACATGAATAGACAGAGACAGATTAAAGGTCTTACTAAATACCCATGTTAAGCAAAAATCTATACACTTCATGTATGGCAAGTTAGAACTACGTTTTACACAGTATGGCAGTTTGGAATTGTAGAAAAGGGAAAGAAACCCTATGGGCTTTTCTATAGTGAAGGTTTGGAGCAACCCCAGCTCGGTCTAGCTCCCATAGCTCTGTTGTCAGATCTTCCCCACAAGAGACGCTCGTCCACGGTGGCCTTGGGAGGCCAACAAAGCACCGCGACCGGTGCTTTCGCCTTCTTACGGCACATACGCCAATTGGTTCGCGAAGTGTGTTTTGGCGGGAAAAAAAACAAAAAGGCGGGAAAAGGAGACCGTAGCAGATCCTTCAAGAGACGGACTATCTGGAAAGGGAAAAAATCCCTCTTTCCGAGGCACCCAACCCCAAACCGATCTGACCGCCATCTGGACCGAGAGTGCTTTCTATATAGGCTCAAAGAGCAACTTCCTTAATAATGCTCCGATCTTAGAAATTTGACCGTCCACGCGTAGCTAGAGACACACTGAACCCCCCTGTGTCACAAAATCCCACCTCAGCCCCTTAGTAAACCTGCGGCGAGAGTCCGTAGCCGCCGAGCGTCTAAAGTGAAGAAGTGAATAAATTAATGAAATTCTCAAAAAAAATTCCATCTGGCCTGCCACATAATCAGGAAGGTGTCCCCTTTCCCTCCTCACCCCTGGCAAGGCCCCCGTTGCCCAGATGCATCCAACACGTATTAGCACATTATCAGCCAACCAGGAGAGGCCTGGTGCTTCAGTCTGACTGCCAAGGTATACAACACCAAGCAGACGACATGCATGGCAGACACACTTACAAGGCCAACTTCCTTAATAATGCTCCGATATGAGAAATTCGACCGTCCACGCGTAGCCAGAGACACACTGAATCCCCCTGCGTCACTCAATTCCACCCCAGCCTCTTAGTAAATGTGCTGCGAGAGTCCGTAGCCACCGGGCGTCTATGTTAAAGAAGTGAATATATTGGTCATTAATTCAACTTCGCCCCAGAATCTCAATCTAACATCAAATCTCACATTAAATACCACTATAAACAATTACTGTACACTCTGAGGATTAATCTGATGCCTCGTTTACGTAGCCACAGTTTCATTTAAACCAATAATGTTTGGACAACACCAGTCAGTGCGGGCCTGCTTTATGAAACTTCCTACCACCAACTCGTACTTTGTGCAGTGCGACCTCATTCAGCGTAGCAGATGACATGCATGACAAACACCTCAGAAACGTTGATGTAAGTTGCAAAAACAGAAATTATTCTTGCTTTTATTTACCTACGACCTACGTCCGTAACTATACAGACATGGATAGTGGCTGTACTAGCACTTGCAGGTCGGCTCTGAAGGCCTGAGACTGTCCATGAGATATTGCCGGTCTTGGCATTTTTTTCGGAATTGAGATCAAACTATTATTAGCGAGTACAGAAATTATCCAGTGAAAAAATGTTTCGATAAAAAATAAACACAAAAAGTGTCATGGGTCCGAAAATGTCGTCTGTTGCATCAAAATATAAAATTCTCCAAATTTACCAATTCAGGCCCGTTTCTGGAATTTCGAAGTTTGACAATTTAATTTGGAACATGTTTCCACATGGCATGGTCATGCTACGAAAAAACATAAGCTGGAAGAAATGATTTGATTTTGAAGAAAAATTAATTTTTTAAGAAAATTCTCACAGTTCACCCATTCAAGCCAGTTTTCTAAATTTGGTAGCCGACTCATAGTGTTAAAAATGTGTTTCCTAACGACATTAACGGTTTAACGAGTGTGAACCCTCAGTGCCGCAGCAGAGAGCGCTACAAGAACTCACACCTGCCTCCTGAAAAGGAGCAGGACGACCCCAAGTACCAGCCGGAGGTGGTGACGGACACGGAGGGAGACGTGCGCAGCACCCTGTACCGCTGCAAGACCTGCCTGCAGGTGTTCACAGAGATGCGGCTCTTTAACAGACACATCGTCTCCCACTACAGCACCAAGCCCTTCAAGTGCGACATCTGCTCCAAGGAGTTTGCCCGGGCCGACACGCTGCGCACTCACACCAAGGTGCACTACTTCAGCTTTGAGCAGACGGACAACAAGGTCTTCCTGTGCGACACGTGCGGGCGGCAGTTCAGCAAAGTGGAGAGTCTGCGTAACCACGTCAAGATGCACTTTGGGGAGCGGGCGTGGACGTGCGAGGAGTGCGGCAAAGGCTTCATAGACAAGTACACCCTGAGCCGGCACATGGTGATCCACAAGGCGGAGAAGCCGTGGCTGTGTGCCACGTGCGGGCGGGGCTTCAACCGGCGCTCCCACCTGGAGGCACACGAGGCCCAGCACACGGGCAAGACGCTGTACCAGTGTGAGATCTGTGAGCGGGGCTTCAGCGACCAGGGCAACCTGGGGCGCCACATGTTGGTGCACTCTGACGCCCGGCCCTGGGCCTGCTCCGTCTGCGGCGACACCTTCAAGAGGAAAGGCAACCTGGACGAGCACGAACTGACGCACAGCACGGAGCGGGGGGCGGTGTGCGACGTGTGCGGGGCCCGCTTCACCACCAAGCGCTACCTGCGCATCCACCAGCTCATCCACTCGGGGGACCGGCCGCACCAGTGCAGCGTGTGTAACGCCTCCTTCAGGCAGCTCTCGGCCCTCATCACCCACAGGCGCATCCACACGGGCGACGCCCCCTACAAGTGCCAGCACTGCCACAAGCGCTTCAAGTACTACGACCAGTGGAAGGCCCACGAGTTCTCCCACCTGGACCCCAAGCCCTACAAGTGCCTGCTGTGCAGCGCCACCTACCGCCAGGCCGGCTCCCTGCGGCAGCACAGGAAGCTGGTGCACGGCTCCCACAAGGCCATGCTCTTCCTGTGCACCGTCTGCAACAAGACCTTTGCCTCCACCATGTCGCTGGAGGGCCACATGAAGAAGGTGCACGGGGCCGAGGCCAGCCTGCAGAGCCTGCAGGCCATCGGGCAGCACGTCATCAACCGTACCACCACCTCCTCCTCCAACATGGTGCACATCACCAACCCCCAGGGCACCATAGAGACCATCGAGCTGACCAACCTGCCCCCAGACGGCAGCAGCAGTAGCAGCATGGTGCAGCTGCTGAGCGGGCAGACCCTGGGCAGCAGCCTGGGCAGCAGCAGTAACATGCAGCCTGAGGGGGGGCAGCCTGGGGGGCAGTTCACACAGCAGGCCTCTCACCGCATCGTGCAGCTCGTCTCTGCTGCTGCTGCTGCTGCTGCTGCAGGTTGGGGTGGTGGGGCAGGGGGTGCTGGGGGGGAGGTGATCAGCATAGACTCGATGGGTAACATCACTAACCGCACGCTGCCCTCCTCCTCCCCCCCTGAGGCGGCCCCGGTGGTGGCTGCAGCAGAGGTCACCGGGGGGCTGCAGTACCTGCCGGGCAGCACACAGCACACCCTGGTGCACATCTCCAACGGGCAGCCCGTGTTTGTGGAGGCAGCCGGCGCTGACATGGACCCTCAGCAGGTGCCCCACCAGGTGCCCCACCACCAGGCCCCCCAGGAGGTGCCCCAGGAGCAGCAGGCGGGGGCTGAGGAGCAGCAGCAGCAGCAGCAGGAGCAGCAGCAGGAGGGACAGCAGCAGCAGCAGGTGTCTGTGGTCAGCATCACCCCGCACCAACTGGCACACATCAACACGGCAGCAGCACAACACCTCTCCACACCCTCCAGCCTGCTACCCTATGGAGGTATAGAGGTGGTGCCCATAGACACCACCACTGTCAGCACCACCACCCCCACCACCCAGCACCACCACCAACTGGTCACCATGACAACACAGGAGGCTACCGCAGACACCCTGCAGCAGCTGGAGGTACAGGGGCCTCAGGTCATACAGGAGGTACAGGGGGCTCAGGTCATACAGGAGGTACAGGGCGCTCATGTCATACAGGAGGTACAGGGGACTCATGTCATACAGGATGCTCATGTCATACAGGACATAGAGGGCGCTCACGTCATGCATGACGGAGCTCACATCATCCAGGAGGTACAGGGCGCTCACGTCATACAAAACGCTCATGTCATGCAAGACGGTACTCATGTCATACAGGACGCTCATGTCATACAAGACGCTCATGTCATGCAAGACGGTACTCATGTCATACAGGACGCTCATGTCATACAAGACGTACAGGGCACTCACGTTGTACAGGACGGCACTCATGTCATCCACGTGCAAAGTGACGTCATCCATGAAGAGGGTGGCGTGATACATGTAGGGGGCGATGTCATTCACACAGGAAGTGTTCAATGTGATGTAGCTTATGAAGGGAGTGACGTCATTTACACAGGGAACGACATCATTCATGTGGGTAGTGACGTCATACATGTAGGTGGTGACGTCATGCATGACGACGGGGACATCATTACAGAGACTGTCACCCACGAACTGACGGAGCAGGAAGTGGTGGAAACAGTCTCCATAGCCACCTCGTACGACCATGTACCGGACATGTAAACGTAGCACAGAGACCAGCCATTTGTACAGTATTTTGTGAATAGTTATTTATGTGTTCAGGAGGATGCCAAGTACATAATTGTTGTATTTTCTATGTTTCATTGGTGAAATATGCCAGTTGCAATCTCCAGTTGATTTCTATGCCCGGGTCTAAATATGACTGAATCTGGAAGTAGCAGTGATGGGTAAACTTTGGCTCTTGGAAGATTACAAAGAATAAATGTGGAATGAAATCAGCAATGGTCAATGATTCTCAGTTTTGACTGTGGTCGGCTTTCTCTGGTATGTGATGAGTTAAAATACAAGATATTGATATTGAATAAATTTGAAATAAAAATGTGATTTGATAACTGGTGTTTGGAGTTTGCAATAGGAATATAGCAGAAACATGGGGAAATTAGTAGGAAGCTGCAATTCTGAAAAAACAAGACAAAAGTAGTATTAAAAGATATATAATAGCCAAAGTAATTTTGTTTCACGAGACCTGCTGCACTGGCTGTGCTCACCAGGACCCAGTCACCTCATTGACAGGTATGCAGCTATCAGAGCTAACCCTTTAAGGACGGCATGTTGCTAAAAGGCAACACTAAAGATGAAGCCATGATGCACCAATGCAGTGCCAGTGAGTTCATCACCAAAGCTGCAATGGTTTTGCCAGGGCTGCAATGGTGCATCATGACGACAAAGGACAATGCATTAAAGTACTATGCGGCCCTTAGAGGGATGATATACACACACATTCACCATGGATTCAGTACTATACAATGTAGTAGAGTCGGCACGTCAGGTGGTGGCATGGGTGTGGCCGTACCCAGCGACAGAAACATGGTCCGGACATTGTGATTTCCCTACATGAATAGACAGAGACAGATTAAAGGTCTTACTAAATACCCATGTTAAGCAAAAATCTATACACTTCATGTATGGCAAGTTAGAACTACGTTTTACACAGTATGGCAGTTTGGAATTGTAGAAAAGGGAAAGAAACCCTATGGGCTTTTCTATAGTGAAGGTTTGGAGCAACCCCAGCTCGGTCTAGCTCCCATAGCTCTGTTGTCAGATCTTCCCCACAAGAGACGCTCGTCCACGGTGGCCTTGGGAGGCCAACAAAGCACCGCGACCGGTGCTTTCGCCTTCTTACGGCACATACGCCAATTGGTTCGCGAAGTGTGTTTTGGCGGGAAAAAAAACAAAAAGGCGGGAAAAGGAGACCGTAGCAGATCCTTCAAGAGACGGACTATCTGGAAAGGGAAAAAATCCCTCTTTCCGAGGCACCCAACCCCAAACCGATCTGACCGCCATCTGGACCGAGAGTGCTTTCTATATAGGCTCAAAGAGCAACTTCCTTAATAATGCTCCGATCTTAGAAATTTGACCGTCCACGCGTAGCTAGAGACACACTGAACCCCCCTGTGTCACAAAATCCCACCTCAGCCCCTTAGTAAACCTGCGGCGAGAGTCCGTAGCCGCCGAGCGTCTAAAGTGAAGAAGTGAATAAATTAATGAAATTCTCAAAAAAAATTCCATCTGGCCTGCCACATAATCAGGAAGGTGTCCCCTTTCCCTCCTCACCCCTGGCAAGGCCCCCGTTGCCCAGATGCATCCAACACGTATTAGCACATTATCAGCCAACCAGGAGAGGCCTGGTGCTTCAGTCTGACTGCCAAGGTATACAACACCAAGCAGACGACATGCATGGCAGACACACTTACAAGGCCAACTTCCTTAATAATGCTCCGATATGAGAAATTCGACCGTCCACGCGTAGCCAGAGACACACTGAATCCCCCTGCGTCACTCAATTCCACCCCAGCCTCTTAGTAAATGTGCTGCGAGAGTCCGTAGCCACCGGGCGTCTATGTTAAAGAAGTGAATATATTGGTCATTAATTCAACTTCGCCCCAGAATCTCAATCTAACATCAAATCTCACATTAAATACCACTATAAACAATTACTGTACACTCTGAGGATTAATCTGATGCCTCGTTTACGTAGCCACAGTTTCATTTAAACCAATAATGTTTGGACAACACCAGTCAGTGCGGGCCTGCTTTATGAAACTTCCTACCACCAACTCGTACTTTGTGCAGTGCGACCTCATTCAGCGTAGCAGATGACATGCATGACAAACACCTCAGAAACGTTGATGTAAGTTGCAAAAACAGAAATTATTCTTGCTTTTATTTACCTACGACCTACGTCCGTAACTATACAGACATGGATAGTGGCTGTACTAGCACTTGCAGGTCGGCTCTGAAGGCCTGAGACTGTCCATGAGATATTGCCGGTCTTGGCATTTTTTTCGGAATTGAGATCAAACTATTATTAGCGAGTACAGAAATTATCCAGTGAAAAAATGTTTCGATAAAAAATAAACACAAAAAGTGTCATGGGTCCGAAAATGTCGTCTGTTGCATCAAAATATAAAATTCTCCAAATTTACCAATTCAGGCCCGTTTCTGGAATTTCGAAGTTTGACAATTTAATTTGGAACATGTTTCCACATGGCATGGTCATGCTACGAAAAAACATAAGCTGGAAGAAATGATTTGATTTTGAAGAAAAATTAATTTTTTAAGAAAATTCTCACAGTTCACCCATTCAAGCCAGTTTTCTAAATTTGGTAGCCGACTCATAGTGTTAAAAATGTGTTTCCTAACGACATTAACGGTTTAACGAGTGTGAACCCTCAGTGCCGCAGCAGAGAGCGCTACAAGAACTCACACCTGCCTCCTGAAAAGGAGCAGGACGACCCCAAGTACCAGCCGGAGGTGGTGACGGACACGGAGGGAGACGTGCGCAGCACCCTGTACCGCTGCAAGACCTGCCTGCAGGTGTTCACAGAGATGCGGCTCTTTAACAGACACATCGTCTCCCACTACAGCACCAAGCCCTTCAAGTGTGACATCTGCTCCAAGGAGTTTGCCCGGGCCGACACGCTGCGCACTCACACCAAGGTGCACTACTTCAGCTTTGAGCAGACGGACAACAAGGTCTTCCTGTGCGACACGTGCGGGCGGCAGTTCAGCAAAGTGGAGAGTCTGCGTAACCACGTCAAGATGCACTTTGGGGAGCGGGCGTGCACGTGCGAGGAGTGCGGCAAAGGCTTCATAGACAAGTACACCCTGAGCCGGCACATGGTGATCCACAAGGCGGAGAAGCCGTGGCTGTGTGCCACGTGCGGGCGGGGCTTCAACCGGCGCTCCCACCTGGAGGCACACGAGGCCCAGCACACGGGCAAGACGCTGTACCAGTGTGAGATCTGTGAGCGGGGCTTCAGCGACCAGGGCAACCTGGGGCGCCACATGTTGGTGCACTCTGACGCCCGGCCCTGGGCCTGCTCCGTCTGCGGCGACACCTTCAAGAGGAAAGGCAACCTGGACGAGCACGAACTGACGCACAGCACGGAGCGGGGGGCGGTGTGCGACGTGTGCGGGGCCCGCTTCACCACCAAGCGCTACCTGCGCATCCACCAGCTCATCCACTCGGGGGACCGGCCGCACCAGTGCAGCGTGTGTAACGCCTCCTTCAGGCAGCTCTCGGCCCTCATCACCCACAGGCGCATCCACACGGGCGACGCCCCCTACAAGTGCCAGCACTGCCACAAGCGCTTCAAGTACTACGACCAGTGGAAGGCCCACGAGTTCTCCCACCTGGACCCCAAGCCCTACAAGTGCCTGCTGTGCAGCGCCACCTACCGCCAGGCCGGCTCCCTGCGGCAGCACAGGAAGCTGGTGCACGGCTCCCACAAGGCCATGCTCTTCCTGTGTACCGTCTGCAACAAGACGTTTGCCTCCACCATGTCGCTGGAGGGCCACATGAAGAAGGTGCACGGGGCCGAGGCCAGCCTGCAGAGCCTGCAGGCCATCGGGCAGCACGTCATCAACGGTACCACCACCTCCTCCTCCAACATGGTGCACATCACCAACCCCCAGGGCACCATAGAGACCATCGAGCTGACCAACCTGCCCCCAGACGGCAGCAGCAGTAGCAGCATGGTGCAGCTGCTGAGCGGGCAGACCCTGGGCAGCAGCCTGGGCAGCAGCAGTAACATGCAGCCTGAGGGGGGGCAGCCTGGGGGGCAGTTCACACAGCAGGCCGCTCACCGCATCGTGCAGCTCGTCTCTGCTGCTGCTGCGGCTGCTGCTGCTGCAGGTGGGGGTGCTGGGGCAGGGGGTGCTGGGGGGGAGGTGATCAGCATAGACTCGATGGGTAACATCACTAACCGCACGCTGCCCTCCTCCTCCCCCCCTGAGGCGGCCCCGGTGGTGGCTGCAGCAGAGGTCACCGGGGGGCTGCAGTACCAGCCGGGCAGCACACAGCACACCCTGGTGCACATCTCCAACGGGCAGCCCGTGTTTGTGGAGGCAGCCGGCGCTGACATGGAGCCTCAGCAGGTGCCCCACCAGGTCAACCACCAGGCCCCCCAGGAGGTGCCCCAGGAGCAGCAGGCGGGGGGTGAGGAGCAGCAGCAGCCGCAGGAGAAGGGACAGCAGCAGCAGCAGGTGTCTGTGGTCAGCATCACCCCGCACCAACTGGCACACATCAACACGGCAGCAGCACAACACCTCTCCACACCCTCCAGCCTGCTACCCTATGGAGGTATAGAGGTGGTGCCCATAGACACCACCACTGTCAGCACCACCACCCCCACCACCCAGCACCACCACCAACTGGTCACCATGACAACACAGGAGTCTGGTACAGGCACCCTGCAGCAGCTGGAAGTACAGGGGGCTCATGTCATACAGGAGGTACAGGGGGCTCATGTCATGCAAGAGGTACAGGGCGCTCAGGTCATACAGGAGGTACAGGGGGCTCAGGTCATGCAGGAGGTACAGGGCGCTCAGGTCATGCAGGATGCTCATGTCAGTCAGGACATACAGGATGCTCACGTCATACAGGACATAGAGGGCGCTCACGTCATGCATGACGGAGCTCACATCATCCAGGAGGTACAGGGCACTCACGTCATACAAGACGCTCATGTCATACAAGATGCTCACGTCATACAAGACGCTCACGTCATGCAAGACGGCACTCATGTCATACAGGACGCTCATGTCATACAAGACGCTCATGTCATGCAAGACGGTACTCACGTCATACAGGACGCTCATGTCATACAAGACGTACAGGGCACTCACGTTGTACAGGACGGCACTCACGTCATCCACGTGCAAAGTGACGTCATCCATGAAGAGGGTAGCGTGATACATGTAGGGGGCGATGTCATTCACACAGGAAGTGTTCAAAGTGATGTCGTGTATGAAGGAAGTGACGTCATTTACACAGGCAATGACATCATACATGTGGGTAGTGACGTCATACATGTAGGTGGTGACGTCATGCATGACGACGGGGACATCATTACAGAGACGGTCACCCACGAACTGACGGAGCAGGAAGTGGTGGAAACAGTCTCCATAGCAACGTCGTACGACCATGTACCGGACATATAAACGTAACAGAGAGACGAGCCATTTGTACAGTATTTTGTGAATAGTTATTTATGTGTTCAGGAGGATGCCAAGTACATGATTGTTGTTTATTTTCTATGTTTCATTGGTAAAATAGTATGCAATCTCAAGTGGATTTCTACACCCCTGTCTAAATATGTTTGAATCTGGAAGTAGCAGTGATGGTTAAACTTTGGCTCTTAGAATATTACAAAGAATAAATGTGGAATGAAAAAACAATGGTCAATGATTTGTAGGTGTTTTGACCTTCTGTGGTTGGCCTTCTCTGGGATGTGATGAGTTAAATACAAGATATTCATATTGAATGAATTGGAAATAAAAATGTGATTTGATAACTGGTGTTTGGAGTTTGCAATAGGAATGTAGCAGAAACATGGGGAAACTAGTAGTAAGCTACAATTTTGAAAAACAAGACAAAGTAGTATTACAAGACATATAACCCTTTAACTGCTGGTCTTAAAAAATGTAATTTGGGCCTTAACCACCGGCCCTATGACATGGGAATATGCAACTTTGCAAGTATGTGCTCCCTGGGATAGTGGCTAAGTAGCAAAATAAGTTGCATTGCAGACATAATTTGCACCTTTCTGACAAGGGGATGTAGTGCTCATGTTAAATATTTTTGGATTGATTAAAAAATTCTCATTCTTTGTTTCTTAGCAGGAGCTACAATTTAGTTGTATTGCTGCCATGGGGCACTATTGTTGCTGCCCTATGGCAGCAGCGTTTTTTCAGGGGTATTTTATATGCTGCCCAGAGGCAGCAGCGGCCCTTAAAGATGATATATCAGCTAATAGACATCCCAAACCTATTAGTCAAAATGGATATCACTTAAATGCCATGGGTTCCATTATCATTTTAGCTGATAAACAGTGCAACATGTTTGTCTATTAAAAACATAATTGAGATTGATAACACTGTACCTGATTTACCTCACTGACTCAGGCACATCCCCAGGAGAGTATTGGGGGAACTAATCTGATAGAGAATGCACTGAGCCATGCAGTATCAACACATATGGAGTTTTAGTGTCGACCTACAGTAAAAAATATTGCACTGCATGTGCCCATCTTATAGACTAAGACACTGCCAATAATTTTAAAAGTTAGGGAAGACGTATGGGATAGGATATACAATAGTAATATGATAAAACTAAAAAATCTCTAAAGATTTAGCTGACACACCATCTTTAAAGGGATAATAGCCAAAGTAATTTTGTTTCACGCGACCTGCTGCACTGGGTGTGCTCACCAGGACCCAGTCACCTCATTGACAGGTATGCAGCTATCAGAGCTAACCCTTTAAGGACGGCATGTTGCTAAAAGGCAGCACTAAAGATGAAGCCATGATGCACCAATGCAGTGCCAGTGAGTTCATCACCAAAGCTGCAATTGTGTTGCCATGGCTGCAATGGTGCATCATGACGACAAAGGACAATGCATTAAAGCACTATGCGGCCCTTAGAGGGATGATATACACACACACTTACCATGGATTCAGGACTATACAATGTAGTAGAGTCAGCAGGATGCATCAATAATTTAGAGTTGTGCTGCAGGTTTCCTGATAGCCAGGAGTAAGACACGTCAGGTGGTGGCATGGGTGTGGTCGTACCCAGCGACAGAAACATGGTCCGGACATCGTGATTTATGTATGGCAGTTTGGAATTGTAGAAAAGGGAAAGAAAGCCCATGGGCTTTTCTATAGTGAAGGTTTGGAGCACCCCCAGCTCGGTCTAGCTCCCGTAGCTCTGTTGTCAGATCTTCCCCACAAGAGCCGCTCGTCCACTGTGGCCTTGGGAGGCCAACAAAGCACCGCGACCGGTGCTTTCGCCTTCTTACGGCACATACGCCAATTGGTTCGCGAAGTGTGTTTTGGCGGGGAAAAAAACAAAAAGGCGGGAAAAGGAGACCGTAGCAGATCCTTCAAGAGACGGACTATCTGGAAAGGGAAGAAATCCCTCTGTCCGAGGCACCCAACCCCAAACCGATCTGACCGCCATCTGGACCGAGAGTGCTTTCTATATAGGCTCAAAGAGCAACTTCCTTAATAATGCTCCGATCTTAGAAATTTGACCGTCCACGCGTAGCTAGAGACACACTGAACCCCATTGTGTCACAAAATTCCACCTCAGCCCCTTAGTAAACCTGCGGCGAGAGTCCGTAGCCGCCGAGCGTCTAAAGTGAAGAAGTGAATAAATTAATGAAATTCTCAAAAAAAATTCCATCTGGCCTGCCACATAATCAGGAAGGTGTCCCCTTTCCCTCCTCACCCCTGGCAAGGCCCCCGTTGCCCAGATTCATCCAACACGTATTAGCACATTTTCAGCCAACCAGGAGAGGTCTGGCCCTTCAGTCTGACTGCAAAGGTATAGAACACCAAGCAGACGACATGCATGGCAGACACACTTACAAGGCCAACTTCCTTAATAATGCTCCGATATCAGAAATTCGACCGTCCACGCGTAGCCAGAGACACACTGAATCCCCCTATGTCACTCAATTCCACCCCGGCCTCTTAGTAAATGTGCTGCGAGAGTCCGTAGCCACCGCGCGTCTATGTTAAAGAAGTGAATATATTGGTCATTAATTCAATTTCGCTCCAGAATCTCAATCTAACATCAAATCTCACATTAAATACCACTATAAACAATTACTATACACTCTGAGGATTAATCTGATGCCTCGTTTACGTAGCCACAGTTTAATTTAAACCAATAATGTTTGGACAACACCAGTCAGTGCGGGCCTGCTTTTTGAAACTTCCTACCACCAACTCCTACTTAGTGCAGTGCGACCTCATTCAGCGTAGCAGATGACATGCATGACAAACACCTCAGAAACGTTGATGTAAGTTGCAAAAACAGAAATTATTCTTGCTTTTATTTACCTACGACCTACGCCCGTAACTATACGGACATGGATAGTGGCTGTACTAGCACTTGCAGGTCGGTTCTGAAGGCCTGAGACTGTCCATGAGATATTGCCGGTCTTGGCATTTTTTTTACGGAATTGAGATCAAACTATTATTAGCGAGTACAGAAATTATCCAGTGAAAAAATGTTTTGATAAAAAATAAACACAAAAAGTGTCATGGGTCCAAAAATGTCGTCTGTTGCATCAAAATATAAAATTCTCCAAGTTTACCAATTCAGGCCCGTTTCTGGAATTTCATAGTTTGACAATTTAATTTGGAACATGTTTCCACATGGCATGGTCATGCTACGAAAAAATATAAGCTGGAAGAAATGATTTGATTTTGAAGAAAAATTAATTTTTTAAGAAAATTCTCACAGTTCACCCATTCAAGCCAGTTTTCTAAATTTGGTAGCCGACTCATAGTGTTGAAAATGTGTTTCCTAACGACATTAACCGTTTAACGAGTGTGAACCCTCAGTGCCGCAGCAGAGAGCGCTACAAGAACTCACACCTGCCTCCTGAAGAGGAGCAGGACGACCCCAAGTACCAGCCGGAGGTGGTGACGGACACGGAGGGAGACGTGCGCAGCACCCTGTACCGCTGCAAGACCTGCCTGCAGGTGTTCACAGAGATGCGGCTCTTTAACAGACACATCGTCTCCCACTACAGCACCAAGCCCTTCAAGTGTGACATCTGCTCCAAGGAGTTTGCCCGGGCCGACACGCTGCGCACTCACACCAAGGTGCACTACTTCAGCTTTGAGCAGACCGACAACAAGGTCTTCCTGTGCGACACGTGCGGGCGGCAGTTCAGCAAAGTGGAGAGTCTGCGTAACCACGTCAAGATGCACTTTGGGGAGCGGGCGTGGACGTGCGAGGAGTGCGGCAAAGGCTTCATAGACAAGTACACCCTGAGCCGGCACATGGTGATCCACAAGGCGGAGAAGCCGTGGCTGTGTGCCACGTGCGGGCGGGGCTTCAACCGGCGCTCCCACCTGGAGGCACACGAGGCCCAGCACACGGGCAAGACGCTGTACCAGTGTGAGATCTGTGAGCGGGGCTTCAGCGACCAGGGCAACCTGGGGCGCCACATGTTGGTGCACTCTGACGCCCGGCCCTGGGCCTGCTCCGTCTGCGGCGACACCTTCAAGAGGAAAGGCAACCTGGACGAGCACGAACTGACGCACAGCACTGAGCGGGGGGCGGTGTGCGACGTGTGCGGGGCCCGCTTCACCACCAAGCGCTACCTGCGCATCCACCAGCTCATCCACTCGGGGGACCGGCCGCACCAGTGCAGCGTGTGTAACGCCTCCTTCAGGCAGCTCTCGGCCCTCATCACCCACAGGCGCATCCACACGGGCGACGCCCCCTACAAGTGCCAGCACTGCCACAAGCGCTTCAAGTACTACGACCAGTGGAAGGCCCACGAGTTCTCCCACGTGGACCCCAAGCCCTACAAGTGCCTGCTGTGCAGCGCCACCTACCGCCAGGCGGGCTCCCTGCGGCAGCACAGGAAGCTGGTGCACGGCTCCCACAAGGCCATGCTCTTCCTGTGCACCGTCTGCAACAAGACCTTTGCCTCCACCATGTCGCTGGAGCGCCACATGAAGAAGGTGCACGGGGCCGAGGCCAGCCTGCAGAGCCTGCAGGCCATCGGGCAGCACGTCATCAACGGTACCACCTCCTCCAACATGGTGCACATCACCAACCCCCAGGGCACCATAGAGACAATCGAGCTGACCAACCTGCCCCCAGACGGCAGCAGCAGTAGCAGCATGGTGCAGCTGCTGAGTGGGCAGACCCTGGGCAGCAATCTGAGCAGCAGCAGTAACATGCAGCCTGAGGGGGGGCAGCCTGGGGGGCAGTTCACACAGCAGGCCGCTCACCGCATCGTGCAGCTCGTCTCTGCTGCTGCTGCAGCTGCTGCTGCTGCAGGTGGGGGTGCTGGGGCAGGGGGTGCTGGGGGGGAGGTGATCAGCATAGACTCGATGGGTAACATCACTAACCGCACGCTGCCCTCCTCCTCCCCCCCTGAGGCGGCCCCGGTGGTGGCTGCAGCAGAGGTCACCGGGGGGCTGCAGTACCAGCCGGGCAGCACACAGCACACCCTGGTGCACATCTCCAACGGGCAGCCCGTGTTTGTGGAGGCAGCCGGCGCTGACATGGAGCCTCAGCAGGTGCCCCACCAGGTCAACCACCAGGCCCCCCAGGAGGTGCCCCAGGAGCAGCAGGCGGGGGGTGAGGAGCAGCAGCAGCCGCAGGAGAAGGGACAGCAGCAGCAGCAGGTGTCTGTGGTCAGCATCACCCCGCACCAACTGGCACACATCAACACGGCAGCAGCACAACACCTCTCCACACCCTCCAGCCTGCTACCCTATGGAGGTATAGAGGTGGTGCCCATAGACACCACCACTGTCAGCACCACCACCCCCACCACCCAGCAGCACCACCAACTGGTCACCATGACAACACAGGAGGCTACCGCAGACACCTTGCAGCAGCTGGAGGTACAGGGTGCTCAGGTCATACAAGAGGTACAGGGGGCTCAGGTCATACAGGAGGTACAGGGCGCTCATGTAATACAGGACATAGAGGGCGCTCACGTCATGCATGACGGAGCTCACATCATCCAGGACGCTCATGTCATACAGGACGCTCATGTCATACAAGACGCTCATGTCATGCAAGACGGTACTCATGTCATACAAGACTCTCATATTATACAGGACGTACGTGGCACTCACGTTGTACAGGATGTGCAGGGCACTCACGTCATACAGGACGACACTCATGTCATCCAGGACGGTACTCATGTTATACAGGATGGCACTCATGTCATCCACGTGCAAAGTGACGTCATCCATGAAGAGGGTAGCGTGATACATGTAGGGGGTGATGTCATTCACACAGGAAGTGTTCAGAGTGATGTAGTTTATGAAGGGAGTGACGTCATTTACACAGGCAATGACATCATACATGTGGGTAGTGACGTCATACATGTAGGTGGTGACGTCATGCATGACAACGGGGACATCATTACAGAGACTGTCACCCACGAACTGACCGAGCAGCAAGTAGTGGAAACAGTCTCCATAGCCACCTCGTACGACCATGTACAGGACATGTAAACGTAACACAGAGACTAGCCATTTGTACAGTATTTTGTGAATAGTTATTTATGTGTTCAGGAGGATGCCAAGTACATGATTGTTGTTTATTTTCTATGTTTCATTGGTAAAATAGTATGCAATCTCAAGTGGATTTCTACACCCCTGTCTAAATATGTTTGAATCTGGAAGTAGCAGTGATGGTTAAACTTTGGCTCTTAGAATATTACAAAGAATAAATGTGGAATGAAAAAACAATGGTCAATGATTTGTAGGTGTTTTGACCTTCTGTGGTTGGCCTTCTCTGGGATGTGATGAGTTAAATACAAGATATTCATATTGAATGAATTGGAAATAAAAATGTGTTTTGATAACTGGTGTTTGGAGTTTGCAATAGGAATTTAGCAGAAACATGGGGAAACTAGTAGTAAGCTACAATTTTGAAAAACAAGACAAAGTAGTATTACAAGACATATAACCCTTTGACTGCTGGTCTTAAAAAAATGTAATTTGGGCCTTAACCACCGGCCCTATGACATGGGAATATGCAACTTTGCAAGTATGTGCTCCCTGGGATAGTGGCTAAGTAGTAAAATAAGTTGCATTGCAGACATAATTTGCACCTTTCTGACAAGGGGATGTAGTGCTCATGTTAAATATTTTTGGATTGATTAAAAGATTCTCATTCTTTGTTTCTTAGCAGGAGCTGCAATTTAGTTGTATTGTGCTATGGGGCACCGTTGTTGCTGTCCTATGGCAGCAGCGGTTTTTCAGGGGTATTTTATATGCTGCCCAGAGGCAGCAGCGGCCCTTAAAGATGGTATATCAGCTAATAGACATCCCAAACCTATTCTTCAAAATGGATATCACTTCAATGCCATGGGTTCCATTATCATTTTAGCTGATAAACAGTGCAACATATTTGTCTATTAATACATAATTTGAGCTTGATAACAATGTACCTGATTTACCTCACTGACTCAGGCACATCCCCAGGAGAGTATTGGGGGAACTAATCTGATAGAGAATGCACTGAGCCATGCAGTATCAACACATATGGAGTTTTAGTGTTGACCTACAGTAAAAAATATTGCACTGCATGTTCCCATCTTATAGACTAAGACACTGCCAATAATTTTAAAAGTGAAGGGAAGACTATGGGATAGGCTATACAATAGTAATATGATAAAACTAAAAAATCTCTAAAGATTTAGCTGACACACCATCTTAAAAAGGGATAATAGCCAAAGTAATTTTGTTTCACGCGACCTGCTGCACTGGGTGTGCTCACCAGGACCCAGTCACCTCATTGACAGGTATGCAGCTATCAGAGCTAACCCTTTAAGGACGGCATGTTGCTAAAAGGCAGCACTAAAGATGAAGCCATGATGCACCAACGCAGTGCCAGTGAGTTCATCACCAAAGCTGCAATTGTGTTGCCATGGCTGCAATGGTGCATCATGACGACAAAGGACAATGCATTAAAGCACTATGCGGCCCTTAGAGGGATGATATACACACACACTCACCATGGATTCAGGACTATACAATGTAGTAGAGTCGGCATGATGCATACATAATTTAGAGTTGTGCTGCAGGTTTCCTGATAGCCATGAGTAAGACACGTCAGGTGGTGGCATCGGTGTGGCCGTACCCAGCGGCAGAAACATGGTCCGGCCATCGCGATATCCCTACCTGAATAGACAGAGACAGATTAAAGGTCTTACTAAATACCCATGTTAAGGAAAAATCTATACACTTCATGTATGGCAAGTTAGAACTACGTTTTAAACAGTATACCAGTTTGGAATTGTAGAAAAGGGAAAGAATGCCTATGGGCTTTTCTATAGTGAAGATTTTGAGCACCCTCAGCTCGGTCTGGCCCCCGTAGCTCTGTTGTCAGATCTTTCCCAAGAGAGCCGCTCGTCCACGGTGGCCTTGGGAGGCCAACAAAGCACCGCGACCGGTGCTTTCGCCTTCTTACGGCACATACGCCAATTGGTTCGCGAAGTGTGTTTTGGCGGGGAAAAAAACAAAAAGGCGGGAAAAGGAGACCGTAGCAGATCCTTCAAGAGACGGGCTATCTGGAAAGGGAAAAAAAATCCCTCTTTCCGAGGCACCCAACCCCAAACCGATCTGACCGCCATATGGCGACCGAGAGTGCTTTCTATATAGGCTCAAAGAGCAACTTCCTTAATAATGCTCCGATCTTAGAAATTTGACCGTCCACGCGTAGCTAGAGACACACTGAACCCCGCTGTGTCACAAAATTCCACCTCAGCCCCTTAGTAAACCTGCGGCGAGAGTCCGTAGCCGCCGAGCGTCTAAAGTGAAGAAGTGAATAAATTAATGAAATTCTCAAAAAAAATTCCATCTGGCCTGCCACATAATCAGGAAGGTGTCCCCTTTCCCTCCTCACCCCTGGCAAGGCCCCCGTTGCCCAGATTCATCCAACACGTATTAGCACATTATCAGCCAACCAGGAGAGGCCTGGTGCTTCAGTCTGACTGCCAAGGTATAGAACAACTAGCAGACGACATGCATGGCAAACACACTTACAAGGCCAACTTCCTTAATAATGCTCCGATATCAGAAATTCGACCGTCCACGCGTAGCCAGAGACACACTGAATCCCCCTATGTCACTCAATTCCACCCCAGCCTCTTAGTAAATGTGCTGCGAGAGTCCGTAGCCACCGGGCGTCTATGTTAAAGAAGTGAATATATTGGTCATTAATTCAACTTCGCCCCAGAATCTCAATCTAACATCAAATCTCACATTAAATACCACTATAAACAATCACTATACACTCTGAGGATTAATCTGATGCCTCGTTTACGTAGCCACAGTTTAATTTAAACCAATAATGTTTGGACAACACCAGTCAGTGCGGGCCTGCTTTTTGAAACTTCCTACCACCAACTCGTACTTTTTTTTTAGGTTTATTAATCATCTTTATTGTCTCATTTGGTTGTTGAACGTATCCATACAAGTGTAATTCACTGTTATCACAATGGTCGAATCACAGTTAAACGGGTTTACAAGAATAATATTACTTCACATCAATAGACAGTGATTAGCTAGTATTGAAGTAGGTATAGCATATAACCAAATAAACTGAGACAATGATGAAAGGCAGTGCCTTCATCCCTACTCAAACGGTTTGAGTATTAGTGGGTTGCTATTACGGCATCGCCCTTTGACTCAAAGGTCATGGTGGTCAAACAGTGTCCAAAGGGTAATGTTATTTGGGTGGTATAGGTTTTATATACCACTCCAAAATTTGGAAGAAGAAGAAACAAAAGGGGATATCGGCCAGATGTATGGCCTTTCTGACTTTATAAAATTGAAAAAAAAAGTATATTTTTGGTAAGTAAACTCCAGAAAAAAAGGGGGGGGGGGAATCACCTAAAATTACATATTAACCAGGATTTAACGTTTTATGTTGGATGGATCCCCAGTGCCAAGGGGACCATTGCAAGCAAATCAAGTTTACTTTGATTCTTAAAAATACTTAGTGTTTCAGCTTTCCGTCTAGTTGGCACTAGGGAGTTCCAACACACCGCGCCATGGTATCCTACACTTTTTTCAAATGGGGCACAATTTGACCTTATTATTTTCACCAATGGACCCGTATGGGCTCTGGTGCGGAGATTTCTGTTATCAATATATTTGTCAGTTCTCGAGCGGATGTACATGTAGTTTAATAAGTGGATGTATCTACGAGAAGCTAACATTGGAAGGTTTGCCTGTTTGTGTACATAATCAGTATCAGTTAATCTACTATATCCCAAGCAAATCTTGAGACATCTATTTTGGTCGACCTGGAGTTTGTTTATATAACCTAGGTTGGCATTCATGTATACAATGTCAGCATAATCGAAATAAGGCAATATGGTAGTCTTGTATATTTGCAGGGCTATTGATACCGTTAAAAATGTTCGTAGACAAGCCAATTGATAAGTTTTGTAAGCAACAGTGCTGTGTATGGAATTTATATGTTTCTCAAAAGTAAGATTACTGTCTAGTATGACACCTAGATATTTATAAGAGCTAACAACTTGGAGAATTTGGTTATTGATATTGAGGTGTACATCTAGAGTTCTAGGATGGTTTGTGGTTGAGGTGAAAACCATGGATTTGGTTTTGGAGATATTAATAGACAACTTATTTTGGATACACCAGGTGTGATAGTTCTCGAGATCACTTTGTAAAGTGTCTATAGCTATGTCTCTATTATTATGGCTTACATGTATAACTGTATCATCCGCATATAATCTAACAGAGCTTTGTTTAACGCATTTTGTCATGTCATTCACGTAGAGAAGAAAAAGAAGAGGCCCCAATATGGATCCTTGGGGGACACCGCAGACCACAGGCAACATACTTGAAGTTACACCATTTGTATTTACCACTTGCGTTCTGTTACTCAAATAATTATAAAACCAGGCTAAATTTGCATGTCTTACCCCATATCTTTCTAACTTGGCTAACAGTATGCTGTGGTCTACGGTGTCAAATGCTTTCCTTAAATCTATAAAGACTGCAACAGTCTCTAGTGCTACATTTATACCACGCAATAATTCATCAGTAAAGCAGCAGAGGGTGTCTACAGTACTGTGTCCCTCGCGGAAACCACCCTGTTTGTCAGTCAGGATGTCTTCCTTGTCTAGAAAACCATAGACCCTGTTATGGACTATTTTCTCCAATAGTTTGCAAGGCAAAGGCAGGAGGGAGATTGGCCTGTAGTTATTCACAGAGCACAAGTTCCCTGATTTGGGTATGGGCGTGACCTTGGATTTTTTCCAGGCTAGTGGAATTAAACCTTGTTGGAAAGATAGATTAAACATTTTGACTAGTTTGTCTATTGATGACTGGAAGGCTACCTTCAAGATTTTGGTAGGTACACCATCTATAGCTGATGATTTGTTAATATTTATGTCGTGGACCAATTTTGATACTTCCTGAGCATTAGTTGTCAAGTTGTCCATTTCATTGGGACATACCTCGTCATAAGGTTTCCATGGAATTGTGAGATCAGCTGCCAGATTTGGGCCTATTTGTGTAAAGTAGTTATTAATGAAATCTGCGGTATTTTCTTCCGGAACAGGCTGATTTGTAATTTCATCAATGAGGTGTATGTTTTTTTTCGAGCTTGGTTGACCAGGAAGTATATTGTTTATTATACGCCAAAACTTTTTGTGGTTATTTTGATTTTCCTGAAGGGTGTCTTTAATATAAGTTTTTCTAGCCTTATCATTTAATTTATTGGATTTATTTTTAACTTTCCGTGCTTCATCCCTGTCACTTTGAATGGGACTCCTTCTTGCTCTTGCCAGTTGTGCATTTTTATCCCGGAGTCGCTCTACTATTTCAATCGACATCCAGGGATCTTGGTATTTCGGAATATGCATATCCTTGAGGGGACAATATCTGTTCAACATATCCAACAACATTTCCACATAAATTTGCCAGCATTCTTCCACATCCACTGAGAGATCAAACACTGTCCAATCAAAATCAGATAACCATTTACAGACAATGTCATCTGACAGTCGTCTATAAGACCTACCCTGTGTGACAATTTTTTCAACCTTTTCTTTTACAATTTTCCTTGTCATATATACCGGTACATGGTCAGTAATGTGAATGTTTATAGTCCCTGAGGCTGCTACACATTGTATATTGGTAAAAATCAGGTCTAAAATTGAGTCTTTCTGATCATGTCTAGGAGAGAATCTTGTGATTTCATTTATTAGCTGTTTGAGCTTAAAAGGGTTCAAGGTTGTGACAAGGTTGTTGTACACTGTATGCTGAGTTAATACATCTATATTCATGTCTCCAATAATGATGACCTCACATTTGTCTCTACCTGGGATGTTCTCAAGGGTAGTTTTGAGTGTCGTTATGAATTTGTCTGGTTTGCCCTGGGGCGGCCTGTATACATTAATGTAGATAATGCGCTTCATTTTTGGCTTACAAATAACCAAAACTTGCATTTCGATTTCTTCATCTGACACATTAAATTCATCTAGACAATGGTAATCATGTAGGATATCAGTGTAGTACTTAGTGCAGTGCGACCTCATTCAGCGTAGCAGATGACATGCATGACAAACACCTCAGAAACGTTGATGTAAGTTGCAAAAACAGAAATTATTCTTGCTTTTATTTACCTACGACCTACGTCCATAACTATACGGACATGGATAGTGGCTGTACTAGCACTTGCAGGTCGGTTCTGAAGGCCTGACACTGTCCATGAGATATTGCCGGTTTTGGCATTTTTTTTGGAATTGAGATCAAACTATTATTAGCGAGTACAGAAATTATCCAGTGAAAAAATGTTTTGATAAAAAATAAACACAAAAAGTGTCATGGGTCCGAAAATGTCGTCTGTTGCATCAAAATATAAAATTCTCCAAGTTTACCAATTCAGGCCCGTTTCTGGAATTTCATAGTTTGACAATTTAATTTGGAACATGTTTCCACATGGCATGGTCATGCTACGAAAAAAAATAAGCTGGAAGAAATGATTTGATTTTGAAGAAAAATTAATTTTTTAAGAAAATTCTCACAGTTCACCCACTCAAGCCAGTTTTCTAAATTTGGTAGCCGACTCATAGTGTTGAAAATGTGTTTCCTAACGACATTAACTGTTTAACGAGTGTGAACCCTCAGTGCCGCAGCAGAGAGCACTACAAGAACTCACACCTGCCTCCTGAAGAGGAGCAGGACGACCCCAAGTACCAGCCGGAGGTGGTGACGGACACGGAGGGAGACGTGCGCAGCACCCTGTACCGCTGCAAGACCTGCCTGCAGGTGTTCACAGAGATGCGGCTCTTTAACAGACACATCGTCTCCCACTACAGCACCAAGCCCTTCAAGTGTGACATCTGCTCCAAGGAGTTTGCCCGGGCCGACACGCTTCGCACTCACACCAAGGTGCACTACTTCAGCTTTGAGCAGACCGACAACAAGGTCTTCCTGTGCGACACGTGCGGGCGGCAGTTCAGCAAAGTGGAGAGTCTGCGTAACCACGTCAAGATGCACTTTGGGGAGCGGGCGTGGACGTGCGAGGAGTGCGGCAAAGGCTTCATAGACAAGTACACCCTGAGCCGGCACATGGTGATCCACAAGGCGGAGAAGCCGTGGCTGTGTGCCACGTGCGGGCGGGGCTTCAACCGGCGCTCCCACCTGGAGGCACACGAGGCCCAGCACACGGGCAAGACGCTGTACCAGTGCGAGATCTGTGAGCGGGGCTTCAGCGACCAGGGCAACCTGGGGCGCCACATGTTGGTGCACTCTGACGCCCGGCCCTGGGCCTGCTCCGTCTGCGGCGACACCTTCAAGAGGAAAGGCAACCTGGACGAGCACGAACTGACGCACAGCACGGAGCGGGGGGCGGTGTGCGACGTGTGCGGGGCCCGCTTCACCACCAAGCGCTACCTGCGCATCCACCAGCTCATCCACTCGGGGGACCGGCCGCACCAGTGCAGCGTGTGTAACGCCTCCTTCAGGCAGCTCTCGGCCCTCATCACCCATAGGCGCATCCACACGGGCGACGCCCCCTACAAGTGCCAGCACTGCCACAAGCGCTTCAAGTACTACGACCAGTGGAAGGCCCACGAGTTCTCCCACGTGGACCCCAAGCCCTACAAGTGCCTGCTGTGCAGCGCCACCTACCGCCAGGCCGGCTCCCTGCGGCAGCACAGGAAGCTGGTGCACGGCTCCCACAAGGCCATGCTCTTCCTGTGCACCGTCTGCAACAAGACCTTTGCCTCCACCATGTCGCTGGAGCGCCACATGAAGAAGGTGCACGGGGCCGAGGCCAGCCTGCAGAGCCTGCAGGCCATCGGGCAGCACGTCATCAACGGTACCACCTCCTCCTCCTCCAACATGGTGCACATCACCAACCCCCAGGGCACCATAGAGACAATCGAGCTGACCAACCTGCCCCCAGACGGCAGCAGCAGTAGCAGCATGGTGCAGCTGCTGGGCGGCCAGACCCTGGGCAGCAATCTGAGCAGCAGCAGTAACATGCAGCCTGAGGGGGGGCAGCCTGGGGGGCAGTTCACACAGCAGGCCGCTCACCGCATCGTGCAGCTTGTCTCTGCTGCTGCTGCAGCTGCAGCTGGGGGTGGTGGGGCAGGGGGTGCTGGGGGGGAGGTGATCAGCATAGACTCGATGGGTAACATCACTAACCGCACGCTGCCCTCCTCCTCCCCCCCTGAGGCGGCCCCGGTGGTGGCTGCAGCAGAGGTCACCGGGGGGCTGCAGTACCAGCCGGGCAGCACACAGCACACCCTGGTGCACATCTCCAACGGGCAGCCCGTGTTTGTGGAGGCAGCCGGCGCTGACATGGAGCCTCAGCAGGTGCCCCACCAGGTCAACCACCACCAGGCCCCCCAGGAGGTGCCCCAGGAACAGCAGGCGGGGGGTGAGGAGCAGCAGCAGCAGCAGCAGCAGCAGCAGGTGTCTGTGGTCAGCATCACCCCGCACCAACTGGCACACATCAACACAGCAGCAGCACAACACCTCTCCACACCCTCCAGCCTGCTACCCTATGGAGGTATAGAGGTGGTGCCCATAGACACCACCACTGTCAGCACCACCACCCCCACCACCCAGCACCACCACCAACTGGTCACCATGACAACACAGGAGGCTGCCACAGACAGCCTGCAGCAGCTGGAAGTACAGGGGACTCATGTCATACAAGAGGTACAGGGGGCTCAGATCATACAGGAGGTGCAGGGGGCTCATGTCATGCAGGACGCTCATGTAATACAGGACATAGAGGGCGCTCACGTTATACAGGAGGTACAGGGGGCTCAAGTCATGCAGGACGGAGCTCACATCATACAGGAGGTGCAGGGGGCTCAGGTCATGCAGGAGGTGCAGGGCGCACAGGTCATACAGGATGCTCATGTCATACAGGACATAGAGGGCGCTCACGTCATGCATGGTGGAGCTCACATCATCCAGGAGGTACAGGGCGCTCACGTCATACAAAACGCTCATGTCATGCAAGACGGTACTCATGTCATACAGGACGCTCATGACATACAAGACGCTCATGTCATGCAAGACGGTACTCATGTCATACAGGACGCTCATGTCATACAAGACGTACAGGGCACTCACGTCGTACAGGACGGCACTCATGTCATCCACGTGCAAAGTGACGTCATCCATGAAGAGGGTAGCGTGATACATGTAGGGGGCGATGTCATTCACACAGGAAGTGTTCAAAGTGATGTCGTGTATGAAGGAAGTGACGTCATTTACACAGGCAATGACATCATACATGTGGGTAGTGACGTCATACATGTAGGTGCTGACGTCATGCATGACGACGGGGACATCATTACAGAGACTGTCACCCACGAACTGACCGAGCAGGAAGTGGTGGAAACAGTCTCCATAGCAACGTCGTACGACCATGTACCGGACATGTAAACGTAACAGGGAGACGAGCCATTTGTACAGTATTTTGTGAATAGTTATTTATGCATCCAGAAGGATGCCAAGTACATAATTGTTGTGTGTTCTCTGTTTCATTGGGAAAATATTGCCAGTTACAGTTTGAATCTGGAAGTTTGAATCTGGAAGTAGCACTGATGGGTAAACCTTGACTGTTAAAAGATTACAAAGAATGAATGTGGAATGAAATGGTCATTGATTCATAGGTGACCAACAGTTTTGACTGCTTGGCAATCTTTGGGATTAGGTGAGTTAAAATACCAGAGGTTTTTGATATTGAATGAATTTGAAATAAAAATGTGAATTGATAACTGGCGTTTGAAGATTGTAATGAGAATAGCCCAGAATGTTGGGGAAATTAGTAGGATGATGGATAGCTGGCTATTTGAAGAACAAGATAACATTACTATTAAAAGATATATAATAGCCAAAGTATTTTGTTTCACTATATGTTATCAGGAATGTCATCTCTGGTATACATGCACATGAGCTGCATTACACGAACAGGGTTTGCCCCATGTAATTGCAGGATAAATACATGAATAAACAACAAGAACCTCATAAGCAGGTATGGAACCTAGAGAGTTAACTCTCTAAGGGGGCACAATAGGGTAGGTCCAGTTGAACAGTTGATCATGTATATTTCACCAGAAATGTGTTAAAAGTAGCCATGTTATAGGCCTATATGGTTATAACCATATAAAATATATACATCAAATTTCTAACATTATTTGGTGTTGTTAGGGCTGGGTGTAAGGACTGAAGGCCCCCTGGACACTACATCCCCTGACTAGGGGCCCCCTGACCGAAGGCCCCCCTGACCGAAGGCCCCCCTGACCGAAGGCCCCCCCCGGACTCTAGGCCCCCCGGCTCTAGGCCCCCCCCATGTCTAGAGACCGATTATAAGTGAAACTCATATTTTTAAAGTTTTTTTTCGCACTGATGCCGCCATGTTGACAGAGGTGCCGCCATGTTGACAGAGGTGCCGCCATGTTGGCAGAGGTGCCGCCATGTTGACAGAGGTGCCGCCATGTTGACAGAGGTGCCGCCATGTTGACAGAGGTGCCACCATGTTGACAGAGATGCCGCCATGTTGGCAGAGGTGCCGCCATGTTGACAGAGATGCCACCATGTTGACAGAGGTGCCGCCATGTTGACAGAGATGTCGCCATGTTGACAGAGATGCCACCATGTTGACAGAGATGCAGCCATGTTGGCAGAGGTGCCGCCATGTTGACAGAGGTGCCGCCATGTTGACAGAGGTGCCGCCATGTTGACAGAGATGCAGCCATGTTGGCAGAGATGCAGCCGCCATATCACTGTCCACATAAGCCAATATGAGGCCTAAATAAGGCTTCTTCCATCACACATGCATGTCAACATGGCGGACACATGCATGTCAACATGGCGGATACATGCATGTCAACATGGCGGACACATGCATGTCAACATGGCGGACAGTAGCAGGTCAACATGGCGGCAAAATCTATGTCAACATGGCAGCAAATATGTCAACATGGCAGTGATCATGATGTCAACATGGCGGCGATCTGTCGACATGGCAGCAAACTAGATGTCGACATGGTGGCGAGTCCCAGGCGTCTAGCCCCAAACACCCATAGCCCCAGGACACATAGCCCCAGGAATATGGCCCCATGGACACTTGGCCCCTCACTACATTTGGCCCTATGATAGTTGGCCCCCATAGTTTATTGCGGAGCATGGATCCACACAGGGGAGAAACCTCCCATGTGTTAGCTCATTGAAACTAGCCTATTGTTTATATTTACTATAATGTGCGGCCCTTAAAGGGTGCCCTGATTATTTTCCCTGACCGTGCCACCATTAAGAGAGGGGGAACCAATGATCCTGGGGCCATGTATGTTGTGGGGCCAAATGTACTGGGGGCCAAATACCCTGGGGCCATCTGTCCGGGGGCCATGTGTGTTTGGGGCCATGGAATTGATAGATCAACATAGCGGCAAACTAGATGTTGACATGGCGGCAAACTAGATGTTGACATGGCGGCAAACTTGATGTTGACATGGCGGCAAACTAGATGTCGACATGGCGGCAAACTAGATGTCGACATGGCGGCAAACTAGATGTCGACATGGCGGCAAACTAGATGTTGACATGGCGGCAAACTTGATGTTGACATGGCGGCAAACTAGATGTCGACATGGCGGCAAACTAGATGTCGACATGGCGGCAAACTAGATGTCGACATGGCGGCAAACTAGATGTCGACATGGTGACAAACTAGATGTCGACATGGCGGCAAACTTGATGTGGACATGGTGGCAAACTAGATGTGGACATGGCGGCAAACTAGATGTCGACATGGCGGCAAACTTGATGTCGACATGGCGGCAAACTAGATGTGGACATGGCGGCAAACTAGATGTCAACATGGCGGCAAACTTGATGTCGACATGGCGGCAAACTAGATGTCGACATGGTGACAAACTAGATGTCGACATGGCGGCAAACTAGATGTCGACATGGCGGCAAACTTGATGTCGACATGGCGGCAAACTAGATGTCGACATAGCAGTTCTGTCTCAGTGTAAATAGACCAACCTTCACCTTGGCTCATATATATACAAAGAGAATTTTAGAATTTGAATGAAATCAGCTCTGAATTTGAAACTGAAGGCAATCTGACCCTGTTGTCTATTGCTCCATATAATTATGTGAGAATACTGTGATGCACCCAGCCATTATCATCTTCGTTTGGATACACATTATTTTTGTCTGTTTGATTCATATTACCGACACCTGAACAACACCAGGTAGACTGACAATGTAGACTGCCAAGACCTGGTAAAAACCAGAAGATTCGAGATAGGAGATTCATATTTGAAACACATTCAAAGATAATGTAACAGTTCAGGTTATCACCAAAATAAGTGTGATAAGGGTTTAAGGATAACATCAGCTTTAAGTTCAAGCCAGAAATGGCATCCTCAGGTTCTCTGGCAGGTAAATGAGTTTGACCTAGCCCCAAAGGATGGTCATAAATGCAAATAATATTGGGAATGTCTCTGGACAACCTAGCCCAATGCTGTGAAAAATAACAGGCTAGACACTGGTGTTCCATGACCATCATGCAGGGCTTGGGCTCTCCATGGAGATGGTGAAACTGGGTAGCTAGAGTGACTCGGGAATCTTCCAATGCTCCAATGATACATTCTCAGCACTCCAATAGGCTCATTCAATGTAGGCCAATATGAGCTAGCAAAAAGGCTGCCGCTGCCACCCACTTGTACTTAGTGTAGTGCAACCACAAGAAAATCAAGATGGCTATCACATCTTAAACATCATCAAAGGTAATAGAGGGCTCCAGTTTATTGCTTTTATCAATGTAGTTGGCAGAATGATGATCCGTAATAATGAAAAGGACTCAACACGGAAAATCAGCTAATCGATAGATTTTCAAAGGATGACATCATCAAAATCCAAGATGGCTACCATCAATCTCCTCAAAAAGTACATAGACAAATGCCAACGCCCATTGATACCGTCTCTGTTGTATTTCACGAGTGGGGTCTGGGGCAGTATTCCACGAAGCCGCAGGCTGAGTGGGATGCGCCCCAGCCCCCACGAGTGAAATACATCAGAGCGGTATCAATGTAGTTGGCATTTGTGTTTATTTTTTTTATTTGATGCCATTTAATGAGGGAAAAACAACTTTTTCTTAGCCCATTGAATACGGCCACATTGCATTCAATGGGGGCATTGAATATAGCCTTCCAGTGCTGAAGCATAGGAGATTTTGTATTTCCAAAAAATAAATCATTGTATTCCTTGACCTCAGAATTGTATATATTTAGCATTTGGAATCATGGTTCTAAGTTGATTAGAAAAGGAGATAGATGATTTAGAAATATTCAGCAGCGGCTATCTTTAAATATGGCTGCCATAATGGCTACAGTCCATATTTGCAATAGATCTGTATTTTATAATTATATTTCCATGGTGTCAGGGATGTGTGTCCCCATTCAGATATTTTCCTGCAGGGAATCATGTGTTTTTGTCCATTATGTATATATCTTCGTTTTTGCATAAATTATGCTAATGAGGCCTTGATGAAAAATTACGAAATTGCTAATTTTGACTCAATGTGATAATTTTACATGGGTATCAACTATTCTAGGTGTCTTTACAACTTTTGCTCTTCTTTTAAAAGATATTTGATTTTTTTTATGGAATTAATTAATTAATGCTTTTTATTTTCAATGCCAATTTTTAAGCAGAAACATTTCTCGAAAATGATGTTTCCACTTAGAAATGGATTCAGCACGTCGAAAAACCCCTATACAGAAACTTTCATGCTTGCTGCCAGAAGTGCCAATCTTGGTGCTTATGTGCCCCCTATCTACTACGCTAATACACATTGAATGAGACAAGTTCTCCCATGTCCCAAAAACGTCTTAAAACGTGGATCAGCTGTTAGGTACAACCCAGTCTCCCCATAGTCAATAAGTCAAGAGCAACTCCCTTAATAATGGTTCGATCTGACAAATTTGACTGCCTACGCGTAGGCAGAGAGTCACCGAAGACCCCCTGTGTGACTCAATTCCATCCAGGTCCTTCATGAACGCGTGGCAGGAGTCTGTTACCGCTGTGGGCTGTGTCTCATGAGATTGTAATGTAGCTGTTGGCTATTCTAAAATAGGCATCGGCTATGAAAAACTCCAGATTCGAAAATAGGTTGTTCAGAAATTACACTTTATTCATTCTGACATACGGCTGGTAATCATACAGACGGATAGTAATAATCAAATAGGCTTCTGAACACCAGTGGTCATATGAACATACAGGAGGTATACGCTCATGGTCTAGTACATAATTCCCGAGTTCCAAGGCTCTCTTCCATCTTGGTTAACTCCACTTGGACCAGACTCCGCATAGGGAGTTCTGTACCCGGAGTTGTCCACCAATGCGTCTATCTCCTCTAGTTCCCCCAGAGGGTGGAACAGAGAAAGACGCAGGGTGACCAAGTTGGAAGCAGCGACAGGACTAGGCCTAAAAGGTACAACAGAGTTCGGGGAAGCTCTGTTGTGGAGCAGTCAAGCTGGCCGAAGTGCGCAGCAAGACTGGGTCCTCGATTAGCAGAACCCCAGGTCTTATGTACTGATCGTTATGTAACTCTCTTCATTACTCGTAAACACTTGAGTTCCCGAGGAACTCCGGGTAACCACGCACCGGTGCATCCGGGCCGACACGGCACCCGAGATATGTCGGGTGACACGTGGCGGTCACGGCTCAATGCACATAACCAGGCCGCGCTCCACCAATCCTCAGGTGTAGACTTATATAACCATATACTCGGCACTAGACAGGAGTGCGGCCTGGATACACGGCAACACACATACCAAATATAACCCAAACTGGTTCCATAGAAATAGTACAGCGGCGACCCACTACACTACCCCCCTTCAGACAATATCACAGCGTCTAAATAGCGGCACCAAGTGCAGTATTTTTATACTACCTTGATACAATGACAAATTTTATCTCCAAGCAACCCAAAAAACATATATTGTCTCCAAACATATACATAGTGGAGACAAGCGTAACTCTTTCTATTAGAACCACTAATATATCTCTTGAGTATTATAGATATGTCTTCATCCTTTTTGATATTAACGTCAATCATATCAACCATCAGGATCCAGTTACACAATAATCGAGTATCATCCTTCAATAACAGTCATGATTTCTGGGACTAAGAGGATAAACTCCACACAGCCAGTCAAGCCCTATAAAACAAACTTGACTATATATCATAAAAAAATATATAAAACCTCTAAGACATACTACCGTATACTAACCATGTTTTATCGAAAACGATTTGTTACAACAGGTATCGTATACATACAGATCAATATGAGCACTTCTCCTTAAAAGTTACCAATTTTTCATACGAGACATATTGGAAACAAAAAGGTGGCAAGTGTCGAATTTATAGTAAACCTTGACCCAACCCGTCTATTTGAATAGACTCACTCGCTTTACGTGCCAGAGTAAGGTTTGAAAGATCAATATTTTTGGAATAAATGAACATATAGCGTAGATCCGGTAAATGCAGTTTCAGTAAAATCAAGGACTTCAAAACCTTATGCAAATCATGGTCACATAGGTGTCCTTCTTGATGTAACCTACATAATAGCACAAGTGGCATTCTCCATATAGAAATGCTAAGGCAATCAGATCAAGTGTCATGGCAACATACTTCAACCTTTAGGGAGAATTAATCTCCACACTCAGTTTACAGATCAAAAACGCAGTAAGCTGAAAAATAGAATGATCCAGCTCCTCACTTGATACCTTCCTTCTGAAAGTAATCAACGAGAACCTACGGATCTCCATAACAACTTACGCAATTTCCATCATCAGTACCCGAATAAATTTCACGTTTTTCAGGTTCATTGATATGTTATTACCACAGATCCACACATAGTACGAATGCAGTCAAGTAACCCTTCACTTTAGTAGGTATCATCAGGATCCAGTCCCTTATACTTTTACTTATTGGACGGTTAATTCAGAGTATCACAATTGGCATACAATAATCATACCTATAGCACATGTCATCAAATCAAACAGAACCCGTTTTACAAATACTGTCTTATGGCAAATAGAACACTCTTTGGTGATGGTTTTAACAGTTTTTATATGTCAACAACTGCAAAACCTAGATGAAAGGTAATATGGCATCATGTCAAAGTCTTTTCATAAATAGGCGATAATGATCCACTGTTCCTGTCATCTCAGTCTTTTATAAATATATATATATATAGTCATCTTGTGACCCATAGTTTATGGTATTTTAAAGCATCATATGGTCCGTGGTGCACTAATAGCTCCACTACTGCAAAAGTTCAACCTTGATGACGACACATGGTAGAGGTTCTATACATGCTGCAAACTGGGAATGTTTATATGACTCGCCACTCAGCAAAAGTTCTTCATTTCTGGACACTGGCGACATGCATTCACTAGATCGGTTGCCACTCATCTCAATGGAAATGTCCATCCCAGACCCTAGCTGCAAATCGTCAGGGTTGGGAAAATGCACTTGAGTACTCATAGGTACACTCGCCATGGATATAGGAATGTCCAAGGTGGATGGACGATGGTTCCCTGACACAGAACCAGTCGTCACAGGTAGGTCCACTGGAGGATCCACCATCATGGATTGTTCAAGTTCGTTTTCAGGAGCCATAAGCACCTCAGCATCACGGACAGTCAGACGTAGGTCAGCTTCTGCAATTAATTGCAGAAGCTGACCTACGTCTGACTGTCCGTGATGCTGAGGTGCTTATGGCTCCTGAAAACATCGGTCAGCTCCATCAATATCTGGACCGCCTCTCTAGTCTCACTTTCCGTTATCTGGTAAGGTGACTGACAAGAGGTGGCGTCGAGTATTGGTGTTGAGACAGGTGCCGAGCTGGGCGACTCTGTCTGCAGTTCATTCACCACCATCCTCGCAAGAGTGGACACCCCGGCGGGAGTATCCATAGTCTCAAGGGAAGACACGGTTGTGTCCACCCCCATTGTAGTATACTGCATCGTCTTAGCAGCAGATGACACAGAGGTGGACGACACAGCAGTAGACGTCACAGCGACAGACGTCACAGGAACAGACGTCACAGGAACAGACGTCACAGGAACAGACGTCACAGGAACAGACGTCACAGGAACAGACGTCACAGGAACAGACGTCACAGGAACAGACGTCACAGGAACGGACGTCTTAGGAACAGACGTCACAGGAACCAACTCCGATGACCCAGAGGCCATGGAGGAGGCAGCCACGTAACTGCAGTCAGCCAGGTGCATCTCGTCCCCTGCAGGTGAAGGAGGAGGACTCCGAGGGATATTACTAGCCCTGGAATCAGCTCTCAACCTTTGTGCGTATGCATCACCGTCAAATCCTAAGGGAAGAGGGGCAGAACCCCGTTCAACCCTGTACACACTCTCGTCGTACCAACTTGACAATGGGATTTCATAGCAATCTTCGAAAAACTCAGCCAACTCTTCATAGAAGTCATCGTTCTGCTGAGCTTCCTTCCTAAAGCTAGAAAATTCCTCTGTTAGACCACCTATTTCGTGTTCTAACTTCGAAATAATTTTAATTTTCAGACTAATTTCAGTCCGGGCAGCAGTTAGTTTATGTTCAGCGGAACTGACCATATCCTTACTGCGATCCAACTTGACTTTGAGATCATCAATCAAAAATTGACTTTCCATACGAGATTTTTCAATGTTCAATCTCAAATCGTCTACAATTCTGCTAGAGGTTGCTACCATGTCATCCCGTTGTCCCAACTGTCGTTTGAGGGCTTCATTCTCCTCAGTCATTTTGAACATTTTAGACAGGAGTTCTGCTTTTGCAGTCTCCACTTTCTCTAACTCGGCCAAACACTTTCTTTTACCAATTGCTCAGCTTGAGCCCTAGCTCCTTGCAGAGCTAGTTGACAAGCGAGATCCAGTGTGTCAAATGAACTCTTAAGTCCAGTGACATACTGTTCTTTTAGAAGATTCCTGATACTAACATTCTCAGGGTGATCAATATCACCAGTCAGCTTAGGCAGAGGGACCGATTCTAAACACATCTCTTCCTCACCCACCCCAGGTGATGGAGAGTTCAATGAGAGACCCCCCGTACAGGTAGATGGTGATGGAACGGAGGATAGTCTACGACCAATCTCCTGTTCCTTTCTCATCTCTATTTTACTCGATTGAACCCTGCCTGTGGGTGGGGTGAATTTATGATCCACCCAATCGTCTCCCTCAGATTGGAAATCAATCATTCTATAGATTGTCTTAGTTTTGGAATCCTCTTTCCCACTTACTGACTCTATCTTCCCTGTTACATACCCTTGATTATCAGTGGAAGTATTCTCCGTTTTTAATATCTTCCTTGACATTCCCGGGTTTCCACCAGCCTCAGAGAGTGTGGTAGGAGGTATTACCTCCTGTCCCACAAATACACAGTCATCCTCCTCCTCTACAGGAGAAGCTAACAGGTCTTTTACCATTTTCTCCTCTATGGCTAGCCTTGGGCTAACAGCAACCCTCGGTAATGATCCGCCAGAGCCCTCCTTGTTGGATTCAGTAGTGTTCCTACTAAATCCACAGGAAGACCCTGGATCACGTCTTTTGGTTGGGGTAGATCGACCATCAGGTGATGAGTCTAACCCAGCAGAAGCTGAGGACTCCTCTGAACCTGTGGTTCGCATCTGTCCTAAGGTAACAGAGACAATGGTGTACACTACATGGTCCACAGTTTTACCTTCAGACAACACTTTACCTTTGGGAGGAGTGGCCAACTCCATCTTACTACGGTAATCAGAGGCTTTCTCTGGAAAGTCCTGAATGTAGTATGGCCACGCCTTTCGATTCAGCCACAACCTTCTCGGGTTATGGTTGAACACCAAGGTGTATGCCAACCCCTGTGGTACCCTCACACACTTTTCTCTGTCCGTGAGTCCTAAAGCCTCCGGGCAATTCTCGAGAATATCTAGATTGGACAGTTTCAGCCTTCATATGGTGTACATCCACTAAGTGTCTTACCATACAACCCTTTCTAGATGTGCTGAAAGGTTCACCATCTTTCATACATTTAACTGAACGATTAGACTTGGACCGGCACTGCCACATCATTTTGGAGTGCCCGTGGAACTCCACTAGATGTCGTGCGAACTGGTACAGGTCCAAATACTCAGCTATTGGACTTCTGTCCATACACTCGTTGAATGGGCACTGCCCCGAACCTACTCTCCAACCTCTCCCAGATTTATAAGTAGGCATACCTGGTGGGACAAATGTCATCCAGGCCCATTTCATACGGTCTCTATCCTCGTTGGAGAGGTCGGCAGCCCTGTATGTCCCCATACTCTGCTTTATAACCTCGTCCCAAAACTTGTAAGCTTGATGTGCCCCTGAACTAGTATGTTCTAACCAGTACTCCATATCCCTCTCCGTATCCTCATAGGAGGGTAGCCTAGCTCGGCTCCCTATCTCCCCAGTAATCTCTCCCGTGTAGGGTTTGGACTTAGAATTATCGGAAGGAGCTCTGAATAGCTTGGTACATTTCCTTTCGTTGAACTTATCTAATTCTCGGATGTATGCCCCCCTGCATATCTTACTCCCAAGAATTACTTCATCCGGCTCAAATTTCTGAAATTTGGCTGCCAAATGCATGACTGCCATGGCTGGAATACGCTCCGGAGTTGACTGTTTAGGGGCATTACAATCGGGTACAAAGTTACCATGAACCGGATGTAGACCATCCGCACGGTCATACGACATAGAACCCCACGGAGCACCCACTGGAGCGTGACTGACCGAATGCACCGGTATCCCGGGCATGTTCGGGTCAGTTCGGGTTACTCCCGAAGAAGGTGGTGACGCAATATTCCCAACCTGGAACAAGGGGAATCCCCCGGCCTCGAGTCCTTTTAACCCCGGCCCTGACACGAACCCCCTAGCTTGCGCCACTGACAAACCCATATCTACCAGTTTCTTTACATGTGCTCCCCGAGCTAGGAGATACTGTGTGGTTTTAACCTGTTCAGTTTTCCTTATCTCGGAGATATCACTGCCATTTCGGCGTCTCACTCCCCTATTCTTCATTTTACTCGGTGGTTGATACACAAATTTTGGTAAATTCGCTTCACTGAATTGTTTTGGAAGATTACGATCGACCGGAGCTGTTGATCCAGGTCCCCCAAAGCTAACAACTCTCTCTGTTCCTGCGACAGAGGGGTAACCTCCGTCGAGTGACTCCTTCTACGGGAGTTACCCGACGGATAGTCATCCGCCATGATAACTAAACAGAGGGCGGCCCAGAGGAGCCCACTCTCAAATGAGCTTAAATGAGTAGTAGAATCAGGAAAATTGTTACAAAAGTGTCCTCCTGTACTACCTCACTTTAGTGTCTCCTCTCTCCCTCACATGTAGAGCAGTCTAGATGGTCTAACCGCTGTTTAACATACGCGGAGAGAGGTGCCTTCGCATCCACTCTCTCCAACGGTATGTGCAGGACTGACGCTTTCCGCGCCAAACCAGCGTGCGTGCGCATCCAAGCGCAAAGGATCATGGGTACCGGATAGCCCTTCCCGAAGAAGTTATCCGGTATTATCCGAAGAAAACCGGGTAGCGAAGCAAACTGCGTAGTAGTTGCAATCTTCGCCGGGTTATCTCGGATTCTATTTTCACACATCATTTCAAGTAATAGCAGTTCTTTAGTTCATCAAGGCTGTATTATTTGTAGCACATGAACTTTAGAACGTACTTTAAACAGACATAATAAAAAAATACGTGTCAAAGTAAATTTCTTTGGTGGTCCGAACAAATTCGGAAGACGTATGAGTCCCATTCTCATGTTACTAGAACGAATTCTACACCCGTCCTTTTTCACATAGTATTTCTTTTAGGATTCTCATTTCATCCTTAGAAAAATTACTGACTTAGTTAATTGGATTTTAATCCGAAACCATCACGACAAGTACTAAATGGGAAACCAACTCACAGACCATAGCATGTAAACATTCAAAACTAACTTTAGTAAAGCAGAACGTTGGGTACCCCAATGCCATCTACTGGTCACTTTCACCATTATTCCCGTCACAAAGACTAAAGAAAAAAATCGGGTATTTCTCGTTGTGTTTTTGACAATCAGCACCAGTTACGCAACTTTCCGGGGTTTACCGGGTGAGTCCATGGAAACCCGAACTCTTCCGGGTAACCATAACAAACCAACCCAGCCCCGCCGCTCTTACGTAACAGCACCTCGACCCGCTATACGAGCACTTCTACGTATGGGTCCTTGGGGTTTCTTCTTCTCAATTACTCGAGGAACTTCTCTAGCCTCCTTTCCAGTAACTGACTTCTTCTTCTTCCTACCATCGACCTTTTTAGCTGGCGTTGCTTTTCTAGTCTTCTTTGTAGGCGGGGGTGCTGTAACCTGTTTCTTACGCACCCACCTGGGTTGGGGCATTGGCACTTCTACCAAAGGTTCATCCTCATCGCCGGGCCGGCGACCTAGCCAAGGCTTCAGGCGATCCACATGGCCTGCGACTATCTTGCCTCGCACATTTTTCAACAACACAGTAACATCAGATATTACCTTTGTTACCTCAAACGGCCCATCCCAACCTTTCGAGATTTTTCCATGTACAGGTGGTTTCAATCTCACCACCTTCTGTCCAACTACATACTTCCTTTCTCTCAAGCCTGTATCATACCCTACTTTCTGATGGATGGCTGCTTTCTTCAAGTGGCCTCTCACCAATGCATAGCCTTCTCGCAATTCCCTGCGTAGAGATTCCGCAAATGCCACTCGGCATGGGACATCCTTCCTCCGCAGCACACTGCCAAAGACCAAATCTGCAGGCATTATGATCTCAGATCCAAATACCAGGCTGTTAGGAGTGCAGCCAGTTGAAGCATGCACTGTACCGTTGTATGCATGAGCCACATACTGGGAAAACGTATCCCAGTCATCCTGATTAGAATTAACCAGCGTGGTCAACCCCTGAATCAACGTGCGGTTGAATCTCTCAACCATCCCATCCGACTGCGGTCGGTAAGGATTAGTGCGTGTTTTCACTATGGCCAATTCTTCCAGCATCCCCTGAAAGAGACGCGATTCAAACTCCCTTACCTGGTCTGAATGTAACATGAGAGGTGCACCAAATGTTAGTACCCACTCCTCAACCAAAGCTTGTGCGCAGGTTAATGCCGTGTGATCCTTCATTGGGATCACCTTCACGTACTTGGTATAGTAGTCCTGTACTACCATCATGCACACGTTGGAGTTTGGAGTTGTCTGGAAGCCAGTGATTATATCAATGGCTATCCTCGCAAATCTGACTCCGAACAGTTCTTGTCTGAGAGATGTTTTACCCTTCCCAGGGCCCGGCTTTACCAGGCAACACGTTGGGCATTCCATCAACCAATGTATTACATCCTTAGACATCCCAGGCCAGTAATATCTCCTCGCTAGTTTGTCCAAAGTCCGTTTCCTGCCAAAATGAGCGGAAGTCTGATGACCATGGAAAAACTCGAATACTTCCCATCTCAGAGAAGCTGGCAAGACTATCTGTAGCCTCCTCCTGGCTTTGCCTTCAAGAGTTTTCCATCTACACAATAGGCCGTCTCGCACTACCAACTGCGACCATTGGCCCACTAAGTTCCTCACTTCCACACACTCTAATGACAGAGCAGGTCTGACGGGACGAGCAGCTCTCTCCAGGATCAGATTCCGTATCACGTTGATACCTTCGTCCTCCTGCTGAGCTTCAAGTATGGACTCCGCCGACCAGAACACCAAGTTCTCCTCCCAGACTGGATCAAAATTCATTATTGGAGCCACCAACGCGTTATGTATGCCACAATCTTCACAGTCCAACCTTGCACATCTTCGGATTGGTCTCCTAGACAAGCAATCCGCATTCACGTGCTTTACTCCGCTCCGATGCTGAATCTGGGCATTCTCTATTCCCAATTCAGACAACGCGGAGATCCATCTACCCATCATCCCATCTGCCTCCTTGAAATTAAGGAGCCATCTCAAGGATGAATGGTCTGTACGCAGAATGAAATTCCCACCATACAAATAATGGCGGAATTTCTTCGTGTATACTACTATGGCTAACAACTCTCGCTTGGTGGTACAATAATTGCGTTGAGTTTTACTCAAGCTGTTGCTAGCAAATGCTAAGGGCACTTCTTTCCCATCCTGTACCTGGGACAAGACAGCGCCTATACTGTCGTTGCTAGCATCGGTGTCTAGGATGAACTGATCACCCTCAGTAGGATAGCTCAACACAGGAGTTACCGTAAATAACTCCTTTAGCTTCTGAAAAGCCTGTCCAGCCAATTCCGTCCAAATAAACGGAGGTAGCTTCAACATTCCTTTCCTTTTTCCTACTACCAGCGCCTGTAAGGGAGCCGACACCTCAGCAAATCCAGGAATGAAATCGCGGTAGTACGAGCAAAAACCCAAAAACGATCTTACTTCCTTCTGATCTTTTGGCGTTGCCCAACTCGCTACTGCCTCCAATTTCCCTGGATCCGCCGAAATACCTGTGCCACTAACTATTCGGCCCAGATATTCCACCGATTGCCTGAAGAACTTGCATTTCTTAGCTTTCAGTCTCAGGTTATAGGATCTCAGTCGATCCATCACCATGGTCAAATTCGATAGACACTCTTCCCGAGTTTTCCCGAAAACTATGATGTCGTCCAGATATACCAGACAGTTTTTCCACAACAATCCCCTTAGCATTGTCTCCATCATATTCTCGAAAGTAGCCGGAGCGTTAAACAAGCCAAATGGCATCACATTGAACTCAAACAACCCCCTGTGGGTTGTGAACGCTGTCTTTTCCTTATCCTCTGGGTGCATTCCAATCTGCCAGTATCCTGACTGCAGATCTAAGGTACAAAACCAGTGATTGCCACCCAAGGAATCCAGACTTTCGTCAATGCGTGGCAAGGGGTAGGCATTCTTCCTTGTAATCCCATTTAGTCTCCTGTAATCTATACAGAACCGACAGGTGCCATCCTTTTTGGTAACCATTACCACTGGACTAGCCCATGGACTATCAGAAGGCCTTATTATCCCTTCCCCTAACATCTTGTCCACCTCATACTCCAATGCCTGCTTCTTAGACAAAGGCAGACGCCGGTAAGGCAAGCGTAACGGCGGGCTAGAACCGGTGTCTATCTGATGAGTTACTCGGTCGGTTCTACCCAACTGCTCTCCTGGAGCAGAGAACAAGTCTGCATTCTCACACAACAACTGAGCCAGACTCCCTTTGTCCTCTTCCTTCTCCAGGTGGCTATCTGTCACTAATGGTAAAAGATGCAGTGGTAATCCATAGCCTTCCTTCCTATCCTGCTCTCCAGTGTCTTGTAACACCACTGGCATAGCGGATGGATCCAAAGCTCCTAATTCCACTGCCCTCTTTGCTGCTAACTCCACCTCTGGTGAGTCAGCTCTTCCTACCACATCAGCACATGTTACGTCTCCAAAGGTCGTCCCTTTTTCCAGGTACACATCCTGAAAAGTCATATTACTGACTGGTACTACTGTTCGTCTTGAACTTTGCACCAAGGCACTGGTGGAAACCAACCCTAGCTTACTCAAATGCTCCTGATTCGGTTCCACCACTCCCATGCGGTCAAATTCCATATCCCGGCAGTATACAACTACATTGCATACATGGCGGGGAGGAATTCGCACTGTCTGAGAGACAGATGAGACACCTGAAATCCGGCGGAGCACACACTGGACCTTCATCTCTTGTGGATATCGAAGAGTGAGTTCCCCCGACACACTATCCAATACCGCTCCATACAGAGAACAAAAATCCACTCCCAAGATTCCCTCATCCGTCAGTTCAGCCACAGTTGTTGAAACAACAAATGAATGTTGATTCACCCAAAAGGGTATCACCTGTCTGCCATGTGTCCGCATATGAGATCCATCAGCACTTCTGACCGACCCCGGCCCCACAGGGCTAGTCGGCAGACCTGCAAGCTTCTTGAAGAAATGGTGACCCATCATGGAGTGGCTAGCTCCAGTATCGATCAGAAATTCCCCCAAGCAACCCTGAATCTGCACAGGCAAGTACCATCTCTTCCCTTGTAAAGGGGAAGGTTGTAAGGCAAATCTCTGGATTCCAGTCTCACTGCCCAAGTCATATCCCCTCGAGTTGAGAAACTTAACTATAGGATCGTTGGGTTTGAGTCGCGAAGGACAAAATCTTTCTACTTCTTCCGCCAGCTCAATTCTACGGACGGTGTCCAGATTAGCTAAATCTTCAACACCTCTCTCGTCCGTTCCCTGGGGCCCATCTCCACCTGGCGGATCAGACTCAGGTGCGGCTAACCCCAGCGGCTCCAATGAAATGGAATCTTTTGATTCTCCCTCGATAGTACCTTTGACAATCACAGGCGGGGTTGTTATCTTGTCATCGACAACAACCCCTGTTAGTTTTCCGTCGGCGGTGGGCTTTGGTCAGAAGAGGGTCCGTCTTTTTGTTTCTCGACCGATGATACATTCCTGGTATCCTTGGACCAACATGTCCTTGCAAAGTGACCCTTCTTCCCACAATTGTAACATTTCGTGTCTTTGTTGGGTTTCCCCTTACCGCGACCACGAGTTGCGACCTTTTCAGCCTTCTCAGCTTTACTACGCTCATCCATGACTTTTCCAATCATGGTTTTCAATGCACCCTCCGCTGGCGCTTGAGCGTCTGATCCGGGAACCTTTCGTCTTCTATACAAAGTACGACGTCCCCCCCATTTAGGATCTATAGCTGCCACTTCTTGCACACCCTCTGTAGCTAGTTCACCCTCCTCTCCGGGTATCTCCAGTCCAGCTACAGGGGCTGCCTCCACAGTTTTCAATAGCTTCCTCTTTCTCAGAGCATCCTCTGTGAGCTCGAAGATGTCTGCTAGTGACATAGTGGTCTTCCACTGTGAAGCAATCTCGTTTGACAATCTTTTGTCCCTAAGTCCATCTATATACAGGCTGGACAACTTCCTCACCAGCCATGGATCACTTGGACTCATAGATTCAAATGCTTCTGCTGCTAGCACTCGGAGAGCCATTCCAAACTGTCGGTGTCCTTCACCGAGTTTCTGAACTCTTTCCTCCAGTTCAGACGCGGGATCCGCACCGGATGTGGAACCCAAAGCCCAAGAAGCTGTTTCCACTAATCCCTTGTACGTTCTGCCCCCGCTTAATTCAAAGCTTGTTAGGGCGGGATCACCAGGACCATCTCGCAAACACCACGACAAAGCTGCAAGACACTCATCGCCTTCCCAACCATTATGTTGCATATCTGCCGAAAATCGTGTGAACCATTTCTTCCATGGAACCGAGCCATCATATTGCTTCATTTTGATAGCCTGCTTCTTCACAGCTGTCATTCCCGTTCTCAACGGTATCTCAGCCTGACTCAAAGCATAGTCCACTGCTCTATAGTTCCCTACGTCATTCGGTACCGCATCAATCCCCAATCTTCTAATTGCTGGATTGCTTTGGAACACTGCCTCATCTTCCATCGACATATTCCCTCTATGTTGATAAGGCGTCCCACTCTGATCAGTACCTCCGGTCCTTGGTGTATACATGCTTCCTGGAGTTATATGACTGCCAGGTAATGGGGGAGGTGGTATATTGAACATAGGCCTCGCGTTCCCATAACAGTTATCCGGTCCCACATTGCCCCATCCCCCATAGGAGGTGTTAGGCCCAGCCAGATTCCCTTGACCTGGCGGCCGAGCATTCATGTTTGCTCCACTGGGCAAACCTGGTCTACCTACCGTAGATACATTTACCGGAACTGTATGAACCTGCCTTGCCCCTGGAGCTGGAGTAGAATGAGCACCGGGAGCTGGAGCAGCGTTAGCTGGTCCCACAGGAGCCTTCTTTCCTGTAGCTCGAGCTACCGAAACGTCTCCTTTTTCTCTCTTAGTGTCATTCTCCACGCTCACTGATTCTGTTTCCTCAAGAAAGCAATCTAACTTCTCTTGAAACAGCTTCTCAACTCTACCACAAAGTTCCAACATGAACTCTTCATTCTTGTCAAACTTATTGCCTTGCATGGATGAGTGTCCACTCACACTGGATAACATATCTGCTGTATGTATTACCATGGAACAATCTAGATCCTCAGTGGCAGGTGGTTTCTCTACCTCCTCCGCTGTATTGACTATAAATACTGAGGGCTCGTCGGCAGTCACAAAGGTCTCATCTCTAGACACCTCTTGCGCCTTTCCCACTGGGTCCCCATTTACCTTCGTCCCTTCTGGTTCTAGTTTATTCACCATGTGATTTTCAGCTTGTTGAGCTAGCGTCTCTAACTCTCCCAGCTTACTATCTTGCTTCTTCAGTAACTCATCATACTCAGCTACTTGTAACTGTCTTGCTAAAATCTCGGAACTAATTTCTTTATTCCGCACCACTAGCTTTTCTGTTTCAGACTTCAGTCTGACTTCAGTACCTTCAAGGACACACATTGACAGAAATCTGTTCCAGATGCTTTATCTGAGCTGCATGTTCCCCAATATTTCCTGACCTTTTTGCCAAAAAACTCTTTTCAAAAGCTTCCCTTTCCTCCTTCAACTTCCTCAGGGATTCTTCCTCTATTCTTATCCCTTCCTTCATGTGCTCATGCTCATTTCTCAATCTGAGCGTCCTTATGTCATCCAGGCTCAACCTCTCCCTGGGTTCATAAGGCGGAACCTCTAGACCAGGTATCGTCAACCTAAAAGGATCTGGAAACAGCTTATCTCCCTTGGAGATTGCTACAGCTGTCTCTTTCCCTTCCTCAGGAGCTTTCACTAGGTCGTCCCTTTTGACAACCTCCACTCCTTCTTGACTAACTGGGACTACCACTTCAGTCCCCCCCCCCACTGTTTCTACAGTGGGCACTGGTCTACGTTCCCATGTCACTGGTACATCTACCGTACCCTCCAGACTAGGTATACTAGAGTCACTATCTTCTCCAGCATCTTCCATGGTAACCTGTCCAAGCGTCACATCCTCTCGTGATGTGTCCCCCACCTGGACCTGTCCTTCCATTCCCCTATCTGGTTCCAGAGCTGGACGTTTCGCTGGAGGGTCCCCTTGTGAATCCTCAGATCTCACCTCATGGGCTTCATCCTCCCCTCCATGTCCAATTTCCCTATTCTGATTGAACGTATGTACCTTCTGCCTAGCATTAAACCTCACCCTAGATCGTAATCTAGGACGCATACCCTCCCCTTGGTTTGTAACCGACGGGGGAGGTACCTCTGTATCTGACATATCTTCACCACACAAAAGCAACCTGTAATAACTATCCTTGAAACCTACCAATTCTGGTTCAAACATATGAGAGCTTACCTCTCAATTTCAGAAAGAAAAGAAAAAAATAAATGTAAATCAATACTTACCCAAAGTGGTCACGGCACCAGTGTAGCTGTTGGCTATTCTAAAATAGGCATCGGCTATGAAAAACTCCAGATTCGAAAATAGGTTGTTCAGAAATTACACTTTATTCATTCTGACATACGGCTCGTAATCATACAGACGGATAGTAATAATCAAATAGGCTTCTGAACACCAGTGGTCATATGAACATACAGGAGGTATACGCTCATGGTCTAGTACATAATTCCCGAGTTCCAAGGCTCTCTTCCATCTTGGTTAACTCCACTTGGACCAGACTCCGCATAGGGAGTTCTGTACCCGGAGTTGTCCACCAATGCGTCTATCTCCTCTAGTTCCCCCAGAGGGTGGAACAGAGAAAGACGCAGGGTGACCAAGTTGGAAGCAGCGACAGGACTAGGCCTAAAAGGTACAACAGAGTTCGGGGAAGCTCTGTTGTGGAGCAGTCAAGCTGGCCGAAGTGCGCAGCAAGACTGGGTCCTCGATTAGCAGAACCCCAGGTCTTATGTACTGATCGTTATGTAACTCTCTTCATTACTCGTAAACACTTGAGTTCCTGAGGAACTCCGGGTAACCACGCACCGGTGCATCCGGGCCGACATGGTACCCGAGATATGTCGGGTGACACGTGGCGGTCACGGCTCAATGCACATAACCAGGCCGCGCTCCACCAATCCTCAGGTGTAGACTTATATAACCATATACTCGGCACTAGACAGGAGTGCGGCCTGGATACACGGCAACACACATACCAAATATAACCCAAACTGGTTCCATAGAAATAGTACAGCGGCGACCCACTACAGTAACAATTGGATAGTCTTTGACCGGGTGACGTCTTTAACCGGGTGAATTCTTTGACCAGCAAGCATTATGATGGTTGAAATAGGGCCTATATAGAAGAAAAAAATTAAAGTATATTATAACACTATATATTACTAATTTTATTTCGATTTTATCATAATTATAGGCTGACCCAACTAGGTTCAGTAACACATAATGTATGTTAATTTACCAATATTGCCATTATTTTGTTGTGACCTCTTTGACCATTTAGTAAAACGTTATTTTATCATAGTAAAAAACATAACTGATGGTTCATTTCTTCACAATATTTTAGTATGTTCATACCTCATAATTATTCTGTAAAAAGTTTTTTCCCACTCCACCCCTTCCCCCAGTAAAAAATCAAATCATTGTGCAGTGGTCAAAGACGTCACAGGCTGAGCATCTAAAGTGAAGAAGTGAATAAATTGGTGAAATTCTCAAAAAATATCCAATTGACCTGCCACACCTATCTATCTATTCGATTTAAATTTGAGGCTCCATAATGGTACAGTCAGACAACCCTGAAAACTTGTTTATATGGAAAAAGTTGGGGGGAGGGGGGGGGGGGCAAAAACATAGTTTTGCCCCCCCCCCCCCCCCACCCAACAAAAAAGTTGGGGGACATGTGCCCCGCCGCCCCTGAATTAGGGATACAACACCCCCGCCGACCTTTTCTAAATCCTTGGATCCGCCCTCACCCTCAGAAAAGTGAGAGCCATTGTCGCTAAAACTACCCTCACCTGAGGGTCAGACAGTGCCTGACCCTCAGGTGAGGGTAGTTTTAGCGACAATGACTCTCACTTTTCTGTGTGTGCTGTCAGAGGCTGAACAGAATCTAAATTCTAATTCCAACCTGCTTGAACAAAAATCCCCATGCCCCAATTTTCGTTTTCACTAACCTGTCTGTGGCACTGTGTCAAGTTGCTCTCCTACGTCTTTAGTATGTTGCTTTTATATCATCCTCATTCATTATTAATCCTGCATCGTCACCATTGTAAAATATGATAGTCAAAGAAACATTAGCAAGATATTTGTGTGCATGTGGCCGGCGCCGCCATCACGCCAGGAAGTGTAAGCTGCCTAAATTTCATAAAATGTTATTCCTGTTACAATGTTAGACCATACAATTATAAATGCGGTCCCTCTGGCTAGTTGGTGCTTGTATTGGGGACATTTTCTTGAGAAAATATCCTTGCCAACCGGACACGTGTATACAAAGCATACTTATGTCCCTCCCAATCATTCACTTCCCATAATATGGAAGGCTGGAGCGCCATTTGCCATTTGCCATTTGCCATTTGCCAATTGCCATTTGCTAATTGCCATTTGCTATTTAGCGGCCATGTTGTTCTAATTAAAATGGCGGGAATAGATGTCCGATCACCTTTTACTAACGTCCGAGCATCCAATCAGGCCAATGTCCGAGCATTTTATGAATTTTTTATTTTTTTAAAAATTGTTTATTTATAACATCCATTTGATTTTCAGTTACAAATATGGTATTTTCATGGTACATTGACTTTTCATTTCAGCTTTCGAATTCTGGTAAACCGTTGGCATAGATGAGCAATCGTAATTTATTTATTTATTTACATGTTGGAGGGGGTGCTCGGACTTTAGATGTGGTACTCGGACATTAGATGCGGTGCTCGGACATTTGGTATTGTGCTCGGACATTGTCCAGCACCAATACTTAACCTTACTTTTATTATAAAGATGACCAATAAAAATGATTGGCGGCCATCTTGATTCTCGGACATCTGCATGGGTGCTCGGACATTGGGGTGCTCGGACACTTCCTATATTAGCTTATACCTAATGTCGAGCACATATAAAAGTCCGAGCATCTAAATGTCCGAGCATCTAAATGTCCGAGAACCAAAATGGCCACCCTCCCCTCCAAAATTAAACTTCCTTTATTAAACTGTAAAATGTATAATGTCCGAGCACCTAATGTCCGAGCAACCTAGGCTATAACAGTCATTAGATGCTCGGACATAGCCTATGTCCGAGCATCTAATGTCCGAGCATCTAATGTCCGAGAACAAAGATGGCCGCCAAATAGCAATTGGCAAGTGGCAAATGGCAATTGGCAAATGGCAAAGACGATGGCGCACCGGCCTTCCATACCCCAAGGACGTTCCTGGAGCGACATCATTTAGCGCGGGAATCCGTGTTTTACACAGACGCCTGGGACGGAACGGGCGGGTGGCGTTCGTGACGTCATCTACCGCTGCGTCTCCGAGGTCGTCTGCAACGTCAACACTGCACGGACAAAGGAGGAGACTTTGGGTAAGATTTCGTCAAATTCTACCAAAGTTGAACATTTTCCAATGGAGACAAAGGTAGCCGTCGTATGGTTGCTTCTGTAGTTGATACTGACGGTGCAGGTAGCGGATGAAAATGCGCTAGGCCTCGATCTAGTACGTCGAGAAACTCCCTCCGTTCAACTTCAAGTGCCCCAATATTTTCACACACACTTTTTCAGTTTGGCAAAATCTCACTCTTATGGGTATAGACCCCTAAATTCGACATGGCGACATGGCCATTTCTTAAAATCGACATGGCGACATGGCCATTTCTTAAAATCGACATGTGACATGGCCATTTAAGTGACATGTGACATGGCCATTTCTTAAAATCGACATGTGACATGGGGCTTAGTCAAGTTCACACTCGTAGTCGTACCCAAAGACATCAGCGAAGCCGACAGGCTGAGTGCCCGGGCTGAGTGTCTCTGGGACAGGTGGATTAACATAATTTGCTGGTCCCCGAATCTTGGGGCCATACAGCAAGTACCAGCGTGGAAACGACCTTCACCTTGGCCGCGCACATGGGAATTCAAAAACCTGGCAAATAAGATATATTCGGTAATGTCAACACATATTTGTGATGGTAATCCATCTGAATATGCAAGAATGTCCATTTCCAACAAGTTACACCATCGTCCTTTCCTGTAAATTGATGTAAAAGCTGTGGTTTGATGGACGCCGAATACACGTGGACGAAGCCATGTTGACATGAGGACGCATAACACCCATTTTGAAGGTCCGCCAGAAAATATTCCCAAAGTAATCCAGCTGTCACTTTACTAATGTAATTATATTACACATGGCCTAAATTTCCCCTGCATCTCTAGACATTCCCAGCACTATAAGTCCATATTTGAACAGATTTCCTGAACTAAATTGGCGTAGAATACAGTGGTGATTCTGCTGTGATCTGTGGCATGTCCCAGTGTCACTCTCCGAGTGAGGCTGGGCTCGAGTTTGAGTCAAGTTAGTGACATAGAGTACTGGCTGGTATTTTCGGCCGGGGGGTATTTTCGGCCACTCTGGCTTTATTTTTGTTCTACCCAATTGCATTTTTGGAATATACATTATGTAATTATTTTAGAAAACAGCTGAAAGAATTGTTTTTGTTTCCTGAACATGAAAGGGTACCCAGGTTATCCAAATCAAGTATAAATGTCCTCATTTATAGAGAGACCACTAAATGTGTTGGCCATGGCCTTGTATCCTTAACATGTCTGTTAATATATCAATATAGAATAACCAGTTGCCTAGGGATAATAATATTGTGAAATTCCATTAAAATTCACTTTGTGCTAAGTATATTGTAGCTCTATTTTATATTTCAGGTGATTTTTTTTTTTTAATATTATCCATGCCTAGTTTAGGGGGGTGGCCGGAAATAGGTGCCATAATTCAGCTTTGGGGGGTATTTTCGGCCACCAGACAGTATTTATGGTGTAAAAGGCACCAATAACACTGTTTTAAACTAGTAACAGCTTTTCTCAGCTCGTAAACACATTTGACATGCACAATTAACCTTATAATTATTTATGGAGCAGTTTGTATAGAATATATATCTAGTTTCCTGTTTGGTATTCATTTTGAATAGATTTTGAGACCTAGATCTACATTTCCAGGTGGGCTAACACATATATACCTACCACCAACATCCATATGTAAAACGTACCCTAAATGTCTGAGTTGAAGCCTATTCAAACTTTTTTTTTCCATAAACAAGGTCAGGATAAAAATCCTATTGTGGGAGACAAATTAAATAAGTGTACCTATTATGCATTAGACTACACTTTAAATTGACACAAAAATATCATCCACCCGGCCGAAAATACCCTCCCCTGGCCGAAAATACCCCCCCAAACCTAAAAAAAACACAATTGCTTGTCATTATGCCAGTAAAATCAATATTTTGGTGCCACCTCTCCAAATATGTTGCTAACACCCTAACTCACTTCACCAATCATTGAGATTGCTTTAAATAAATATTTCCATGTGTAGTAGCAGATTAAAGCTTAAGTGGCCGAAAATACCCCCCACTACTCTATAGAAAAATCCCTCATTTGGAGTGCAGTAGGTTACTCAACTTTTTCTTCAAATTTTTGGCCCTGTAGATTGTCAATTTTACTAAAATTTCCAGGGGCCTGCGGCCCCAAGACCCCCATATATTAATTCCTTAGTGACATGGCTTTTTCCTTAGTGACATGCGACATGGTCATTTCTTAAAATCGACATGCGACATGGGGACCCCCCCCTCTACCCCCCCACTCTTGCTCAATCCCAAAAGTTGACAACCCTGGGCACCCCTCAAGCGCCTGTGCCTCTCGAGATGGGTCAGAATCCCCCCCCCCCCCCCCCACTCCTAGGCTATGCTATAGGCTAGGAGAACATGCAGGCTTTCAGGCCAAAAAATAAGGTTTGTTTCAGGTAAACATGGCAAATGTAGGGTCGGTAGGTCGGATTTTTTTTTTTTTTTAACTTTTTTTAAAACATGTAGGGGCCTACCAGCCTTTCCGAAGACCCTAAAATTGACCAAAAATCGGTAAAAATATGAAAATTTCTGCAAAATTCCATAAAAAACCGTAGGGTCGGCCCTGTTTTGATAGTGATAGGGTTGGTCTAGACTATATTTATATATCCTTAGCACAACCATAGCGTACTGATGTGGGGTGTAAAAACGGCCCTCCAAACGCCAGTGCTTTCTGTCAGGGGACCCCCAGAACGTAGTAATGTGGGGTGTAAAAATGGCCCTCCAAACGCCAGTGCTTTCTGTCAGGGGGCCCCCAGAACGTACTGATGTGGGGTGTTAAAAGGGCCCTCCAAATGCCAGAAATCTAGATGGATGAAGGCCCCAAACGCCAGTGGTTTTCACTTCATTCAAGGATTTTAATTTAATATATAAAGCCTAGATCATACTGCATTGTTATTATTTATTTTATAATGTATATGTATGATAAAATATACTATGACTACTGCCTTCCCATACTTCATAACCTAATGCTTAATTAGTGGTAATTAACCTTGAAAATTGATTATATCCCAATTTTGCAATATTCGTAGAGACATGGTAAATATAGAAGTAAATTTTGTAATGATATAAAAGCTCGATTCAAATTATTTTGAGTTGTCAGAATGGATAAATGCTTCTAGTTGAATATAATCTCAAGATTTTATCAGTTATACCATATGATATGCTGAATTTCATGCTAATTAGCATTTTTTTCCAATACACATTAGTAGGATTTGGCACTTCTGCCTGTGATATGCATAGGATTGCATTAAAACGTTTTGATACATTTTTTTACTACAATTTGAAAACAAAACGTTTTAGAACGTTATGGCAGAAGGCCATCTGCAGTGATCTCATGCTTCAATATGAAAGCAAAACGTTTTAGAACGTTATGGCAGTAGGCTATCTACAGTGATCTCATGCTTCAATATGAAAGCAAAACGTTTTAGTATGGCAGTAGGCTATCTACAGTGATTTCATGCTTCAATATGAAAGCAAAACGTTTTAGAACGTTATGGCAGTAGGCTATCTACAGTGATCTCATGCTTCAATATGAAAGCAAAACGTTTTAGAACGTTATGGCAGTAGGCTATCTACAGTGATCTCATGCTTCAATATGAAAGCAAAACGTTTTAGAACGTTATGGCAGTAAGCTATCTACAGTGATCCCATGTTTCAATTTGAAAGAAAAACTGAAAGTTGTGGGCCCGGGATTAAATCTGTGGGCCCAAGAAAAAACATTGAAGTTTGTCCCCACATATAAATATTTTGGGGTCATATTAGACTTCGAGCTCACGTTTAATCATCATGTAAAGGAACGAAAAAGAAACCTTGCTTTTAAATCGTATTTACTTGCTATACCTAAAGTTTATGTACCGACGTGTATTATGTTGATCATTTATAAAACGTATGTATTACAACTGTTTGATTATGCTGACATTGTATATCATAACGCTAGTACTACCAGTACGCAGCTTTTACAAACGGTACAAAATAGATGTCTTAAGTACTGTTATAAGGCACCTAATTTAAGCTCTACAAATGTTATACATAAGAGAGCCTCTTTGCCAAAATTAATTGATAGAAGGATTTATCATGCGCAAATATACGGGTTTAAACAATGGAAGAAGGTTGATACATTAAATATTAGGCAAAGAAACACACGAGAATCTCAGGCACCGCTTTTAAAGTATTCAAATATTGTTTTAACCGCGTATGAGAAGTCACTTGAGGTCTTTATTGCTCAAACCTGGAACGATTTAGATATAGAATACAGAAATATCTTAGAAATTTCTTCTTTCAAAAACAAAATGAAAGAACTTCTCTCTGAAAAGATTGTTAATTATTTTGATGTGTAAATGATGAAAAGCCTGTATTTCCTGGTAGCCCTTGTTTTATATAGGCATATATATTATACTTGTCCTGGCATTAGATAACGTCTCATGTTTGATATTCAATCATGTGACATAGAGGTATTAGTTCTTGTGACAAAGGGGCACATGATATTGTCATTTGAAATAGGGGCACATCCTACTATAGCTAATGTGACTTCACTGAATATTTGTATACTAACCCCATTATGGTCTATAATGCCACATGGCACTAAATAACGTCACATGACACTAGATAACGTCACATGGCACTAGATAATGTCACATGGTACTAGATAACGTCACATGGCACTAGATAACATCACATGGTACTAGATAATGTCACACGGCACTAGATAACGTCACATGGTACTAGATAACGTCACATGGCACTAGATGACGTCACATGGTACTAGATAACGTCACATGGTACTAGATAACGTCACATGGTACTAGATAATGTCACATGGTACTAGATAATGTCACACGGCACTAGATAACGTCACATGGTACTAGATAACGTCACATGGCACTAGATAACGTCACATGGCACTATTTAACATCACATAGTACTAGATAACGTCACATGGCACTAGATAACGTCACATGGTACTAGATAATGTCACATGGTACTAGATAACGTCACTTGGTACTAGATAATGTCACATGGTACTAGATAATGTCACATGGTGCTAGATAATGTCACATGGTACTAGATAACGTCACTTGGTACTAGATAACGTCACATGGTACTAGATAACGTCACATGGCACTAGATGACGTCACATGGTACTAGATAACGTCACATGGTACTAGATAATGTCACATGGTACTAGATAATGTCACATGGTACTAGATAATGTCACATGGCACTAGATAACGTCACATGGTACTAGATAACGTCACATGGTACTAGATAACGTCACATGGCACTATTTAACATCACATAGTACTAGATAACGTCACATGGCACTAGATAACGTCACATGGTGCTAGATAAAGTCACATGGCACTAGATAACGTCACATGGTACTAGATAACGTCACATGGTACTAGATAAAGTCACATGGCACTAGATAACGTCACATGGCACTAGATAACGTCACATGGTACTAGATAACATCACATGGTACTAGATAACGTCACATGGTACTAGATAACGTCACATGGTACTAGATAACGTCACATGGCACTAGATAACGTCACATGGTACTAGATAACGTCACATGGCACTAGATAACGTCACATGGTACTAGATAACTTCACATGGTACTAGATAAAGTCACATGGCACTAGATAATGTCACATGGCACTAGATAACGTCACATGGTACTAGATAACATCACATGGTACTAGATAACGTCACATAGTACTAGATAATGTCACACTGTACTAGACCTGGTGCCACATCATGTGACATATGGGTGCATGGTACCAGACCATGTGACAGAAAGGTAGCTGGTAGCTGGTACAAAACAATGTGACATAGAGGTGCCTAGTGCCAATTGGCATAGCGCTCTATTGTGGCCTATCATGTGACACATGGCTATATGGTACCAGACCAAGTGACAAAGGAGTATATAGCACCACACTATGTGACAAAGAGTCCCATTGTACCAGACCAGGAGACATAGACATAGGTGCTACCAGGCTATCTGTCACAGGGATATCTGGTACCAGATAAAATGACCTACTTCAAAATGCCTGCCATAGTGGGCCAATGCGTATTTGGAACCTATATCAGACCAGACAATGTACACTCTACAGAAGTGCCAAAACGTTCTAAAACGTTTTGTCTTGGCAACTGTGCCGCCAGAGTGGGTTTATGTGTATTTGGAACCTATGTCAGACCAATAAATGTATACTCTACAGAAGTGCCAAAACGTTCTAAAACGTTTTGTCTTGGCAACTGTGCCCCCAGTGTGGGGTTATGTGTATTGGGAACCTATGTCAGACCAGTTAATGCATACGCTACAGAAGTGCCAAAACGTTTTAAAACGTTTTGCTTTTCCAAGTAGAACTACCAGAGTGTACCAATGTGTATTTGGAACAGATTTTAGACCAAATATTGTTTATCTACTATGTTTCATAACAGAAGTGCCAAAACGTTCTAAAACGTTTTGGTTTTCCAGCTAGAGCTTTCGGAGTGTACTAATGAGTATTAGCCATGAGCATTTAAATTAAATAAAGAGGAAAATCAGTCCTTGATTACACATCATTACGTTCTGGGAGCCAAAAACTTTAAAAATCCATTACACATAATACGTTCTGGGAGTCCCCTGACAGAAAGCACTGGCATTTGGAGGGCCCTTTTTAGACCCCACATCAGTACGTTCTGGGGGTCCCCTGACAGAAAGCACTGGCGTTTGGAGGGCCATTTTTAGACCCCACATCAGTACGTTCTGGCTGTCCCACTACAGAAAGCACTGGCGCTCCTAAGGATATAGGGGTTGCCTGAAACAAACCTTCCTTTTTTTTTGGCCTTATGCCAAAAAGGGGTGACACCGGCCCTCCCCCCTCTAGGCCTATATAGGCTCTAGAGGTGTCAAAAGTGTTGACCCCCCCCCCCCCCACGAGGGATAGAATATGTTTGATCCCCCCCCACTCCAAAACCCAACATCCCCCCCCCCCCTGGTCCCTGGGTAGATAAAACTCTCAAAAACATTAAATTAGAGAGTGCTCATTTATTAATTACAGGGTGGTGATATTTCGCGCGGAGACGCAACATTTATTTACGCCCCCCCCCCTCGAGAGCGCGTAATGCCGTAAAATGTTTCATGCCCCCTTTCGGTGAAGGCACCCAAAAATCCTCCCCCCGCCCACTCTTTGAACTATATGATATTAATAACCCGCAGGCTTTTTTGCTTAAAATGGGCTGAAGTTCCCCCCCCCCCCCTCCAAAGGGGTCAGATTTTTTAACGCCCTCCCGCTCCCTCAGGAGGGGTTGGAAATTTTTACGCCCCCCCAACCCACCACCCCCCCTGTAACTAATAAATGAACACTCCCTTAGGGTGCTTTTCTCATATATTCCCCGTGAATTTTAAGAAATAGGGTCTTTTATTGGGGATATTTTGTTGACCATGTTAGGCCATGACAATGAAAATATGAGTTTACTGTCCAAGGTATTCTGAAAAGTAATGCGGCCTTTTTTTAATCATTCATTTTTCATTATTGAGCTTAAAAAATTAAAAGAAAATGTTAAAATTGTTAAAAACACCAAATGTAACGGAGTGGGCATACAGCAGACAGATCTCGAAAATGAACTCAGTAGGATTCCATGCATGGCCCCTTATAAGATCTCGTCTTTTTACCTTGTCACCAATCCCAATTTAATCATTTGAAAAATCTTTTCCAGTTTTGAATTTTGTGGATTCACTCCTGCAGGGCAGTCAAGATGCCTGCCAAGATGCCTGCCATGTCGGCGCCAGTAAGTGGTTTAAACTCTACTCTCACATAAATAACCTAGAATACAGGAAAGATCTCCCTAAAATTGGTAGTTTAGGAACTGGCTTTTAATTCAACCGTCCATAGAAATTACAGTCTAAGGGGTGTGATATGTCTTTGGGATTTTGTTCAGCAGCAGGAGATATGCAAATAAGAATTTGAAAACTTTCCACAGTACTCGACTTTTGCAATCAATGGGAGAAATCTTTAGAGGGTGATGTGAAACACTTTTTGTAAAACCTTTTCTGGCAATCCAGCAATGAATCCTGTTAGGAATGTGATTGGTATCACAGGTATCGATACATCGCTATTTTATATGTATTGGATAACTGAATCGACAATCAACAGGTATCGATACGCCGCCATCTTGGATTCTTTTTGTGCTTTATGTCAGTTTTTACGGCATGTAAATCGGACCATTATTAAGGTATTTAGGTAGTAAAAAGTGAAAAGACAAAATGTTTTTCTAAATATTACAAGTTTTAGTGTTATTTTTATTTTAAAAAAAAACAAATATTAAAATTTTCTTTCATTTTATCATCTATATTTGTACATTTTTACAGTGTCTGTAACCTAAAATTTAGAAAATGTGGCCTAATCTACCTCTTCTTTTTATATATAATAAATAACTGATATATTACCTAAATCAACAACAAAATGGTGAATAACTGATAACTCAAAAAATTTGATACCAATGACATCCCTAAATCCTGTTATGTGGATGAGAAGTGTATATTGGTTCATGCTTTTTCAATTTTAATTTCATTCCCCCTTCCTCCCCCACCAACACTTTTTTTCAAGCCATCATTTTTCAAGCAATCATTTTTCACTTCCATTGTTTCTTCAGATGATTGCGTTTGACTTGTTCACACCAGAGGATTACGCGGCCATGTTCAAGAAGCATGCTTGGACAGACCGCTCAGAGGTCGACATCGACCAGTACCTTACCCCACAAGAGCGCATCGAGATGTGTGATTATGAGAAAGACCGGTTGAGAAACATCAAAAAGAACTATGATGTCATGATTGACATGGGTAAGTTACCGTGGTGGTTAGTGTGTCTTGTTAAATTTCTAAGAATTAGAGACATAATTTTGACGGGTCTTCAAATGGTCAGCAGATGGATGTAAAATATCAAATTGTCTTATGTAAAATGTTAAAGATATTTTGTAATGCCTCTTTTACTGCATTTGATGAAACCATGAATCAATTCGCCAACATGTGTGCATTTCAAGGCTTAATTACCGGTAGTATTACAAATTCAATTTTTTTCAAAACAATTTTTCCAGCATTTTGTGTCCAATGAACTTTAAGGTTGATGATAGTGTTGTTTACCACCAGTGTCGGGGGACATGTGAGGTTCTTAGATCACAAAAACACCAAGTGTACTGAGCCATTCCTGATCTAAACCCCATATTTAACCTTTTGTAGGACTCCCAGCAGACAAACCCTATTTCATGCTGAAGAACCGACCGAAGTTTTTACAGCCAGTCGATGAGTCTTCAGAGAGTGACGGCGAATGGGTACCATCCAAGAACAGACCTCGGGCCAAGAAGCCAAGTAAGTTGCTGAATCATGCTTTACATGCGTGGGAGACCTTGTTAAGGTTGGAGTAACTCCAAGTTGCTCACGGTGTGCTGCTCACGGTGTGCTGCTCACGGTGTGCTGCTTACGCTGTGCTGCTTACGCTGTGCTGCTCACGGTGTGCGGCTTACGCTGTGCTGCTTACGCTGTGCTGCTTACGCTGTGCTGCTTACGCTGTGCTGCTTACGCTGTGCTGCTCGCCGTGTGCTGCTCGCCGTGTGCTGCTCGCCGTGTGCTGCTCGCCGTGTGCTGCTCGCGCCGTGCTGCTCGCGCCGTGCTGCTCGCGCCGTGCTGCTCGCGCCGTGCTGCTCCTGCTCACGCTGTGCTGCTCCTGCTCACGCTGTGCTGCTCATGGTGCGCTGCTCATGGTGTGCTGCTCCTGCTCACGGTGTGCTGCTCACGCTGTGCTGCTCATGGTGTGCTGCTCATGGTGTGCTGCTCCTGCTCACGGTGTGCTGCACACGCCGTGCTGCTCATGCTGCAGATAAAGCCAAAAGATACAAGGAGAATGCCTTTCTTAAAACAGAAAATTGTTCATAATCATTGTTCAATTATCATAATGACCTTTTTGTTCCTTGTATTTCAGTAAACGCGGGTTGGAAGCCTCCTGTAAAGAAGGCTGTGGTCACACCTGTAAAATCAGCAAAGACATCAGGCAAGGGCAAACCTACAAAATCCAAGGTAGGTTAAGTCATTCTATGTTCACATTGAGAATTATTGCTGAATATACTAATCCAATCTGTACAAGTTTTGAGCACTTGGTCTTTGATCACATCCAAATATAGTATGACACCTTTACCAACATATTACCTACTTTTGGTCACTTTTTGTCCCCTCCCCTGTTTGTAAACAACATTATAACAAAATGCCAAAATCCATCCCTCTACCATGCATACGAGGGGCTTTTATAAGGCATTTATAACCAGGGAGTGACATCTTTGTGTCTAGCATGAATTTTGAACAATATAAGTTACATCATCCTTGCAGTCCAAGAAGAAGGGTAAGGCAGCAGCAGCACCAAAGGGTGGTAAGTCTGCTCAGACTGAGGGCCGTGCTGTTCTGACAGACACAGATGACGAGGATGATGACTTTGAGGGGTTTTCTGTCACCGACGTAGAACAGAGTGAGGCGCATGCTGCTGAGATCCTGCCACGTAATGAGAAGATACTCGCTGACATAGAAGCAGGCACCTACGACTTTGATCTCAGCGACAGTGATGTCGAAGGTTGGTCCTGATCCTGATATTTCACTTGTACTAAATGTAGCTATTCTAGAAATCATGACTCTGAAAACCGGGCAAATAGGTGATTTCTTACCAGAAGCACCTGTAAGTTTCCATATCCATTATTCCCATGTCCATGATGAGTACGATGATGAGTACTATTTGTGCATGGCTACCTACAAACTTGAGATAAGTTTGGGGTATCAATACAAGTAGTATAGTATGTATCGGAACCGGACTATAGTTAAGTACATGCAGCCAATCAGAGGCCTCCATTTGGTCACGTGACCGGAAGTGACCTACTTAGGGGATTAGTGGTGCATTCTGGGTAACCCTGCAGCCAATCAGAGGCCACCATTTGGTCACGTGACCGGAAGTGACCTACTTAGGGGGATTAGTGGTGCATTCTGGGTAACCTACTGACCTACTTAGGGGACCGGAAGTGACGTCATATGACCTAATTTAGGATCACGTGACCGGAAGTGACCTGGTGAGTCACGTGAGCGGAAGTGACGTCACATGACCTAATGGCCGACCGGAAGTGAGTGACCTCATTGAAGATCACGTGACCGGAAGTGACTTGATTGATCACGTGAGCGGAAGAAGAAGTTTTTTTGTTTAGGAAGTGAGGGTCTTTAGGATCACGTGACTGGAAGCGACGTCGTCACATGAGTGACGCTTTAAGAGACTGCGCGACTTACTAGTAAAAGAAGACGTATGAAAATAAAAACACAACAATATTTTATTTTATTTTTTTTATTTCTTTTTTTTTCAATCTTGATAAACACTCTATTTTTGAAAAGATGCACACGCTTATTTTTTTTTTATTCATATCTCTAAAGGACTCGTTGTCACACCGTCAGAATGCACGCGACGCTTATAATACAAGTAGCGCACGCCGTCTTTCTCTATGGTGTAGGTGACCATTTTGTTTCGCACCACTTTGAAGTTTCTATTTACAGCAATGAGAGTTTTTCGTTGGCGAAGAACATCCAAGAAGTCGTCTGGTTCCTGAGGGTTTTGTTTCTTCTGTACGCCTTTTGCACTCCATTTTTTGGATTTTCTTTCACCGGTGTCGCTGACTCGATCGTAGCAAATGTAAGTCTTAGGGTTGAGACTTAGGATCCCGTCACCTTCCCACTCCGCTTTCATAAGCCCCGAAGTTCTCAGATCGTGAAGGTACCGTCTCTCACAACATCCGCCGGGCGGCGGACACCATTCTCGCACTCTTTCCGTTTTTGTCTTCACGAAAAGCTCTAAGTGATCGTCGCACACCGCTGTCGGAAGCCACTTTCGTTTCTCTCTGAAGTACGTCTCTCTCAGGCGAGGTTTGACTAGGTCATCCAACGTGTCACCGCTGAGAGCCATGTAAAGACTGTCGGTGTCCATTTGACAAAGGGCATAATCGCGCCGATCGACGAATCTATCCAAGAAGTCGTATGTGAACTCTAACATTTTCAACTTCGCGTACTGGTATACCATGAACCCTATTTGAATAGGGAGGTTGTTGTTGACTGTTTTCGGTTGTAGTTCGACTTCAAACAGATCGGAACTCAACTCGGACGCCTTTTTGAAGCGCCACGAATTGGCCAATAGTTCGAACTTCCGACTGTCAGTGTATCTCACCGCCGTGTGTTTTTCTTTGTTGCAGATTGTTTTACCGTACGTAGCGTTTCCCATTAACTTGTAACAGTCTGACAGAATTTTCTCGTTCTCGTTCACGTCGCCACGTCTTCGCGCCGCCGTTACTTCGTCCGCGAAACCGGCAAAGGAGCGTTTAGGTAGGTATTCTACCACCAGCTGCACTTTGGTGACTATCAAACCGTGCTCTAAATACCACTTGAGAAGCGGCGTTCCCAAGAGAATATTTTTTCCGTGGTAACTCCCTATCAGACATCTCTGAGGCGTGTTCAACAGCTTTTCTTCCTGCGCAAAGTCTGACATGTGAGGGCCTATGTCCGATTTTGAAACGGTCGCGTTCTTGAAAACGGGGGTCATTTCTTCGAAGTAGTCTCGTAGGTGAGGCGGCGTAGTGATGTCCACTTGAACTAAACCGAACATTTTCTCCTCTTTCACAGCGGAAAGGATGTCGCTCTCGCTCATCGCGTTTCGAGACACTTTCAAAGCGTCAACCTTCCAGCGTTGTTGGGAGGCCTTGACCCGCTCATCTCGACGCTTCATCTCTCGCCATTCGCACTCCCACACGACGACCAGCTTGTGACCTAGCGCTTTCAAGTAAGCGCTTACTCTGGTCGTTCTGTCGCGTCTCTCCTCTCTCAGTGAAGCGCACTGATATCGGTGCGACGGTATGCACTCGTGAGCGTGGAACCAACACCCGTGAAACTGGAAAACCGTATTAGAGGCCGCGTGAAACCCGTCCACGCGAATTCTCCGACAGCCTACAACCATCTCGCCGCCGTTCAAAGCATGGCGCAGTTTCACGTCGCGGTCGTGCTCTACGAAGCGTAACCACTCCAAAGCGCTGTGAGAGTTTCTTTGCCTAATTTCGGGCTTGAACTCGGTCTCGGGCCGTCTCACCGCGTAATAGCCCGTGCAGTGCGCTTCGCTCATGCAGCGCAAGTACAGAGAGTTAGCGTCTAGTCCTAGGATGTGTTGGCACGGTCTCGCTTCTTCGCCGTACTTGTGCTCCCTTATCCGCGTGGTGCCCTTCTCGTGAAATCTATGGAAGATGATGGAAGGACCGCCGACTAGAATTTCTTTGATCAGAGCATGGAGGACGGCGTCGAACTGGGGGAACGTTGTGAACGCGTCTTCTAGGTTTTGGAAGAGGAACCGTAAAGTCAAACCAGCGAGAGAAACTCCGTCTTTCAACATGTCAATGCCGCGATCTTGGAAAAATTTAGCGTGATTTTTCAGAGCTTCTATGAAAGGTTTGACGTCTTTGTTGTTGTAGTGGATCAAGTAGTCTTCCATAGTTTGCATCTTCTCGTCGGACCAAACTTTCTGACATGCGGCGTAGTCGGATTCGGACATTTTGACGCCCGTCAGCTCGCTGTCGAAAGCCGATCTCGGCGGCAGCGTTCTGTTTGCCAGTTTCCTGGTAGACGTCATCCATTCGTAAGGAAAGTGACCTTTCTCTTCGTTCCTGGTGAAAGCTCGCAAATAGGTCGCGTAGTTGTAACCGGGTGCCAAATAGTTGACTACGTCCAAGAAAACCGTGTGCTGTGTGTAAACCGCCAAGTATTGATTGCTTCTCTTTATGACGCTGAATTCTTGGTTTCTTCGGTCTCCGGAGGCGAAGAACGAGTGAAGGCGTATTTTGATCAGGTTCAAGTCGTAACGCCCCGAGTTGAAGCCCACGACTGGAGCTTGACGGATGTATCTCAGAAGACGCTTCTTCAGTTGAACTAACGGGTGTCTGGTCTGAGCCGCAGCGAAGCCGCCTGGAGAAGGGGTGAACGTCGCCTCCTCCAGCAGGAGAGCTTCACCTATCGCCGCATCTAACTTCGCTAAGGTCGGTCGGTAAAGTTCTAGCACAGCTTCTCCGATGACTTTGGCGTTCTCGTTTATGTGATTTAAAACTCGGTCCAACAAGGGGTCGGAATCTGCGTCGGATTCTCTGACGAAGCAGACGGGCCCCTCCCACCCCGGAAAGTCGGATGCGACGCTAGCCGACAAAGGGACGTGATCCCACAGCAGGGACACGTGTTCCGTCGACGGTTCTTTGCACGGTCTGAAGAAAGCCTCGAAATCGAAGGCGATCTTGTAAGGGTAGATTCCGGAATGTCCGTCGGGGGGAAAAATGGAGAAGTCTGCTAGCGCTTCGAAAATCGTTCTCGAATTTTGGTAGATGCCACCTACGTAGCGCAACTTGACTTGTCGGCAAGAGGAAAGCTGGTTCCTGTGTCTCTTCAGCAAGAACTCGGTGGTGAACGCCGCCTTACACTTGCAACATTCGTATATGCCCGCGTACGCGTTGAAGTCCGTGACGAGAGAGACGTGCAAACCGCCTTTCGCCGTCAGGTGTAGGTTGACTTTACCTCGGGCGGCCAGAGTTCTGGAAGGCGGTCTGATCAGAGTAACGCGTCTTCTCAACTTCCGCCCCGGCACTTGACGCGACGCGGTGTAAACCGCTATCTGTACGTCAAACAAGTTCTCTAACGCGGGTAAGTCGCGGATGTTCAGACCCGGAAAGGATTCAGGTGTGGCAGCGGGACAGAACTGACGTAACAAATCTGAAGCGCGCTTGCTGGTGTTGTATAAGTGAAAGGAAATGCAGCGGAAGATGCAGAGGTTGTCCTTGTTGGGAAAATCTAACACGCCGCTTCTCTTTCCAACTCGACCGGCCTGAGTGATCCTACCGCCTATGGGGAATTCCCCCGGTCCCATGTAAACGCAAATGTTCAAATTGGTAGGAAAAAGAACGTGCCACTTGGTGTCAGCGTCGCAAAGTTTCCGTACTTCCTCGCAAGCGACGGTGTTTTCCATCTTTGAGAGGAGCTCTTCCAAAGTTTCTGAATTAGTTATAGTAGGGAGCGGTTGTATGAGAGTTGCGTTGTTCTGGGAGGCGTGAAAGTAGCGCAGTTTGCTCTTGTCTTCTCTGTGTTGTAAGAGTAAGCCTACCGAGAAACCCACTTTGTATCTGAATCTTTGTGTCAAGTGAATGCGACGCATAGTATCTACAGCGTCACTCAACTCGCCGGTTGGTAGCCTGAAGTTTGTTACACTCACGCGAGTCCCGTGCATCCTGACGCCCGTTTGTATCGCAGGCCAATTCGCCGTGAACGTTTCCTCCCCGTTCGGTACAGCACATATGCGCGGAGGGACGGTCACCCCGTCCAGAGATTCGCGTCGACAGGCGATCTTTCGGCAATCGCCTTCGCCGCATAGAGGGCAAAACTTAGGTACTACTCTACAATTTTCTACGTGTCTCTCGTGGTTGTACGGTCTTTTAAACATTTTGAAACACTTTTCGCATACGTACTGTGTCATGTTTTTTTTTCACTCAGTTACCAACTACTTAGCCGTCTAACTATCTATCTATCTATCAATCTATCTGTCTATCTATCTATCTATTTATCTTTCTGTCTGCTGTCTGTGTATCCGTCTGTCTGTCTCATACAGCGTACGTCAAACGCTGTGTGTGTGTGTGTGTGCGCGCGTGAGCGTTGAGCGTCTCTCATTCCGAATCTATGCCGAGATATTTCAGAATGATCTCTGTTTTGTCATCCAACTCTTTGAGCGCTCTGGCGGACAGCGTCACTCCCTGCTGTGTGGGTTTTTTGTCAGGACCTTCGTACTTGCGCACGTGGACGAGGTTCTTACCGCTGTAGTAGCTCACAGCTGCGTACACTTCGCTCTCCTCATCCAGCACTGCGAACCAGGGGGTGTGATTAGGTTTTCCTTGCGCGGCCGCTGTGTCGCGTATGCGCACCACTGCGCGGATATCGGCGATGCGTGCTATGAGCTCGCGCAGCGCGTCGGCCGTGAAGTGCACTCGCTTGCTTCTGGTCAGAGACGCCTCTTTCACCTGGCCGTCTTTTGTGTAGCGCGGCCTCCTAGACAGTCTAGCCACGTCCTCCCAGATCTCCAGCGTCAAAGCTCCGTCTAAGCAGAACTCTAACCCGAGAGGACGGGAGAAGGTTTTCTCTGCTTCTTCTCGTCCATCTCGTTCTTTTTCTTGTATTTTTCTCTTCTTACTAGGCCTTGTTGTTCTGGAACTCACCTTAGAACGTTTCACACCCGCAGGATGAGTAACACCATCAGCGTGAGCTGAATCAGCAGCAGAACCGATAGCAGGAGCAGCGTCAGCGCTGGTGGTATCCGAGGCCTCGTTGTTGGAACAGCGCAGCCACACGCCGTCGGTGCTGAGTGTAGCGGTAGAAGATGAAGCGCCGCCGCCCTCGTAAGGTGGCGGTGAGGGCAGTCGCCACGGACCGGACGGGACGCTACTAGTGGAGGAAGTGAGGTCGAAAGGTCGAAGAGGGAAGCCGAAAAACGTACCGCCCACCCCTTTCCCTTCGGGTTGTTCGTACGCCTCGTCGTCAGCGTCGTTCTCTGTCTCACCCTGTTGCTGCTGCTCCTCCTCCTCCTCCTCCTCCTCTTCTTCTCGGTTTAGGGGCTGAGTGTCCGAATAGCTGTCACTCTCAGCGCGAGCGGCGTCGAGGGCGTCAGTCGATGTAGTGGTGGAGGAGAGGGGCTGTGCAACGTGCGGCAGGTCATCAAAGTCATCAACAGTAGTGGGGAGGTAAAAACCCGGTTGCCAGTACTGCGCTGTGCCAGGAGCGTTGTCGTCAGTAGTAGTAGCGGTAGCAGCAGGTGCAGCAGAAGCAGCAGCAGCAGCAGCAGGCGCAGCAGCAGACGCAACAGTAGCAGGCGCAGCAGCCTCAGCAGGCGCAGCAGTAGCAGGCGCAGCGGTAGCAGGTGCAGCAGCAGCAGCAGCAGCAGCAGCAGCCGCAGCAGGCGGGGCGGCAGTAGCAGCGGCAGCGCGCTTAGCAGCAACGTGTACCGTCGCGAGTGTAACAACGTCGCTAGCACGACGACTACTACCAGTAGTACTACTACTACTACTACTACTACTACTAGTACTACTACTGCTACTACTACTGCTACTACTACTACTACTGCCGCGAGCGCTCGCTACAGCGGGAGGGTGATAAGACCAAGCGGCTGCGGCGGTAGTCTCATGTTCAGTAGCAAGAGGAGGCACTGACGCTAAACGAGCGCTGTTCCGCGTAGTCTTCTTGTTCTTGAACGACGCTAGATGTTGTCTTTTGCTCATGGTGGTGACTGTAGAGAGCAGCAAAAGAATGAGTGAGTGAATGGAGGTTTCCAGACCCCTTATATACGCCTTCTCGCTTCTAGAGCTAAGCTACTTACTGACCCTGTTCAGCTGCCGCCGGCTGGCCGGCGGCCATTCACAAAGAGAAACAAAAGACATAAGGCATGACGTTTTCAGCTGGATCCCTTTCCCCCCTTTTGAGAGATCGACTGTCATGAGCTAAGCCGCTTAACACCCTGTTCAGCAATTCAACGCGCATTAGCTGTATAAAGGATTAAGCGGTTGCTGCCGTCGACTGACCGGCGGCCATTCACAAAGACATAAGGTATGACGTTTTCAGCTGGATCCCTTTCCCCTCTTTTTTTTTTTTGAGGGATCCACTGTCGTGAGCTAAGCCGCTTACCACCCTGTTCAGCCATTCAGCGCGCGTTAGCTGTATAAAGGATTAACGGTGACGAGCTTAGAGTGTGTGTACAAAAAAAACTACAGGAGGCGTGTGGCGTGAAGCAGGACCCCCCTAAGACGAACGTGTCTGTCTGTGAGTAGAGGCGTGTGCATGTGGTGAGCGACTTAAGTGTAAGACAAAAATCACCACCTCCTGCCGTGGTGAGTAGACCGGGCCGGCCAGGCGGCGGCCGGCTAGTTCAATAGGGAGGGGTGACAGCTGACTAAGGCTGTGCATGAAAAAAATCCGATTTTCACCTGACCTCTGACGTTTGTTACAATGAATGTCAGAGGGAGGGAGACGTCCTCAGGTAGGGGGTAGGAGGTAAGGCTAATGGATGAGGAAGAAACACCGTTTTCAGCTGGTCTCCACGGATAGCGATGACACACCCCTCGTCATCTAAGCTCTTAAGGAGCGGAGCGGCTGAAAAAGCGTCATGCGGACAGGTCGCTACACAGCTGGAGTGCTGTTGGAAATGGGATTAAACTCCCTCTGTATAAAAAGCTCTGATTTCTGTTGGAAAAAAAACATATCGCCTCTGACCACAGTAACGTCTACTACCACCACCGCCGCCACCACCGTCGCCGCCGCCGCCGCCACCGCCGCCGCCGCCGCCGCCGCCGCCACCGCCAAGACGAGACGAGATGGCTCAAGCTATTCCACTTTCAAGCTCGCCTTCACCGCCTTGTCCACCTGAAAAAAAGTTAATGCGGCTTGACGACGTGAGACGCGCGAGGCAGACCGATGGGGAGAACAGAGAGGTAGGACAGCGGCGGTTAGCCTATAGCGACGCCTTGCTTCGTCAACTAGGTAAAGAGTTGAGCGGCTGTTGGAGAGAGTTGGGCAGTAGCTTAAAAGTTACCGCCGCCCGTATGGATGCTCTAGTAGAGCGCAGTGTCAAGACACCGGAGGAGCTGTGTACGGCGATGTTCCGAGTCTGGTGGGGTGAAACCCCGCATCGTCATAGATGGGGAGAGCTCGGTCGCGTCTTCACCCGCATTAGACGCGTGGAACTGTTGGCTCAGTGGATGTCCCTTCTCCACAGACAGGGGTTGGATTTCGAAAACCCCGACTCGCGCGCGATGCATAAGCACTTGGGCACCCTCGGCAGACGTCTAGGTAGCAGGTGGAAAGAGGTGGGGGACCATTTAAAATTGTCGCCTGAGAGGTTAGATAAGATCGCTGAAGAATGCGAATACGGAGGAAGTCCCGCTGAGTGGGCCTTCCGAGTGTTGAAAATGTGGCAAGATGAAGCTGACGGTGCCGGCGGTACACCTTTTGAACTCCTTCGAGTGTTGACTGAGGACATGGGAAAGTTTGACCTCGGCATCACGATATTACTTGACTTTATCAAGCAAGAAACAACGAGAACGACGGACATGTGAATTGTTGTGTTTTATTTTCATACGTCTTCTTTATTAGTAAGTAAAAAAAAAAAAATATCATAACAATTAAGAAGCGCGCCCTCTTAAAGTGTCACTTCCTCCAGTCGCAGCTGATCGCCTCATCGAAGCACGTGATAAACAAAAAAAAAACGAAGAGACACGCTTCTTCCTCTCGAGAGGAAGAAGCGTGTCTCTCGATTGAAATCTTTTTCTTTTCTTTTTTTCTTAAAAGAGACAAACGCCCCTTAGAGTGCCCCCCCACCCCCCTAGAGTGCCCCCCTCCCCCCTCCCCCCCTCCCCCCCACCACCCGCCCCATGCATCCTAAAAGCGCCCCCCTCCCCATGCATCTTAAAGGGGCCCCCCTCCCCCCCTCCCCTCCCCTCCCCTCCCCTCCCCCCCCCCTTATACACTCTAAAGAACGCTTCTACCTAGTTCAATAAGTCACTTCCAGTCGCTCGTAAAACAATAAAAAATGAAAAAAAAAAAAAAAAACTTATATCGTAGTGTTTTTTATTAGTTTACCGAAAAAAATAAGAGACTCGCCTCCTCCTCTCCTTCTCCTCCTCCTCCTCCTCCTCCTCCTCCTCCTCCTCCAAAAAAAAAAGATATCACATTTTAAAGCCCGTGACCCCTTAAAGACGCTCATCTCTTCATTAAGTCGCGTGACGTCACTTCTTCTTCTGGTCACGTGATCAATCAGGTCACTTCCGGTCACGTGATCCTCAATCAGGTCACTCACTTCCGGTTGGCCATTAGGTCATGTGACGTCACTTCCGGTCACGTGACTCATCAGGTCACTTCCGGTCACGTGATCCTAAAGTAGGTCACTTCCGGTCCCCTAAGTAGGTCATATGACGTCACTTCCGGTCCATAAGTAGGTCATATGACCTCACTTCCGGTCACGTGACCAAATGGCGGCCTCTGATTGGCTAACTAGGTCACGTGACCTCACCACTAATCCCCTAAGTAGGTCACTTCCGGTCACGTGACCAAATGGAGGCCTCTGATTGGCTGCAGGTCGATTGAGTAATAAACAGTACTTAACTATAGTCCCGTTCCGATACATACTATACTACTAATACAAACTTGGACATTAAGCATATCCAGCAAATCAAAACAAGACATCCATAGCCAACATATTAATTGTGGAAGTGATATATATTGTTATATTAATAATTTACTTAGCTATTGCAACCTATAGTCTCCAGAATACAGAACTCTAAGTCCAATTTTTTAAAGCTTTCTTCTCCCTATTTTAGATACGGATGATTCAGAAAGTGGTGATTGTAGTCCAGCACAAGCTGTCCCAGAGTCAGCAGCAGAACCCCCGGCTGCAGCAGCAGCAGCAGCAGCAGCAGCAGCAGACAGACCGGGCAGATACCCACGCCGCAGCATCGCACGAAAAGTCTACACAGAACCGGAGTTACCCAAGGACGACCACTATCTGTGTAAGCACCTTTATTAATTGGAGTGGGCTATGTTCGCTGTAACGCTATGAAACTAGGTCAAGCCCACTCTTATATAGTCACCCTGTTTTTTTGTGCAGACATGTTTTGCCTGATCTGTTACAACTTGATGAAATATCCTGTGGACTATTTGAGCTATATCATTCTTTTGCAAAACACCTCAGGTATCTATATCTGTAAAAAGAAATGGGAAAAAAAGAAGTTAAATCACCTAAAATAAGAGATTTCTTTAAAAAACTGAAAAAAAACTCAGATTCTGCCAAAAAAAAGTGAATGTTGGGAGAATGTAATTTTCTACATGATTTCAGTATTGTACCATTTCAAATATTGCTCTGTTGTATTCCCTACTAAAAATGGTGATAACTCCTGTTGTTAGTTTAATGAAAATACTTAGCATCAAAACAATATATTGATGTGAAGTTGGCGTTTTTTCACTAGTCCAACGAACATGGCGGGCGTCAACTCGCATCGATATTTGACAATTTTCGGCGCGCCGACGAGTCGATGTCTTGTGTTCTAAGCCGTTTTGAAGGCTGTAACCTGTCCCATTCTCTTTATTTTCGAATTTTAGGCCAAAAACATGTGCTGGGGGGTTGAAAAGATTATTATTTAGGCCATTTAGAGCATATTTATCGATTCGAATCGATGCGAGTTGACGCCCGCCATGTTGGATTTCTACTGTCACGTGACCCCAGTCCTGACTTCTGATTGGTCGAGAGCTGATGTCTTTGGGTACGAGTGTGGCCCGCCATGTTGGATTTCGTTCGGTCTTTCTACATTTTTCATCGATATGTGATGAAATACTTCGTTTTGGAGGCTCAGACCTGTCCCATTGTCTTTATTTTCGAATTCTAGGCCGAAAACATGTGCTGGGGGGGTGGAATGGTGGCTATTTGGACCAATTTGAGCAATTTTATCTTCTACAAAACTTCTATATTTCCTTGCCGCCTGCCGCCAAAATGGCGGCGGCTGCAGCGTGATTTGCTTTTGACCAATCAGAAGTCAGGACTGAGGTCACATGACTTTGTGCCGCTACTAAGATGTATCAATTTGGCCGCTACTAAGATGTATCAATTTGCAGCCGCTACTAAAATGTATCAATTCGCTGCCGCTACTAAAATGTATCAATTCGCTGCCGCTACTAAAATGTATCAATTTGCTGCCGCTACTAAAATGTATCAATTTGACCTAGGCTAGGCTATTGAAAACAAAGAGGGGGGGGGGGGCACCGGGACTATAATCAATTCTCTCAATGTAGGCCTACTAACTATAGCTTGGCCTATTTTATTTATAGCCCCCCTACCCTCGCTGAAGCCAAAAAAAAAACACAAAAAAAAAATAATTATTTAGCACCTTTTCTGCCCGAGATCCTCTGTTATAGCACCTTTCCTCCCCAAATTCCTCTTTATTAGGACCTTTCCTGCCCCTAATCCTCTTTTATAAGGCTAGGCCTACTTTTAGCTTGAGGGGATACCGCTTTTGTCATTAGAAAGTCAAATGGATTATCTAATTTGAGTACAGTACGTTATTTCTCATTTCTGACAGCAGAATCGTAATCGCCAGAAGAAGCTACCCTAATTTCATATATTGGAAGTCATGTATAATCGAATTCCAGGTGGTAGCTGTAGGTGAGCAGGTGGCTGTGGGAAAGTAGGTGGCTGGGGGCGAGCAGGTGGCTGTGGGCGTCAGCGCCCGGCAGCGCGTAACCGCTGTTTTACGTCTCGGCCGAAAAAGCGAGTCGATCAGAGCGTCAGCAGCGACACCATCTTCGTTGCAGCTTCGCTTCGAGTTCGACGTGTCGGGTTGGCCGGGGGGGGGGGGGGGGCGGCGTGAGCTGCAGATGATGTTGCCTCCAAAACCGATTTTGCCCCCAAAACCGATTTTGAGCCCCAAAACGATTTGACCCAAAAACGATTTTGAAGTTCTCCTACCCTTCCGAAAATCGGGCCGATCGGAGCGTAAACAGCGAAGATATTTGCGATTTTCGTTTTGTCTGATTATATTGGTACTCCGTTTATCCCGTTCTCCCTTTCTCCCTTTCTCCGTTTATCACGTTCTCCGTTTATCGCGTTTGCCGTTTATCGTGTTCGCCGTTGATAGCGTTCTCTGTTTATCCCTTTCTCCATTTATCCCGTTCTCCGTTCATCCTGTTCTCCGTTCATCCCGTTCTCCGTTCATCCCCTTCTCCCTTTATCCCGTTCTCTCTTGATCCATTCATCCAATTTCCGTTTGTCCCATTCTCCCTTTATCCCGTTCTCCCTTTCTTCCTACATAAATTCAATTCCTATTGGGACTAGGCCTACTTTTAGCTTGAGGGGATAATAAAATCTTCCTACATAAATTCAATTCCTATTGGGACTAGGCCTACTTTTAGCTTGAGGGGATAATAAAATCTTCCTACATAAATTCAATTCCTATTGGGACTAGGCCTACATTTTAGCTTGAGGGGATAATAAAATCTTCCTACATAAATTCAATTCCTATTGGGACTAGGCCTACTTTTAGCTTGAGGGGATAATAAAATCTTCCTATATAAATTCAATTCCTATTGGGACTAGGCCTACTTTTAGCTTGAGGGGATAATAAAATCTTCCTACATAAATTCAATTCCTATTGGGACTAGGCCTACTTTTAGCTTGAGGGGATAATAAAATCTTCCTACATAAATTCAATTCCTATTGGGACTAGGCCTACTTTTAGCTTGAGGGGATAATAAAATCTTCCTACATAAATTCAATTCCTATTGGGACTAGGCCTACATTTTAGCTTGAGGGGATAATAAAATCTTCCTACATAAATTCAATTCCTATTGGGACTAGGCCTACTTTTAGTTTGAGGGGATAATAAAATCTTCCTATATAAATTCAATTCCTATTGGGACTAGGCCTACTTTTAGCTTGAGGGGATAATAAAATCTTCCTACATAAATTCAATTCCTATTGGGACTAAGCCTACTTTTAGCTTGAGGGGATAATAAAATCTTCCTACATAAATTCAATTCCTATTGGGACTAGGCCTACTTTTAGCTTGAGGGGATAATAAAATCTTCCTACATAAATTCAATTCCCATTGGGACTAGGCCCACATTTTAGCTTGAGGGGATAATAAAATCTTCCTATATAAATTCAATTCCTATTGGGACTAGGCCTATTTTTAGCTTGAGCGGATAATAAAATCTTCCTATATAAATTCAATTCCTATTGGGACTAGGCCTACTTTTAGCTTGAGGGGATAATAAAATCTTCCTACATAAATTCAATTCCTATTGGGACTAGGCCTACTTTTAGCTTGAGGGGATAATAAAATCTTCCTACATAATTTCAATTCCTATTGGGACTAGGCCTACTTTTAGCTTGAGGGGATAATAAAATCTTCCTACATAAATTCAATTCCTATTGGGACTAGGCCTACTTTTAGCTTGAGGGGATAATAAAATCTTCCTACATAAATTCAATTCCTATTGGGACTAGGCCTACATTTTAGCTTGAGGGGATAATAAAATCTTCCTACATAAATTCAATTCCTATTGGGACTAGGCCTACTTTTAGCTTGAGGGGATAATAAAATCTTCCTATATAAATTCAATTCCTATTGGGACTAGGCCTACTTTTAGCTTGAGGGGATAATAAAATCTTCCTACATAAATTCAATTCCTATTGGGACTAGGCCTACTTTTAGCTTGAGGGGATAATAAAATCTTCCTACATAAATTCAATTCCTATTGGGACTAGGCCTACATTTTAGCTTGAGGGGATAATAAAATCTTCCTACATAAATTCAATTCCTATTGGGACTAGGCCTACTTTTAGTTTGAGGGGATAATAAAATCTTCCTATATAAATTCAATTCCTATTGGGACTAGGCCTACTTTTAGCTTGAGGGGATAATAAAATCTTCCTACATAAATTCAATTCCTATTGGGACTAGGCCTACTTTTAGCTTGAGGGGATAATAAAATCTTCCTACATAAATTCAATTCCTATTGGGACTAGGCCTACTTTTAGCTTGAGGGGATAATAAAATCTTCCTACATAAATTCAATTCCCATTGGGACTAGGCCCACATTTTAGCTTGAGGGGATAATAAAATCTTCCTATATAAATTCAATTCCTATTGGGACTAGGCCTACTTTTAGCTTGAGGGGATAATAAAATCTTCCTACATAAATTCAATTCCTATTGGGACTAGGCCTACTTTTAGCTTGAGGGGATAATAAAATCTTCCTACATAAATTCAATTCCTATTGGGACTAGGCCTACATTTTAGCTTGAGGGGATAATAAAATCTTCCTACATAAATTCAATTCCTATTGGGACTAGGCCTACTTTTAGTTTGAGGGGATAATAAAATCTTCCTATATAAATTCAATTCCTATTGGGACTAGGCCTACTTTTAGCTTGAGGGGATAATAAAATCTTCCTACATAAATTCAATTCCTATTGGGACTAAGCCTACTTTTAGCTTGAGGGGATAATAAAATCTTCCTACATAAATTCAATTCCTATTGGGACTAGGCCTACTTTTAGCTTGAGGGGATAATAAAATCTTCCTACATAAATTCAATTCCCATTGGGACTAGGCCCACATTTTAGCTTGAGGGGATAATAAAATCTTCCTATATAAATTCAATTCCTATTGGGACTAGGCCTATTTTTAGCTTGAGCGGATAATAAAATCTTCCTATATAAATTCAATTCCTATTGGGACTAGGCCTACTTTTAGCTTGAGGGGATAATAAAATCTTCCTACATAAATTCAATTCCTATTGGGACTAGGCCTACTTTTAGCTTGAGGGGATAATAAAATCTTCCTACATAATTTCAATTCCTATTGGGACTAGGCCTACTTTTAGCTTGAGGGGATAATAAAATCTTCCTACATAAATTCAATTCCTATTGGGACTAGGCCTACTTTTAGCTTGAGGGGATAATAAAATCTTCCTACATAAATTCAATTCCTATTGGGACTAGGCCTACATTTTAGCTTGAGGGGATAATAAAATCTTCCTACATAAATTCAATTCCTATTGGGACTAGGCCTACTTTTAGCTTGAGGGGATAATAAAATCTTCCTATATAAATTCAATTCCTATTGGGACTAGGCCTACTTTTAGCTTGAGGGGATAATAAAATCTTCCTACATAAATTCAATTCCTATTGGGACTAGGCCTACTTTTAGCTTGAGGGGATAATAAAATCTTCCTACATAAATTCAATTCCTATTGGGACTAGGCCTACATTTTAGCTTGAGGGGATAATAAAATCTTCCTACATAAATTCAATTCCTATTGGGACTAGGCCTACTTTTAGTTTGAGGGGATAATAAAATCTTCCTATATAAATTCAATTCCTATTGGGACTAGGCCTACTTTTAGCTTGAGGGGATAATAAAATCTTCCTACATAAATTCAATTCCTATTGGGACTAGGCCTACTTTTAGCTTGAGGGGATAATAAAATCTTCCTACATAAATTCAATTCCTATTGGGACTAGGCCTACTTTTAGCTTGAGGGGATAATAAAATCTTCCTACATAAATTCAATTCCCATTGGGACTAGGCCCACATTTTAGCTTGAGGGGATAATAAAATCTTCCTATATAAATTCAATTCCTATTGGGACTAGGCCTATTTTTAGCTTGAGCGGATAATAAAATCTTCCTATATAAATTCAATTCCTATTGGGACTAGGCCTACTTTTAGCTTGAGGGGATAATAAAATCTTCCTACATAAATTCAATTCCTATTGGGACTAGGCCTACTTTTAGCTTGAGGGGATAATAAAATCTTCCTACATAATTTCAATTCCTATTGGGACTAGGCCTACTTTTAGCTTGAGGGGATAATAAAATCTTCCTACATAAATTCAATTCCTATTGGGACTAGGCCTACTTTTAGCTTGAGGGGATAATAAAATCTTCCTACATAAATTCAATTCCTATTGGGACTAGGCCTACATTTTAGCTTGAGGGGATAATAAAATCTTCCTACATAAATTCAATTCCTATTGGGACTAGGCCTACTTTTAGCTTGAGGGGATAATAAAATCTTCCTATATAAATTCAATTCCTATTGGGACTAGGCCTACTTTTAGCTTGAGGGGATAATAAAATCTTCCTACATAAATTCAATTCCTATTGGGACTAGGCCTACTTTTAGCTTGAGGGGATAATAAAATCTTCCTACATAAATTCAATTCCTATTGGGACTAGGCCTACATTTTAGCTTGAGGGGATAATAAAATCTTCCTACATAAATTCAATTCCTATTGGGACTAGGCCTACTTTTAGTTTGAGGGGATAATAAAATCTTCCTATATAAATTCAATTCCTATTGGGACTAGGCCTACTTTTAGCTTGAGGGGATAATAAAATCTTCCTACATAAATTCAATTCCTATTGGGACTAGGCCTACTTTTAGCTTGAGGGGATAATAAAATCTTCCTACATAAATTCAATTCCTATTGGGACTAGGCCTACTTTTAGCTTGAGGGGATAATAAAATCTTCCTACATAAATTCAATTCCTATTGGGACTAGGCCTACTTTTTTAGGCCTACTTTTAGCTTGAGGGGATAATAAAAGTCCGAAAAAAGTCGAAAAAAGAGGATCCACTCTCGACGAGATTATTTATGTCCCGCGACATTCGACTAAGAACACTACATTTTAGCCCTCAAGCCCTTCCTTGTTTTGGATCAAAATTACAATTAGGAAAATTCCAAGATGGCTGCCAAGATGGCCACCAAAAACTCAAGATTGTCTGATTTCCTTGTGTGATACATGGATTTTAGGGTTATCTAGGGTGTAGAATCCATATTTTGGGTCAAAATCACAATTTGGAAAATTCCAAGATGGCTGCCAAGATGGCCGCCAAAAAGTCAAGGTTGTCTGATTTCCTTGTGTGATACATGGATTTCATGGTTATCTAGGGTGTAGAATCCATGTTTTGGGTCAAAATTACAATTTGGAAAATTCCAAGATGGCCACCAAAAACTCAAGATTGTTTGATTTCCTTGTGTGATACATGGATTTTAGGGTTATCTAGGGTGTAGAATCCATATTTTGGGTCAAAATCACAATTTGGAAAATTCCAAGATGGCTGCCAAGATGGCCGCCAAAAAGTCAAGGTTGTCTGATTTCCTTGTGTGATACATGGATTTCATGGTTATCTAGGGTGTAGAATCCATATTTTGGGTCAAAATTACAATTTGGAAAATTCCAAGATGGCCGCCAAAAAGTCAAGATTGTTTGATTTCCTTGTGTGATACATGGATTTCATGGTTATCTAGGGTGTAGAATCCATATTTTGGGTCAAAATTACAATTTGGAAAATTCCAAGATGGCTGGCAAGATGGCCACCAAAAACTCATGATTGTCTGATTTCCTTGTGTGATACATGGATTTTAGGGTTATCTAGGGTGTAGAATCCATATTTTGGGTCAAAATTACAATTTGGAAAATTCCAAGATGGCCGCCAAAAAGTCAAGATTGTCTGATTTCCTTGTGCGATACATGGATTTTAGGGTTATCTAGGGTGTAGAATCCATGTTATTGGTCAAAATTACAATTTGGAAAATTCCAAGATGGCTGCCAAGATGGCTGCCAAAAATTCAAGATTGTCTGATTTTCTTGTGTAATACATGGATTTTAGGGTTTCCTAGGGTGTAGAATCCATATTTTGGGTCAAAATAACAATTTGGGAAATTCCAAGATGGCTGCCAAGATGGCCGCCAAAAATTCAAGATTGTCTGATTTTCTTGTGTAATACATGGATTATAGGGTTATCGAGGGTGTAGAATCCATATTTTCGGTCAAAATTACAATTTGGAAAATTCCAAGATGGCTGCCAAGATGGCCACCAGAAACTCAAGATTGTCTGATTTCCTTGTGTAATACATGGATTTTAGGGTTATCGAGGGTGTAGAATCCATATTTTGGGTCAAAATTACAATTTGGAAAATTCCAAGATGGCTGCCAAGATGGCCGCCAAATACTCAAAATTCTCTGATTTCCTCGTGTAATACATGGATTTTAGGGTAATTGAGGGTGTAGAATCCATATTTTGGGTCAAAATTACAATTTGGAAAATTTGAACACAAGATGTAATGGAAATACAATAATCAGATAACACGTTATTCAGACATAGCCCACTCCCTTAGTTAACATTGGTGTTACTCTTAAATAGATATAGTTTTAAACCGCTATTTATTAAATAAATCAATGATTGGTTGCTTCATAACATACAAAGTCTTGGAAATTGACTCATGTCCATGATTATTGAATTTGGTTTTGTATGCATTTCTGAGCCGTCTACAAGTTGAACCTTATAGGACATGTACATATAAAATATCTAAGCTTATATTATGGTGGCTCGTGAGGATGGACTATTCTCTTTGCAGGGGTTTGAAATTTCATTAGATGCTTGAAATTGTGTGTTTTTGTGATTGATCTTGGCATGGTCATTGAGTTTAATATAATTATGCTTCTGAAAGTTCCATCCCTACGTGCTATCTTTGTCCTTTCCCCATCACACAGATCTCTGTGTCTAAATGCATATACTACCAGAGAGTAGGGTTCCCTCTATCTAGAAGAGATTACTTGTACCATATCTTCAAATTATATAAATCATCAATAATTTCTCTAGTAATACCTAAACTTACTACTATTATCTCTGTGGTTCTTACAGATTGTGAAGAATGTGATTATGACTATGAGGGAGACTGTCCCGTTCATGGACCACTGCTGATCATCCCAGACACCAAGGTAAAGCCCAAAAATCACGGCGACAGGATCCTGCGTTAAAACGGTATCGCCCCTCTGCCGCCACTATTTCGCCGCTATTTTGCCCTGCCACGCTGATTTCGCCCATATAACGCCATGGACCAGGCGCAAAAAAGGCAGAGGGGCAATACCGTTTTAACGCAGGTTCCTGCCGCCGTGGATTTTGGGCTTAAGGCAGGAATGGGGATATCTAAATCACAACGATAGCTTCTTTTCAGCCATCCTGATGGAGAATCGTGAACTGTTTTTAGGAAGCTTAGACGACCACCTTTATCAATTTGCCTAGCAGCAGCTAATAAACTAGTAGTAATTGTTCAACAAGAATGCTAGGATCATCTAAATCCAAAAATGTATCCCAAGCATTTTTATAGTATCAGTTACCTTTTTCTAAAATTGAGTCTCAATTTGTCCTATGTTATACAGGTGGCTAACGATGGCTCAGACCCTGAGCGAGCTGTACACAGCCTCCCTGCTGGTCTGGTGGTGCGTAAGTCCCAGATCCCCCTGGCAGGAGACGGTGTTTGGGCAGAGAGTCCAGTCGTTAAAGTGAGTATGTTCGATGACTGACTCAAAATCTTGTTGAAAATGAACCAGAATATTTCACATGCCCTACGTAATATGCTACCCACTTTGGTTTATCTCATTCCCTATTATTCAACAAAGTATCAGTTTTAGACTCAATTCAAATACGACTTTTGAAGCATGTGCCCTAGAGACTCTCTATTTGGACTTTTATTGCACATGGAAGAAATTTTGTTTGTGCCCAACCCTCTAAATATAGGACAGTGGTAACATTTGGAATAAATCTATGTAAAATTTGAAATATTTTACAAATCAGATCCTGTCACTTTCAGGGGGCACGTTTCGGGCCTTACGAGGGTCTTAAGGTGGAGGATGGAGAAGAGGCTCACAAGTCTGGCTACTGCTGGGTGGTACGTTACATTTCTTCAGTTACTAAGCAAACATCATAATTTTCTTATTTGTTGCTAGACAACAGCTTCTTTATTTTGATCTGATGCACAAATAATCATTTCAGTTTTTATAAGTTGCTGATCAACAGTTTGTTCCATCTTTTCCCAATCTATTGCATGTTGCTAAGCAACCCTATATATAACAAATAAGTGTATACATATGTTATTACTTGAACATAATTCTTGTCTTAAATTTACAAACCGCTTGTCTTGTAGATCTATGCGGATGGTAAGGATGTGTCCCACTACGTGGATGCAGGAGACAAGTCCCAGGCTAACTGGCTGCGCTATGTTAACTGTGCCCGTAACGAGGGGGAACAGAACCTGCTGGCCTACCAGTTCCACGGGGAGGTGAGTTATGCACTGCCTTAAAATTCATGAAATAGACTAAAACACTTTTCACTTACCTAAAATTGCAAATGATGAAAAATGACCCTATCACACTGTATCAGAAAAAAACCTCTTTAACTCATCTAGAAATGTAAAAAGATCATATATACCCTCATGCATGTATAAGAAAAAAGGCCAGTTTGTCATTGTAGTCTCTACAAGTCACTGTGAAATATACAAATTTTGATTCATGAAATGGCCTTATTCAGCTGCATATGTGTGTGCATGGTGGAGGCGGTCCTCCCGGGGCAGGAGCTGCTGGTGTGGTATGGGGATGAGTTAATGTGTGTGTCATGTTTGTGTGTAGGTGTACTACCGCACGGTGCAGGCGGTCCTCCCGGGGCAGGAGCTGCTGGTGTGGTACGGGGATGAGTTAATGTGTGTGTTTGTGTGTAGGTGTACTACCGCACGGTGCAGGCGGTCCTCCCGGCGCAGGAACTGCTGGTGTGGTACGGGGATGAGTTAATGTGTGTCATGTTTGTGTGTAGGTGTACTACCGCACGGTGCAGGCGGTCCTCCCGGCGCAGGAGCTGCTGGTGTGGTACGGGGATGAGTTAATGTGTGTGTTTGTGTGTAGGTGTACTACCGCACGGTGCAGGCGGTCCTCCCGGGGCAGGAGCTGCTGGTGTGGTACGGGGATGAGTTAATGTGTGTGTCATGTTTGTGTGTAGGTGTACTACCGCACGGTGCAGGCGGTCCTCCCGGGGCAGGAGCTGCTGGTGTGGTACGGGGATGAGTTAATGTGTGTGTTTGTGTGTAGGTGTACTACCGCACGGTGCAGGCGGTCCTCCCGGGGCAGGAGCTGCTGGTGTGGTACGGGGATGAGTTAATGTGTGTGTCATGTTTGTGTGTAGGTGTACTACCGCACGGTGCAGGCGGTCCTCCCGGGGCAGGAGCTGCTGGTGTGGTACGGGGATGAGTTAATGTGTGTGTTTGTGTGTAGGTGTACTACCGCACGGTGCAGGCGGTCCTCCCGGGGCAGGAGCTGCTGGTGTGGTACCGGGATGAGTTAATGTGTCATGTTTGTGTGTAGGTGTACTACCGCACGGTGCAGGCGGTCCTCCCGGGGCAGGAGCTGCTGGTGTGGTACGGGGATGAGTTAATGTGTGTGTCATGTTTGTGTGTAGGTGTACTACCGCACGGTGCAGGCAGTCCTCCCGGGGCAGGAGCTGCTGGTGTGGTACGGGGATGAGTTAATGTGTGTGTTTGTGTGTAGGTGTACTACCGCACGGTGCAGGCAGTCCTCCCGGGGCAGGAGCTGCTGGTGTGGTACGGGGATGAGTTAATGTGTGTGTTTGTGTGTAGGTGTACTACCGCACGGTGCAGGCGGTCCTCCCGGGGCAGGAGCTGCTGGTGTGGTACGGGGATGAGTTAATGTGTGTGTTTGTGTGTAGGTGTACTACCGCACGGTGCAGGCAGTCCTCCCGGGGCAGGAGCTGCTGGTGTGGTACGGGGATGAGTTAATGTGTGTGTCATGTTTGTGTGTAGGTGTACTACCGCACGGTGCAGGCGGTCCTCCCGGGGCAGGAGCTGCTGGTGTGGTACGGGGATGAGTTAATGTGTGTGTTTGTGTGTAGGTGTACTACCGCACGGTGCAGGCAGTCCTCCCGGGGCAGGAGCTGCTGGTGTGGTACGGGGATGAGTTAATGTGTGTGTTTGTGTGTAGGTGTACTACCGCACGGTGCAGGCGGTCCTCCCGGGGCAGGAGCTGCTGGTGTGGTACGGGGATGAGTTAATGTGTGTGTCATGTTTGTGTGTAGGTGTACTACCGCACGGTGCAGGCGGTCCTCCCGGGGCAGGAGCTGCTGGTGTGGTACGTGGATGAGTTAATGTGTGTGTTTGTGTGTAGATGTACTACCGCACGGTGCAGGCAGTCCTCCCGGGGCAGGAGCTGCTGGTGTGGTACGGGGATGAGTTAATGTGTGTGTTTGTGTGTAGGTGTACTACCGCACGGTGCAGGCGGTCCTCCCGGGGCAGGAGCTGCTGGTGTGGTACGGGGATGAGTTAATGTGTGTGTCATGTTTGTGTGTAGGTTTACTACCGCACGGTGCAGGCGGTCCTCCCGGGGCAGGAGCTGCTGGTGTGGTACGGGGATGAGTTAATGTGTGTGTTTGTGTGTAGGTGTACTACCGTACGGTGCAGGCAGTCCTCCCGGGGCAGGAGCTGCTGGTGTGGTACGGGGATGAGTTAATGTGTGTGTTTGTGTGTAGGTGTACTACCGCACGGTGCAGGCGGTCCTCCCGGGGCAGGAGCTGCTGGTGTGGTACGGGGATGAGTTAATGTGTGTGTCATGTTTGTGTGTAGGTGTACTACCGCACGGTGCAGGCGGTCCTCCCGGGGCAGGAGCTGCTGGTGTGGTACGGGGATGAGTTAATGTGTGTGTCATGTTTGTGTGTAGGTGTACTACCGCACGGTGCAGGCGGTCCTCCCAGGGCAGGAGCTGCTGGTGTGGTACGGGGATGAGTTAATGTGTGTGTTTGTGTGTAGGTGTACTACCGCACGGTGCAGGCAGTCCTCCCGGGGCAGGAGCTGCTGGTGTGGTACGGGGATGAGTTAATGTGTGTGTTTTTGTGTAGGTGTACTACCGCACAGTGCAGGCGGTCCTCCCGGGGCAGGAGCTGCTGGTGTGGTACGGGGATGAGTTATTGTGTGTGTTTGTGTGTAGGTGTACTACCGCACGGTGCAGGCGGTCCTCCCAGGGCAGGAGCTGCTGGTGTGGTACGGGGATGAGTTAATGTGTGTGTTTGTGTGTAGGTGTACTACCGCACGGTGCAGGCGGTCCTCCCGGGGCAGGAGCTGCTGGTGTGGTACGGGGATGAGTTAATGTGTGTGTTTGTGTGTAGGTGTACTACCGCACGATGCAGGCGGTCCTCCCGGGGCAGCAGCTGCTGGTGTGGTACGGAGATGAGTTAATGTGTGTGTTTGTGTGTAGGTGTACTACCGCACGGTGCAGGCGGTCCTCCCGGGGCAGGAGCTGCTGGTGTGGTACGGGGATGAGTTAATGTGTGTGTCATGTTTGTGTGTAGGTGTACTACCGCACGGTGCAGGCGGTCCTCCCGGGGCAGGAGCTGCTGGTGTGGTACGGGGATGAGTTAATGTGTGTGTCATGTTTGTGTGTAGGTGTACTACCGCACGGTGCAGGCGGTCCTCCCGGGGCAGGAGCTGCTGGTGTGGTACGGGGATGAGTTAATGTGTGTGTTTGTGTGTAGGTGTACTACCGCACGGTGCAGGCGGTCCTCCCAGGGCAGGAGCTGCTGGTGTGGTACGGGGATGAGTTAATGTGTGTGTAGGTGTACTACCCCACGGTGCAGGCGGTCCTCCCGGGGCAGGAGCTGCTGGTGTGGTACGGGGATGAGTTAATGTGTGTGTAGGTGTACTACCCCACGGTGCAGGCGGTCCTCCTGGGGCAGGAGCTGCTGGTGTGGTACGGGGATGAGTTAATGTGTGTGTATGTTTGTGTGTAGGTGTACTACCGCACGGTGCAGGCGGTCCTCCCGGGGCAGGAGCTGCTGGTGTGGTACGGGGATGAGTTAATGTGTGTGTTTGTGTGTAGGTGTACTACCGCACGGTGCAGGCGGTCCTCCAGGGGCAGGAGCTGCTGGTGTGGTACGGGGATGAGTTAATGTGTGTGTTTGTGTGTAGGTGTACTACCGCACGGTGCAGGCGGTCCTCCCGGGGCAGGAGCTGCTGGTGTGGTACGGGGATGAGTTAATGTGTGTGTTTGTGTGTAGGTGTACTACCGCACGGTGCAGGCGGTCCTCCCGGGGCAGGAGCTGCTGGTGTGGTACGGGGATGAGTTAATGTGTGTGTTTGTGTGTAGGTGCACTACCGCACGGTGCAGGCGGTCCTCCCGGGGCAGGAGCTGCTGGTGTGGTACGGGGATGAGTTAATGTGTGTGTTTGTGTGTAGGTGTACTACCGCACGGTGCAGGCGGTCCTCCCGGGGCAGGAGCTGCTGGTGTGGTACGGGGATGAGTTAATGTGTGTGTCATGTTTGTGTGTAGGTGTACTACCGCACGGTGCAGGCGGTCCTCCCGGGGCAGGAGCTGCTGGTGTGGTACGGGGATGAGTTAATGTGTGTGTCATGTTTGTGTGTAGGTGTACTACCGCACGGTGCAGGCGGTCCTCCCGGGGCAGGAGCTGCTGGTGTGGTACGGGGATGAGTATGGACGAGAGTTAGGGCTGCTGGGGGAGGAAGGCAAGGACGGCCAAGGTCAGCCGCGCACCCAGCACCTGGGGCAGGATGCCTTACGGAAACTGTTCCACGACGCCGGTGAGTCACATATATTATCATGCCTTCTTGTACTTTTCCCTTCCAGAAATACAGCACATGAAGAATTTTCTGACCAACCAGCCCTATCGGTGACTGGGGCGGGGTGTATTCTTGCAGTGGCCTTGCGCAAGCTGTTTCATGACGCTGCTAAGTCAGCTTTATTACCCTGCCTTCTCATGGCTTTTCATTTCCAAAAATATCTTACCCATTAACATGAATTACAACCCTAACTGTTGGGTGGCCACTAGCAGCATGTAGATTGAAGTAAAGTCCTACACCGTACAGAGAGGAAAAAAACCCTCCACCCATCATCCTTCCTATCCTATGCTTTAGAAATGCTTGGGACCCCTCCAATCTCAGTGAACCACGTCTGTGATAGTAAAGGTTGTGGTTTGTCTGGCCCTGCCTACTATGGTACTAGCTAAGGTGTGTAGGACAAGGCAAAATAAAAGAACACTTGCTATCCTTCAAAAAGAACGTGCCCTGGTAGCAGTTTTCGCCTTCTAGATGCGATCATTCATTTCATATATTCAATCATCCATATATTTGTTCACTGTTGTATTTGACAAGTAACACCTGTATACTCTGCACCACTCGTGGTGCCCTTGGCAAAATCATAATCAAATATCACCTTACCCTGGTAAGTCTCATTTGATTCTACAATTAGGTCAAACTGCGAGGCAAGACCACTACTATGGTTACCTCAGTAATTTGAGACAAGTCCCAGGTGTCATTGTGCATTTGAACATCAAACAAATCAACCAATCAATCAAACCCTAAATCTTCAAACCTACCCAGTACACAGGACACCAGTGGTAGGACATATAGGGAGGATCACCACGAGTGAATTATCAGGAACCGTTCAAGGGTTCATAGTTCACTAAACCAGTGTCCAAGGACAGACCCTAGATTATAATTAGAGGAAACATCTTGACATAATTGATCTAGAACTTACACAATTATACCTTCACAGGAAATGTTATACTTATACAAACTGAGGAATTGCCGTGTGCACATATCACCTCGAAGAATTCATACATATATTTACACTATATCAGAACACAATAAGTGATTTTTCATGATTATAGTGTATATTGTAAAGAATTGTATGGGTAAAACACCTCTTTAACATGATCCATCAGGGTTCCCACCCGTCAGTTAAAAGTCAGTTAAGTTTTTTTTGCTTTAAAAGTCAGTTAAATGTCAGTTAAAAAAGAAAAAGCATGATTTTTGTCAGTTAAAACCAGATTTAGTAAAATGTCAGTTAAAAAAAATATTTTGAGAAATTTCATCAAAACATTTTTTCACTCTCCGAGACTTGAGGTCAAAATGCAACAGGAGAGACTCCAGTTGAATCTAATGTGTCTTTTCTTTCCTAAAAGAAGTCAAGAATTTCAAAATTTTCTAAGATCTTTGCATCCAAAAAGCAAAGTTCCATCCCCAATAAAGGTTGTGCATTAGTAAAGTATCGAACCAGCAGATTGTCCCAGTCCCAATTAAACAAGTACAGACCTGAATATATATATATTTGTGCCAAAATGCACTAGATTACACCATTACAAACCTTCCCCTCCAAAAAAACAGGGTTCCATCTCCAATCAAAGAGGCTGGATAATACAGATCTAAGCTCTTATACATTATATCAGAATGCACCATTCCAGGTCTAGGTTTCCAGTTTTTTTTCAAAAGCCTATCCACCAAAAAGGAGGCCTGATAATACAGATCTGAGCTATGATATTCTCTGGCAAAAATGAACTAGGATGCACTATTTCAACACTAGATTTCTCTAAAGCCTTCCCTCCAAAAACCAAGAAAACGGTTCCAGCCCCAATCATAGAGAATAATATAGAGCTGAGCCTTAATATATTTTGGCCCAAAATGTATCAGAAACTGAATGCACCATTTCAAGTCTAGAATTTCAAATATTCTTGGGGGGGGGGGGGGCATGCCCCCAAATACTCCTAGTTGGACTGCTGCGCTTCGCTTGCGGTGCTCAGCAGGACATCCATTCCCCCACTTCCAAAAATTCTTGGGCTCAGATTTTTTCTACTCCAGAGTTTGGATGTCTGGTCCCAGAATCCGCCACAAGGCACTATTTGCCTTCTAGATTTCAAATTGTCTCAAAGCCCCCAGACCCGGAACTACTAAGGTGGCTCTGCTTACTTAAATATATATGCGGTCCCAAATTAAGACTCCTCAAATATATAGTCAAAAATCACATCCCATTCCCCTCTCTACTGGTACCAGAATGTATGCAATAGTCAACATCAAATTTTTTTATTCCTTTCAATTAATCATCTAAGCATATTTTCATAAAGAAATCCCCCAAGCCAAATGATAAAGGCTAGAAACGAACATGAGTCTAACAATATTGTGTCCCAAAATGTGTCAGAATCTACCATTTCAAGTCTTGACTATCAACATTTTCTTGGGGGGAGGGGGGCGTCCCCCCAAACCCCCCCAAGTATAGCTACTGCACTTTGCTGCTGGTGCTCAGGGGGGAACAAATAGTCACCCAAGGTAGGCCAGGTTTGCCCCCACCCCCCTTCTAGAAATCCTGGATCTGCCACTGTCGTTAGACAAGTGTATACAACCAGGGTTCATATATACTGTTGGCTCTAACGAGTCTCTGAACAAGCAAATACAAGAGAAACAGATGGATCATAGTCAGGTTCTGGGACATGGATAATCAGCAAGTTGTTTCCCATTACTTAATTGGAATTTCCTGGTTACACACATGCAGTCGACCTGACAGAGCATTTCAACTGCGTTATCAAGACTGGATGGTGAAGGGAAGTTGAACATATCAATGGACAGACCAATTTGGGGGGGGGGGGGGGGGGGGCTGGAATTGTCTATAGACCAGGACACCAAAATACATCAAATTGCACCATTTACCTAATAGATTTTCAAAATGTTATCGGGGGCATGCCCCCTAAACCCCCTTAGTTCTCTTGTGAGGTGTGATTTGCTACTGGACACTAAGTTTTTTAGGCTCAGTCCGCTCATCCACACAAATCCTCAGATTATTTGCATTTTTCCAGGTCGCACCCCTGATATTTGAATATATCCCTAGATTCACCCGTTCAGAAATCATCCATATATATTATTACGAGAATTTGTTCTGGAGGCCTTTAAAACTGCAAATTTCAGGTATGACTTGAAACTAAATACAGTCAACTCTCACTTAACGACCACCTCTCCAGTGCGACCACCTCGTCATTGCGACCATATTTTGAAAGTACCAACCATTTCCCCCTTTGTTTTAATGTAGAGAACTCCCTTGAATGCGACCACCCCTCTATTGCGACCAGCTCGCCCTGCGACCACTAAATTCTCAGTCCCAAATCACATTTTTCTTCCTCTATTGCGACCACTGGCCATATGATTGACGCGTCTAAGGTGGGCGGCCTCTATAACTCTCACCTCCGACCCCTTCTAAGGTGGGGGCGGGGGCTTCTACAACTCTCACCTCCGACCCCTTCTAAGGTGGGGGCGGGGGCTTCTACAACTCTCACCTCCGACCACTTCTAAGGTGGGGGGCGGGGGCTTCTACAACTCTCACCTCCGACCATGCACTAGTCAGATGAGTGTTGAGGGCCACTCTCACCTCCGACAACAGGTGTTTAGAAAGGGGGGGAGGGGGGGCATGTGCCCCTGCTTACTCTTTTACCCTTTAATGGCGGCATATTGCATTAATGCATCATATCTTTGGTCGGCATGATGCTTAAATGCAGCCTTGGCAAGTAAATCGCTAGAGCTGCATTTAATGTGTGGCCTATTAAGCATTATGCTGACCATATAGGACACTCCAAAAGGTTCGGCATGATACACCAATGCATCACTAGTGAGTTACATGTCACCCAAAAAGGGTTGATAAGAATTATGTTAGACCTGTTTTTATCAATTTACATTTACTCAATACAGGGGGGTTGGTGCAAAGCTCCCGATAAAGGGTACACAAGAAAAAGGGGGAGGGGTGGCATTTGTTACAGGGGTCATAGGCATGGATATTTCAGGAAATTTTAATGCTAAAGGGTCACTTGTCCTTCACTCTCCCCAGTGCGACCACCCCGCTATTACGACCACTTTTAGATAGTCCCAAGGCTGGTCGGAATAGAGGGAGTTGACTGTATGTATCTTTTAAGTGTCAGTTAAAAAAGAAATCTGTCAGGTAAATGTCAGTTAAATGTCAGTTAAAACCATGACTGAGAAGTAGTGGGAACCCTGTCCATGTCATCTCCTGTTACATATTTGAGGTGCCCATAAACAGAGCTGTTCCCAGCAGAGATCCCTAATTACTGCTCTATATCCAACTGGTGTTCACTTGTCCTTGCAGGGTTCTCACTGTGGGGGTGTGAGGTGTGTGAGCGTGTGTTCCCCTCAGAGACGTGGAGAGATGGACACAGGAGAGGACATGGAGACAGGACGGGCAGCAAGAAGTACACCTGTACACAGTGTAACTACTCTACTGACTACAGTAGGTGCTACAAGGACCACCTGGTGACACACAGCGGTGCACGGCCACACACATGTAAGGTGTGTGGGAAGGGGTTCACTCAGTCAAGTCACCTGACTAGACACCAGGTGGTGCACACAGGTGTCAGACCCCACAGGTGTGACGTGTGTGACAAGGGGTTTAACCAGGCAGGAAACCTACAGATACACAGCAGGACACACACAGGGGAGGCAGCTTACAGCTGTCCAGTCTGTAAACAAGCATTCAGTCGGTCAGGTAACCTAACCACACACATGAGGACACACACAGGGGAGAAACCCTACGTCTGTACAACATGTGGACAGGGCTTCACTCGGTCACAGAGCCTGAAGCAGCACAGCTACAGCCACACAGGGCAGTGGCCACACACCTGTACACTGTGTGGTAAGGGGTTTGCTACACCAAGTGAACTGAAGAGACACATAGAGGTGAACCACAGTCAGTGAGACTTTGTAGGGCATTGCTAGAGATCTTAAATTACTAATATCATGAATCATTTCCGTCCAGTTTAAATACACCATATCTATTGAGAAGTGTAATCCTTGTAGTATTATATGCACGTTTTTATCAAAAGTATAATATTATATTCTCTATGCTCCAGACACTTTTGTAGAAACACTTATTATAGATAAGTACATGTGCTACATAGTTGAGTTGAAATATTACTCAGTTTCATTTTCTTTAAAGCTATTTACGTAGTCTTTTCAGACCTATGTATATAATATGATATATTAGCGAGGAGGCCTCAGCCTTACCTTTTCACCATACACACCTTGCTACTACTCTACCAGCTGGGTCGACGTAGCTTATAGTTTTGCACTTTCAATTTTTTCAGATGTCCATATTATGCCACATTCACCACCAAAATTACCCTTTCTTCTGTAAATAAATGTAGAATCATGACCTAAATACACATGCTACTTATGATTTGGCTCAAAATAATATTTAATGAAATATATCAGTTTTCTCATTTTCACCCCTAAAAATGCCGAAACCCTCCCTTTCCCAAAAGTGAATATCATTTTATTTTCCGAAAATTAGACATTTGTCCCTATCCTTTTTCTTTTTAACATATGCTTACATTGCGTACACATGTCATAGTATTATATGTGTCATAATCCACAATGCTGTACAGCCCAGAACATATCGTACCAACCCCGCATATTTGAGAAATATTCCTATCCCGTTTTCCGGAATTCAGTCGACATTTTGCTTCAATCGAAGCGGATCGGTATTAGATATTACGGCCCTAATGAACCTTGCACCAAAGTATTTAGGGGGTTTGGGCCTAATTCATCTATTGGGTGTCCAAATATAGGATATTTTCTAGTGCTTAGGCTATGTTTCCTTCCAAATATCTTTATTTTAATTCCAAGAAGCAGTGATTAGAAAAAAAGGATATCTGCTCAATATCAAAATGTGGCCGAGATCAGCTGTTTGACAGTTCCAGATAAAGGATTGGCGCAGAAATCATGACCTACCGTCCATCCATGAAAAATATCCATGTAAACATGATGAAGAAACACTTTTTAATTCGATTTACCATCAGTTATGCCTCTAGATGCCATAATAGAGCAAGATAGCATTAGATACGATTTTAAATCATTTTGCCCTGCCCATTCGTAATATCCAAGATGGCGGCACTATGTTCTTCCCTCCTTGCTGAAGAGTTCCATATTAGTGACCTTCCAACACACCAGGTGGAGCCACGTAGGCGTACAACAAGACTTCATTCAGAATAAAAATTAAAGGAATGTGCTATAGACTATAGTCTATAGGCTATGTCTCACGAACTTGGGCTAATGTGTTTGTCTATGACCGGGTGCCGTCTATGACCGGGTGCCATCTATGACCGGGTGACGTCTATGACCGGCTATCTAAAAAAGTTGTTTGGAGGAATAAAAAAAAAAAAAAAAAATTGTAAAAAATTATAAATTTTTAAAGTTTGATTCCTCCAAACAACTTTTTTAGAAAACCGGTCATAGACGGCACCCGGTCATAGACAAATACATTGGCCCAAGTTCGTGAGACACAGCCTATAGTGATAGCAAAATAGGCCCTGTGTAGGCCCTATCGATCACTTGACTACTGGGAAGGCCTACATAGGCCTATTTGTAGCCTACATTAATTCAGGTGCAGAAGTTTTTCAGCCCCCCCCCCCCCTGGAGGAGTCGTTGCCTTACCCCTACTGGCCCTAGGCCTCCGAGCATTATTTGTCCTCTATGGCAAATTTTTCTCCTCTATTTCACCAAACCACTTTGCTACCTTGTTCTAGACAACAAGGATTCATTTCAGTATATTGTATGTAGTGACCCAAATAAGTTAATGATATGGACCAGATTAACAATAAACTAATTGATTCATGAATACCGACAATAATATCAATTAAATGGATGAATCAAATATATACATATAATTTATGAATTATACATCAAACTCATCTAATGCTTCAACCATACTTTCATTTTCTATCATTTCAATGTGGTGTAGTTTGAAATATCAATAATATTAAAAAACTCTGACATGGAGACAATGCATGTTATTACCCAAACCCCAATAGTCAGGTTTGTCGTTCCAGGCCTTGGCTGGTTGCATGGTATCGAAATTGAGCTCACCTATTGCTTGCCTGTGGGGAAACGTCTCAAACACCTATGTGATTTTCAAATATTTTAATTTTGTAGTTGTTAAAAAATGTAATTCTTTAGATTTATATAATTCTCCCCACCCATAGCCATAATGGTGTCAATTTGTTACTGAACTTGTGAATTGTAATAAATATGTGCCTCTACATGGGTACCCAAATATTCGCCATCTCGATTTTTAGCAAAAGGGCCGCGTCACCCGTGTCGATTTTTAGGTATATAAGAACTTAGAGAAAAATCCCTGTGGGTCGATTTTTATCCCTAATTTTCCTGTGTCCGTCGATTTTTAAAAAGGCCTAAAACGGCTGTGTCGCACGTGTCGATTTTTACCCATGTAGAGGCACAAATATAAAGCTAGGAGAAACCACTCACAATGTTAAACATAGGTACTATTGGTGTATACAAAGTATGTAGTGACCGTGAGAATTACACATAATAGTGAAGGTGTAAAATGTAGATCATGATGTGTTTTCTGCTGTTAGCATTTAGTGCGGTCATTTATGAGGAGCTAGTTCATATTATATCCAAACATGTATAGATATCGTTCAAAGCTGATGTTATCATAATTCAAATATAGTTAAATTCATGAGTGTTTTCAGGGCAACAGTTACAAGCTAGACCTTCATGGTCGAAGTGTATAGTTCAATTGTGATTCACAAGAGGGCTCTTAAGAGCTGGTAACTCAGCTAGTATAACTGGTCTCACAGGCACCCAGAGAATGATGATATTAAATATGAATGTGTTGTAGCTGGGAAATGCTTATGACACCCTGTCCAGAATAGGGAAGTGGTTAAGACTCTGGACTCATAACCAATGGATCCAATCTCATACAACATACTTTTATTATACTCATGTGAGTTGATACTCTTGAGCACAATTTCCCCTGATATCACAGAATTCAAAGGTATAAAGATGTTGTTACAAATTCTAAGGGCACCATGGTTCCAAGGGTTCAGATATATACACTGCTGCCCTCTGGTGGAAGTTTGCACAACTACGCTATTCATGGCCATGTCTGAAAATGCTGAACTTTTTCTCCACCGCCCAGCTTTAAGCTGCCAATTACAATTGCAATGGTATTTCAGCCAATTAAATGTTATAGTTGAAATTGAATTATCTGTAGCTCTATACAGAGATATAATGTGTTCATAGTTTTGAAATGTACATTTTGTAATTTGACTGTTACATATTCATTAAGTGCCGTATCCTTTGCCATCATGATGGCATGATGCCTTAATGCATCATGACCTATAGGTATTCATGATGCTTGAATGTAGCCCTGTCAAGTAACTAGTCAGGGCTGCATTCAAGCATTATGTCGACCCGTTGGGGTTGATGCACGCCCAAACGGTCAGCAACTTGCATCAACGCAGTGTTAGTGAGTTATTCATGGCCGCTGTTCTGGTGCATCATGATGACAAATGAGACTTGAGGGATTAAGATTCATGTGAAGCAGGGTCACACTGCGGTATGAGGACACACCCCTGGGGGGGTACTTGAATTTTTTCTGATATGGGTGTGCGGCTGGACCACTGACAACCCTTACCCTTGCTAGGGAGCTTTTGCTTCAATAACCTACCCTTGCCAGGGCACTTTTGGCCGAAAAGTCCTAGTTTTGAAGAGGAAAAACACAAAATGAACAATGGATGAGTAATTTCACTGAGAAATTTTACCCATGCGCACAAATTTTAGCGAAAAAATGGGCAAAATTGGGAAATTTTGGTGAAAAAGTAGACCCTTGCTAGGGACATTATTCTCTGAAACAGGACCCCTGCTATAGGGAGATTTTGTTGAAAAACTACCCTAGCCGCACACCTGTGTATACAAAATATACTGAGCCCCCCCCCCCCCCCCGGGGACACACCTAACCCTGTGCCCATACAAAGGTCACGCTGTAGTCTTATCTGTTGTCACCAGTTATACATCATGTACAACATGAATAAAGTGTTAAACAAAAAGTTAAAGTCTCTTTTGTTCACTACCTAAGAAGGAACCTGATGCATGTTAATCACTGGTGTCTCCCTATCTGAAAGCATCGCCAAGTAAATAAGGGTCAAGTCATTTATTGCCAGCTGGGGGGAGGGGGGGGGTCATAACAAAATTAAAAAAACAGGCACACAGGAAAAGCCTCCATGGTGGGGGTGGGGGGGGGGGGGGGGTGTACAACCGCTATCTGTATCATACCCGCTATCTGTAGTAACAACAGATAGCGGTTGACCATCCAACCGCTATCTGTATCATAAAAACGCTATCTGTAGTAACCATCCAACCGCTATCTGTAGTAACCAACGCTATCTGCTGTAACTTCTGTTTCATGACATATAGGCACATTATGGACCGTTTAGATACTCGCAACCACGTGTGATTCTACAGGGGCATGTGATAAGTGTGGGGGGGGGGGGTCATTTCTCAAAATCTGTAGTAGGGAGGGGATCGAGATAACTTTCGCCATATTGGTGGGGGTGGGAAAAAATTGCCGTTTCAGGAAAATCCACCAAACCCCCCTCCTCCCCCCCCCCCAGCTAGTAATAAATGACTCGGCCCTATTATATCTCAATCCATATATTTGACATGGAATTTTACCTTTGACCTCAATTTTAATAATATTGGGACACCTTCATAATGTTCTGAGAGATCAAGTTCCATATGACTGTTAGGAATATGAATCAACCAAAAGAAGTTTTGTGGACTGGGTTTGAAAACAGTCATGTTTCTAGACCCCTTTTGAGAACTTGCACCAGGACAAATTGATAGGAGAGGAAAAATAATCAACATTTTATTTTCTAGAAAAATTACTAAAAAAATAACAAAAATCAATAGTTTTCTTTTGTCATAACTATGTTATGACAAGAATATGAACCATCCCGGAATAAACCCTCAGATAATACTTAGAAAATAAATTCAATAATGTTTTATTGCAAATTTGGCTAATTATATCTACAATATTACACAAAATCAATTAAAATCAATAGTCATATAGATGTCATTTTTTAAACATCCCCTAAATATTCCTTAGATCATTTGGTAACAAGTAAGAATAATTTTGATAGGAGGTCCCATGCTTAATTTGAGGTTTCGAGCCCTTTGAAATTAGAAAAAAAGAGGACTATATTCAATCTTAAAGTACTGCATTATTAGTAGACTGTTAAATCCGAGGGTCCAAACGCCTTTATCTTTATGTATAATGAAAAACAGGCCGTGGCGCTCGGTGGGGGGATCGACATGGGACATGGGGACGACCCTCACCCCCCCCCCCCCCCCCCCCCCCCCTTCCATCAAGACCTCCAGCTCCGCTTGCATTAGGCGCCAGATCAGGCCCGTACTAGAACCCCTTTCAGGGCCCCCTGCGTCCGGCGCGCCGCGCGCCCCCATCCGGGCCCCTCAGGTAGGTCGGCCAGTTCCGCACTGTTGAACCAAAGCGCGGCCACGGAGCAGACACGGAGACATCTCCTCAAATAAACTACAACAATGTGATTACAAACTACAAACCAACATGGCCAGGACCTTAATCCTGATGCTGGGCCTCCTGGGCGCCGTCCTAACTCAAGGTAGGTCGCTGTTTATTTGGACATTCCCACGATTTGACCAGGGGAAAGTGCACCGAAAATAACCCACCTGTCCGAGTGAGTTTTGATTTGTTGACAGTGGTAATTATTTTGCAATCATCGTTTTATCAACTTTCTCGTCACTTGTAGGTCTATATATTGATACTGGGAATATATATGGTGTGATCACTCGAGGTGATTTGTGTATTTGGGTGTAATTTGGTGTTTATTAGAACTTTAGCACAAATCTACAGGTGAGAGGGAGTGACCCAGTTAGAGCTACCTGTAAATGGGCGATAAACGGGGATTTGGCACTCACTGCTGTTTTGGTTTTTATTTGCTTATGGCTTTTATGTATTGGTGCGGAAGAAAAGTCGGCATAGGTGGCGCCACTAGTGCTGAATACACACTCAAAAAACGCTCCACTGACAGCGAGGCGGTGCATGAGACAATAGCCAGAGTCACCGCCAATCAATGGCGGAGGTGCGTTGAAACGGGTATCTGCTCACTCTCTTGCACCATGAACGACTTTTCGGCCGCACGAATGGCAGGGGTTAACTGCCTTTTATAGACATGACAGCACCAGGAATGTGTGGAATGTGGACCAAGGAATTCGGCCATAATTCTTATCAGTCAGATATTTTGAGCCAGAATATAAATTTCCAAAAAGGCAAAAACAGAGATGAAGAGGCAGGAGACCAGAGAGAATCAATTTCGATAAAAATCACTTTCACTTTTTTTTTTTTCAATTAAGGGTGAATTGCCGAAGCAGTTTAGATTTACTCAAGAATAACCAAAAATGGATGAAACTTTGGTTGGGGGAGGGGGGGGGGGTATTATGCTCCATGTTAAGTAATAACTTGCTAGAACTATTAAACCAACTTGCATAAGAAAACGACATTCATGTCGATGTTGCTTAATAATGCTCATATCCCATATTGCCCTCATGTCATCATGTCGCACATGCAACAAGGGACAAACCTGCGGAGACACTAGACGCCGCCCATTCTGTGCGTAATCTTAAATCGCCACTTTTGGCGTAATCTTATTCCCTATTTGATACACCCCTTCCTTATAAGATTACGGGTTGAATGTGTATTTGTCGTGTGCAAGAAGGGAAAAGAAGAGCGCGGGTTGGGGGGCAAAGCCCCCCATATCAACATAAGTCTGATAAGACACCATCCATATTACGATTACGGGAAAAGTGGGCTTTTTAAGATTACAGGTGGAATGGGTGGCGTCTAGTGACTCCGCAGGTTTGTCCCCACGTGTGTCGCACGTCGATTTTAAGAAATTTATCGCTGTTTCAAATTTAGACATTCACACTCGTTCAATCGTCGTTACTCGGGTAGTCACCTCCCAAGCTAGTCGATACTGGTCGGGTCTGATTTTCTCTCACAGAGAAGCCAGTCACTTGTCCAGGAAGATACTGTCAATTTTTTCTATAGACAATTTATGTATTAAATAATTTAATGAACACACAATAACGTCCATTGTTTCAGACTCTGACCATGAGGTGGTGTTGCCGGGGGAGGTGACGTTTCACGAGGCGGGCACGTTACGGGTGGCGTGTAACGTCACTAACGGGGACGTAGCGGGACTCGTGGTGCAGTACACATGGACGCGGCCGGACAACCCCGCCTTCATACAGGTAAGGCACATAACTTGTAGTTGCGTTCCCTTTTTTCTTTTTAATTTTTTTTGATTTTTTTATATCGAACTAGATCTATTCTTTTTTAAAAAGATGTATATGTCATCAACTTTTTATCAGCAACCCTGTCACATGACCCTGTCTTGCTGACAAATGTTTTACCCTCGAGACATCCTGCTGATTACTGTTACTGTAGAACCTTGTGTATAAGCCGCGGCTAGTATATGCGAGTCAGATCGGCAGTGCGGCTTATAGCATCCGCCCAGGGCCAGGTGCGGGTTGTACGTGAGTTTTTGGTACTATGGTCCAGTAGTTAAGTCACCATAATCAGATCGTTGGTGCTGCTTATAGGATCGCCCTTAAGTCTGGGTGCAGCATATACTTGAGTTAGACTCATACGCAAGGTTCTACAGTAGAACTCTACTTTGCATTCTGTCATCCAGACTGATGATATTTGATATTTTAGGCTTTTTTTCTGGCAAGACACTCCAGTTATTTTCCTTTATCCTAATCAGCATACTGTAAACGTACTTTATTTCGCGCTGTACTTATTTTTGCGATTTTCGCGGAAATGAAAATTCACGAAGATAAGTACAGAGCGAATATTTATCCAGCATAGTTACAGAACTACCATATTGCAAAATGCGCGAATTTAAATATGCGCGAAACTGTACTTTATAGTGAATTCGCGAAAATATACATGCGCGAAATAAAGTACATTTACAGTATATAGGACTGGAATAATGCCCTGCCAATGAATCTTAGATCACGTAGAAATGTCCATGTTTTCTTGCCATTCCTTTCATGTTTTGCTAAGGTCATCTGACTATTGCATAATATAATGCTGACATTGCATTAGTGCATCTCGCTGACAACTTGTTAAAACATTGAGGCACCATGCTGTTCTTAAAGAGGCCGTGACACCTCCCCAAGTACTCTCAGATAAATATTATGTCAATGGCTCTTTAAATGATTAAAAACATAACGCAGATAACTATCTCCCTTTACAGAGGAGTCAGGTGCTGGGGCTGTTCCCTCCCTACCTCCTGCTACCCCAGTACATTTCATGTCAGTGCCTCTTTAAAGGGTTAAGAGATAACCAGACATCCTTGTGTGTACAACCCCACATTATACCTTGAACAAACCATGTCAGTGCCTCTTTAAAAGGTAACACAGACAACCATGTACCTTTACAGAGGAGCCAGGTGATGGAGTTGTCCCCCCCCCCGTGTACTCTGTACAACCCCACATTGTACCTTGTACATATCATGACAGTGCCTCTTTAAAGGGTTAAAAGTTAACGCAGACCACCCCTTGTAGGGCATTCAGGCCATTTTTAATAAGCTCAAAAAAGTTGTATTTTTCGTGTAGGATAAATAGATGAGATCTTAAAGAAGGCAATGCTGGAGGAATTATAATTTTAGCACTACTATAACATGGTTAAATTGATGATTCTTTGCAAAAAGTAAGGTGTTTTGAGAGGACAAGAGGGTCCTGTCTGAGCCTATATGACTGCAGCAGTGGATTGGTCCCGAAATAGCCCTCCCCTGTTGTAGTGCAAGTGGTTGGGATCCAGGTGAGTGGAGAGTGCCTTACATAGGGAATGTACTACTTCTCAGCAAAGGTAGGTCCACATATGTGTAAATCCGGGGGCTAATTATGTTTTAATCATTTTAGTATTCAGGTAATAGATAGTAGACATACATAGCATGCAAATATATATTCCTACACTTTTAGACCCCTGCATTTTGAAGGTGATTTTTTGCTTTTCATGACATATTTTGCTGTAAATGGGGTTCTTGGAGTCCATTTTAAATGTAGGATATATGTAAATGTAGTCCTATATTTTAGCATTATATTGCAGCTAGTGCTAAATGGATTGCCCAAATAGCCTCTCCCGGAAATCACTTATAGTAGAGGGTGCTTTCTGAGGGTGTACCTAATTGCACTGCCAAAACGGGGTCTCTTTACACAGCACTTTCGACCAAGTTCTCAGTTACTCATTGATATAAAACCATTATACAAAATGTACATTTATAACCTCCAAAGACCTGAAATGTAGCTGACTTCCGTAGCTGTCAATTGGTAATTATGTATATATATATTTAACATATACGAGTATCATAAATGGGAATTTAAGTTGGAGGAAGGGGGAAATGTGCAAATGTCTGTGCAGTGGTAGAGCGGTCTGAACGGCCTACCCCTTGTATCCTTACAGAGGAGCCAAATGTTGGAGCTGTTCCCTCCCTACCCACAGTGTACTGTGAATGACCTTATACATCATGTCAGTGCCTCTTTAGAGGGTTAAAACAGAACCTAGACATCCACAGAGGAGTCAGGTGCTTGGACTGTTCCCTCCCTACCCACTCCTACCCCAGTGTGCTGTGTATAACCCCACCCTGTACCTTGTACATATCATGACCGTGCCTCTTTAAAGGGTTAAAAGATAGCCCAGACAAAAATGTCACCCCTTTTCAGTGAAAAAGCCTGCGCGTTACTATAGTTCAAAGAGGAGGGGTATCAGGAAAATGTTTCAAGGGGGGGGGGGTGAGAAAAATTCCGGCCCATCTCTAGGGAAGGGGGGGCAGAAAAGTTTTTGGGCGCTAATGTAAAAATCCACCAACCCCCAAGAGGGGGGCGGAAAAATGTTTGAAGGCGGGATGGAGAAAATTTCTGCCGCCCTCCTGTTGTTAAATAATGACCACTCCCTAACCCTACCTTGTACCTTTACAGAGGAGTCAGGTGTTGGGGCTCCCTACCCCCAGTGTACTGTGTATAACCTTGTACATATCATGTCAGTGCTCCTCCAAAGGGTTAAAGATAACCAGACAACCCTCTCCCTTTACAGAGGAGCCAGATGTTGGAGCTGTTCCCTCCCTACCCCCTCCTGCCCCCAGTGTACTGTGTATAACCCCACCTTGTACCTTGTGCATGTCATGTCAGTGGCTCTTAAAAATATGACAAATAAATGAAGATCTTATCAGTTCTAATTCGTCGTTATAAGCACATATAGCGATGATATAAAGATGAGTATTTACACATGGTATAAAGATGACACAAGACAAGATACATTATTTACACAATACAATTTTAACAATTCTAAAACATATCATTTAAAAGATAACCCAGACTCCCCTCTGCCTTTACAGAGGAGCCAGGTGCTTGGGCTGTTCCCTCCCTACCCCCTCCTACCCCCAGTGTACTGTGTATAACCTTGTACATGTCAGTGCCTCTCTTTAAATGGTTAAAAGTTAACCAGACAACCTTGTTCCTTTACAGAAGAGTCAGGCGCTTGGACTGTTCCCTCCCTACCCCCGGTGTACTGTGAATGACCTTGTACATATCATGTCAGTGCCTCTTTAAAAGGTTAGATGACACATACCACCTTGTACCTTTACAGAGGAGTCAGATGTTGGGAGCTGTTCCCTCCCTTCCCCCAGTGTACTGTGTATAACCTTGTACATATCATGTCAGTGCCTCTTTAAAGGGTTAGATGACACATACCACCTTGTACCTTTATAGAGGAGTCAGGTGCTGGAGTTGTTCCCTCCCTACCCCCTGCTACCCTCAGTGTACAGTGTATAACTCCACCCTCTACCTTGTACATATATACAATGTATATATATAATATATCATGTCAGTGCCTCTTTAAAGGGTTAGATGACACATACAACCTTGTCCCTTTACAGAGGAGTCAGGTGCTGGAGTTGTTCCCGGTCCAGACGACAGACGCGGGCGTCTACACGTGTACGGTGCGGGTCACCTCCCCCTCTACCTGGTCTGGAGCCGCCAACACACGGGTACTCGTAGAGTGTAAGTATACACTGACTTTCTTTTGGAAGACATCTACCGTAAAACCTCGCTTATAGGTCGATTTTTATTTGGAATTAATTTTTGCTATAGGTCGGGTTTTCTTGCCAAAAGTCCAATTCGACCTATAGGTGGGGTTTTGAAAAATGGAAAAACCATTTAAAGAGCCAAAAAAAAACGTCATTTTTTTTTGGGCCATGTTACCTGAACACAACTTTTTTTTTGCCTAATTAGATCCATTAAAATAACCCTTGTCAAAATATAATCTGGTAAGTCTCATTTAATTTAACAATTTTCTTTAATGGTTTGATTAAGTAAATGCCTATATTATAGGAATCGTCTTTTTGACTGGAAGACACTATATCCAACTTTTAGAAGGGTAAATTGTTGTGAAATGTAAGGCATATGTTTGATATTCGATGTCCACGTGATGATTCCAAACTCTCCCGCTAGAGCCAAAAAATATGATAGAGAAAAAATCCACAAAAAAAAACCACTACAAAAATTACATTACCTGTCCCTGTTGCAGACTCGCCCCGGTGGGAGACCCACGCACTAACCCGGTTTGTGGGGGAGGTAGGAGACTCAGTGTCCCTGTTCTGCCGTGTGCGTGCCTTCCCTGTGCCTGTAATGTATTAACTGTTTTATGTTACAGACTCCCCCCGGTGGGAGACCCACGCACTAACCCGGTTTGCGGGGGAGGTAGGAGACTCGGTGTCCCTGTTCTGCCGTGTGCGTGCCTTCCCTGTGCCTGTAATGTATTAACTGTTTTATGTTACAGACTCGCCCCGGTGGGAGACCCACGCACTAACCCGGTTTGCGGGGGAGGTAGGAGACTCGGTGTCCCTGTTCTGCCGTGTGCGTGCCTTCCCTGTCCCTGTAATGTACTAACTGTTTTATGTTACAGACTCGCCCCGGTGGGAGACCCACGCACTAACCCGGTTTGCGGGGGAGGTAGGAGACTCGGTCTCCCTGTACTGTCGTGTGCGTGCCTTCCCTGTGCCTGTAATGTATTAACTGTTTTATGTTACAGACTCCCCCCGGTGGGAGACCCACGCACTAACCCGGTTTGCGGGGGAGGTAGGAGACTCGGTCTCCCTGTACTGTCGTTTGCGTGCCTTCCCTGTCCCTGTAATGTATTAACTGTTTTATGTTACAGACTCGCCCCGGTGGGAGACGCACGCACTAACCCGGTTTGCGGGGGAGGTGGGAGACTCGGTGTCCCTATACTGTCGTGTGCGTGCCTTCCCCGGGGTGACCTTCACGTGGACCTTCACGCCGACCGGACAGACCCGGCCGTCACGTGACCAGGGTCTGTACAGCGAGATGCGCATCAACTCCCTCACTCAGAGTAACTACGGCAACTACAAGTGTCACGCCGAGAATGTGGCCGGCAAGGGGGACTTTATGTTGGAGCTAGAGAAGCCTGGTAGGTCTGGTTTTAAGCAATTTATATGTTCAGGCAGAAAATGCAAAATGAAGAACTAAAGTTTTTAAAAAAAATAGCACCACCTGGATAGTCATTCATAGGGACTCTCTGTTTTAAAGATAATTGAACATGGATGCTGGTCGAGTGTTTAAACGAGTGTTTATCATCAACAAATATTAAACTGAAAGTTTCCCCTGTTGTCATGGTAACAGGTCCCCCAGAGAGCCCCCTGTACTGTGACGTGATGAATGTGAGCAGCTCGTCAGCTCTCGTCTCATGTCGGCCGGGGTTCAGCGGTGGTGCAGACCTCACGTACCCTGTCTACACTGACAACGGGCAGCAGGCGCCCACCAAGGAGCAACTAGACAACGACATGGTACGTGCTACAGAAAACCTTGTAGGGCCATAGGCAAAGGCCAAACATCATAGGTTACCTTTTCATCAATCTTTATTTGTTAGACCTGGGTTGTATCATACCAGGCTGTAGGATGAGTGTGCTGCGATCCAGGGTCCAACATGTGAAGAACAATGAAAAGGGGACCTACAGAGTTGGTCTTTGTATTTATTATTTTGTTTTATGATATGGAATACGGGAAATTCAATGTGTGGAACCACCGTGTGATACGATCACATAATGATGTTGGATTCAATAAGGGGTGCATGATTACGGGATCTCTAGTGCTTAAGAATAGAAATTGTCATATATTCCTCTTTTTACTTCAATCAATTTTTCAAATCATAATCACTATAAATTGCCGCGTACTACCAGCATCTCGCATATAACCCGCACCCCGACTTTGGGAGAATCCTATAACCCGCACAGGGGGTCTGAGTGCTCCTGAGTAAAAACCCTTGTATAACCCGCTCCCAGACTTTGGGAGAATCCTATAACCCGCATTGGCAATTTCGTTCGCGAGCTACCCACGGGTAGTACGCGAGAATTTACCGTATATGACAAAGCTTTGTAAATAGGGTAAAGGTTTGATATAAAGTTGTATTTGTATTTTGTCCAGGTACTCATCAATGTAGGAGAGCTGCAGCCCAACACGTCCTACGTGCTCAAGGTGTACGCAGAGAACCAACATGGCCGCAGCCCCGAGTCTACCGGCATCTTTCTACATACCACCGGTAAGCATGGGGCCAAATTTTAAAAAGGGTTTGTTTCAGGTAACATGGGAATAAAATCAAGGGTCGGTAGGTGTTTTTTTTTTTACAGCCCCTCTACAGTACCCAAAAAAAACTGTAAAAATGGGGGTCGGTCGGATGACCTGAAACGAACCTTTTTTTTGGTCTTGGCAATACTCACCCTAGTTATTCAGGGATGAAAGTCTTAAAGTATTTTCCCTGATTTCAAGTCCTTTTTTTTATATTGTGAAGACTTGTAGTTAAATATACTAGGGGACCCTTATTCTTTTTGAGTGCAGTCGCAGAGTTCATCCCCGGTTATTCCAGAAACAAGATTTTTTTTAATGTGTCACATTTTATCCACAATACTCAATCATCCAAGGCAAAACCTAAAGTGAGTCTCCGGAGACTAATTTAATTGACTGAAAGTGTCAAAAACAATTATAGTAGTAGTAGGCCAAATACCCATTTATTTGAAATATGGCACCTGCGCATTGAGAAAAGATCACAAACTTTTCTTTCAGAATGAGATGTTATTCATAGAAATAAATATTACCAACTTTGTGAGGAGTGTGAACATTGTGCTTTAACGACCGGTTTGATTCCAGATGGTGCTTTTATATCGTGGGGTAAGTTCTAAGATGGCCACTCGTGTATTTCCTCAATTTCTCTTGTCTCTACTTGTTCTGTGTCTTATACCTACTAATGCACTGTGGTCAGTTTATATTGTGTTACAGCAGGATCTACATGCATGTGTGGTGGGAGTTTGATAGTGTAGTTAGCCGGTTACTAATACCATGTATTAACACCATTAACATTGTTTTGCATGTATTAACCTGCTGTTTAGTGTATCAATTTTGATGTGACCCCTTTAAACTATAAAGTCACATTGCATTCAATGTTATTAGTGCTATATATCCCTAATAAGCCCCTTTTGTTTTATGTCAATTTTCAAAATTTTAAAAGATACCTTGGTTTCTCTCGTGGTTTCTCTCTTCTACACTTCTACACCAAAACTGACCTTGGCGCTAATAACATTGAATAGAGTAAGTGTGGTTTGCGGCATGTTGAGTTTCATTATTTTTGTTTCTGTGTAGTTAATTTACTCTAGTAGTGTGTATTCATGTATAGAAAAATAGTATTTGTCAACACTGAATTAGCGTTTAATAAATCATGTGTGTAGTGTATAGATGTGTTTAGTTGAAATATACAGTATGTATACAGTAACCACAGGTTCAATGCTAGTACCAGTGAAATCTTGTTTATGTTATAAGGAGGGCCTTTTGGCAAGGCAGATTTGCTCCTTAGGCCACACCAAAATAAAAAGTTCTTCTTGAAAGTATCTACGGACAGCGAACCCACACCATTTCCGGCAGGGATGCCAAGTGTTACGATTTTTTCGTAATTTTACGAATTTTGACCCCTATTACGACCATTACGATTTTTACTGGCAAATTACGATTTTTAGGAATTTTTGAAAAATATACAAAAAAGCCCTAGGGTCTACCATAAAACATTGTCTACACTTCAACCACCTATAACTTAAAAAAAAAACTGACACATAAGTCGAATTGTAGATTGTAGATTCTGTTTTGTTTTTTGGCGGGGGCGGGGAGGGGCAGCACCCAATTTTAAGGATTGTATTTTTCCGTCCCCTAAATAATTCATGAAATATTTTTCAAACCTCACTTACACTTTTAGGTGAGAAGATTGACTAGAATTACTCTAAAGGGCATCTTATTGTTACGATTTTTTTTTACGATTTAGAGCAAGAGTTATTACGATTTTGGGGTGAAAAAATCGTAGCAAATACGATTTTGTGGTGGGGTAACTTGGCATCCCTGATTTCCTGGAAATTCTTTTTTAATTTTCCTTTTCAAGTTTTTTTTTCTCTTACCAAGAGCCAGGAAATCTGGTTTTGAAAAAAAAGAAGAAGACAATTTTGCCTCAAAAAAAAGAGGAATTCACCCGCTTCATTGATTCCAAGGTTGAAATCCATATATCAGTCCTCCTTATAACGAGATTTCACTGTAATATGACTAGGTATCTTCCGCTATTCAAGCGGAAGTACAACATTTATACAGATGGGCAGGCATTATCGCGATAAGGTATTTGCAGGAAGGTTAAGACACAGTAGGCAATGGAAACACATGTGAAGTATATAGACATAGACATGATGCAGTATTCAAACAAAAGAGATATTTTCTTTCCTCTAGAACAGCCAGTATGCGGTTAAACTAAGATAATATTTTAATCAACATCTAAAAATGATCCTAAAATATATTATATTCCTTCTGTCTTTCAGGAACCAAGAAGAAGTTAGTAGCGGGCCTGCCGCTGCCACTTATTATCGGTGCGGCGGTGGGCGGGGCAGTGGTTCTACTCATTATACTCATCATCATATGTTGCTGTTGTTGTAAAAAACGTAAAAAGTCGCCACCGCCCAAAAAGGGGCCCGCACGCTCTAATAGTTACAGGGTAGGTGGTCAGCTTCCTGAATATAAGATTCCTCGACATTTTGAACAATTTTAACCGTGTAAGTCTTCTTAGTAGTCATTTGTCACCATAATGTAACAGCCCAACATTAGCGATTAAATCGCTGGTGTTCTGTTGGTACCCTTTAAGAATTATCGGTCCAGGGCCCGTAGTTCTCTCAGAACTTACCTTTCTGTGAGCCCAGGATGTGAACCCAAAAAATTCTAGACAACAAAAAAACAAAAAATACTGTATCCGTTTTTTTTCTTGTATGCTATGAATACCAGCCAAATAACCAATTTTCACTTTGATGCAAAAATGTATACCCATAAAAAAAATTTATCATTATTATCTGACGGCTACATTTCCCCCTTTAGGCGTCGGGCGTGGCGGCATCAGAGAGCCGCACTAACGTCCTCCAGGAGGCCCCTCCCCGTGAGGACCCCCCGGGCGCCCCCACCTCCCACGACGCCCGGTCACGTGACAGTTTCCGGGCGGCCACCAGGTGGCGTGGTAGCTGTATCGGGGGGGCGGGGTCGGACGGGTCGCTGGCCGCCAGCCCCCCTAGTACCGCCCCTAGTACTACACACCTACAGCTACGGGGAGTCACTCCCGGTGGGGAGAGCACCGATCATGAAGGTGGGTCAAGGAAACTCTGATTTGATTTTAACCCCTTAAGGATGGCATAGTGCATTAACGCATCATGCCCTTGGTTGTCATGGTGCGTGTATGCAACCCTTGTGAGTACTTTGCCAGTGCTGTATTCGAGCCACATGCTGACCCTATGGAGTTGAGACACTCCCGCAGGGTTGGCATGATGTACCAATGCAGCTCTAGCAAATCATTCGTCGGGGCTGCATTTGCGCATCACAACGACAAATGTCGTGTTTTAGCCGAATGCTAAAAAAAGCTGCACTGATCCTACTGTCAAGTTTAAGCCTAACCACAGTATTAACCACGCCTAGATTTTGGGACAATTTACAGTTAATAAGATGTATGAAACATATAAGAAAAATTTTATTGCACTATTAATACTGACACCTTCACTTAGTGTTTTATAAAAAAAAATGTAGAAAAAATATTACCTGTATTTCATTCAGTTAAAAAAAGAATCATATCTGATATAGCAAACTCCAATAATAAAGAAATATCCATGTTGTACGCAGGAGGCTACGGCGAGCACCCCGGAGTGGGCTTTGACAACATTGCCTATAACCCTGACACAGCGGAGACTAACCTGGACAACCCCGAGTGGCCCCAGCAGCGGTCACGGCGCCCGGTGCGCAGTGTGGCTGTACGACCCGACAGCTACTACGCGGCACGCCAACTGGGGGAGGCACAGGTAGGCAGAGATATGTTTAAAATAAAGATGAGAAAAATCAAACGGATATAAAAAGTTGGTCAATGGATTTGAAAATCAATCGTCGCTCACTCAGTTTTCCATAGACAAAATTCATTGTAAGAAAGAAAAAAAAAGTTGAAATTGAAATCCGTTGGCCAATTTTTTTTTTGTGTGACCTAATAGGGGGGGGGAGATTAATTTTAGCTCCTTATCTATATATGTAACAAGATGTCATATTATGATGATTGTAAAGGATTTATGAATCATGCCCTTTTTCAAATCATATCAATATAACATAGTATAATGTTAAGCGATTAAAAAAGAAAGTATATTGTAGCGTATGGTTGTATCTATGTCTAGAAAAAAATAACGTTTTGATGTTTTGCTTTGCCACCAGGTGGGGTTGGCAGGCATGGGGGCCCTCTCCGGACTGCCTTACGGTAGTCAGATCCTTTACAGAGCGCCTGACGACAGACGGCTCAGACTCGCTCCTAGTAACAACAGGCTTAACGAGATGCCTGACGATAATGTGATACTAAACCCGGAACCTGCCGATAACAGGCAAAACAGAGCGCCCGATGACAGCAGGCGGAATAGGGAGCCGGGTGAAAACAGACGGAATCGGGAAATGGATGAAAATAGGCGGAATCGGGATCCAAACGAAAATAGGCGGAATCAGGATCCAAATGAAAATAGACGGAATCGGGAGCCAGATGAAAACCGGCGGAATCGGGAACGAGAGCAACAGTCGCATCAAGGATCAGCGCAATCGTCCCCGCGAGGAGACCCGAACCAACAACCGATCCTGAAACCGCTCAATGTTAATCCGCTTAATCAGCCTCCTCACCGCGAGAACCCGCATGGATTAAACGACTTGAACCAGCCGGGTCCGGAGACGGTGCCGATACGGACTAACCTGTACAACGTGGCACCTAACCGGGCGCCCCCTGGTGGGATGGGCATGCACCCCGGTACGCACCCCGGGGGTCACCCCGGTACGCACCCCGGTACGCACCCCGGTACGCACCCCGGGGGTCACCCGCCCGCAGGAGGGAGGCACCCCAACCCCCGCCCCGCGGGTGGGGCAGGACACACACCACAGGTAGGGGTCACATTACTATTGAATCTTATAGGTATTCACTAATTTGGTGTTAATATAGCAGGGTTCCCACGTGTCATGGAATGTCATGGAATTTGAAAGTTATCTGGAAAGTCACGGAATGTCATGGAATTTTGTAAAACTTTGCTGTGTGTCATGAAATATGAAAATAATGGAATTGATAGTACAAAATCATCTAGAATGTACCATTTTCTTTCTAGTTAAACACAATTTCTTTCTAGTTAAACATTTTCTTTCTAGTTAAACACATGTTCTTAACCTGTAATTTGGTAAATAAAATCATAGTCAAACCTTAGAAATGATACCAAGGACCTCCCCCCCCCCCAGGAGCCCTACTCGTCATAATAAAATAACACATGTTCTTAAGGCCACACCAAATAAAAAAGTAGTGTTTTTTTTGTCTGGGGATTTTAACCTTAAATCAAGTGAAATAAACATTTTAATTTTTTCTGAGGATTTTTTTTTTTGCAAACTCCCATTTCTAGCTTTCGATCAGAAAAAGGGCCACCAAAAGAAAAAAAATTCAATTTTCTCAGAATATGATGAGGGTGCATTCGTCGACACTTTTTTTTTCAAAAAGAAAAATTAGCATTTTCGAAAATATGGTAGGGGAAATCCGTAGACCAACTTTTTATTTTGGTGTGGCCTAACCTGTAATTTGGCAAATAAAACGTAATGATACCCATGACCTCCCCCAGGAGCCCTACTCCCTCCCGGAGGAGCTCTATGAGTTTCCCCGTGAGCGGCTCAACCTGTCACTTTATTAATAATGATACCCATGACCTCCCCCAGGAGCCCTACTCCCTCCCGGAGGAGCTCTATGAGTTTCCCCGTGAGCGGCTCAACCTGTCACTTTATTAATAATGATACCCATGACCTCCCCCAGGAGCCCTACTCCCTCCCGGAGGAGCTCTATGAGTTTCCCCGTGAGCGGCTCAACCTGTCACTTTATTAATAATGATACCCATGACCTGCACCCCCAGGAGCCCTACTCCCTCCCGGAGGAGTTGTATGGGTTTCCCCGTGAGCGGCTGCGTGCCAATTTTTTATGATAACCCTAATAAAAATCGACAAAAATTGACATATTTGGTATCAAATTAAAGCTAATAATGCCAGTAATGCAGTGCTATATAAATAACATATTCTCCACCTTTAAAAATCAATTATTTCTTACCAATAAAATGTAAATTTTGTCCACAAAAAACGTAAATTATCCTATACATTTTGGCCTGCGAGTAAAAATTTAAAAAAAAAAGCCTCCCTCGTCAGATTTCTCAGACCTTGGTGATGAAAAACCACTTTTTTTTTTGAGTGGCCTTAAAACTGATACCCATGACCTGCACCCCCAGGAGCCCTACTCGTTACCGGAGGAGCTCTATGAGTTCCCCCGTGAGCGGCTCAACCTGTCACTTTATTAATAATGATACCCATGACCTCCTCCCCCATGCAGGAGCCCTACTCGTTACCGGAGGAGCTGTATGAGTTCCCCCGTGAGCGGCTCAACCTGCGGCAGCGTATCGGGGACGGGCTGTATGGGGAGGTGTGGAGGGCACGTGCTGACGGCATCATGGGACGCCAGGGGCAGATCGTGGTCGCCGTCAAGATGCTCAAAGGTACGTAGGGATTTGACGTCTATGCGAGAATTTACTCTACCTTGAATCCCTGACTTCTTCAGACAGAAGCCCTGTAGGGTAGACTGACCTTAAGGTAACCAAGTACCTTGAGATGTCCACCTGCATTATGTAGCTATTTATGTTGTTTTTTTTTGTTGTTTTTTTTAATTTTTTTTTTTTTATGTATGGTATTGTCTTTATTTGTCCTTTGCTGGAAAGAGTATCGCCTAAAGTGTACTATGATACACAAAAACTGGACTTATTACGCATGACTGACTACAAAATTGAGGTGGACATTGCGGTACGTGGTTACCTTTAGGTCTACCCTACATGTCCCATAATATTTGGACTTATTTCCTTAGATAATTTGCTTCCTGAATTATTTATACATAACTTCTTTGATTCTAATTCTTTGAAGTTAGCTATTATAACTTAACTAATAGAATATGTATGTGTGGAGTAGGGAGGATGTTTGGGCCGGCACATACGGACCAAACTCAAGAGAAAATGTACCAAATCCCCTATTGATACAACCAATTAACTCTGTGATATTCTTAATTTTTGGGAAGTCAGCTGCTAAAACTGTCATAGTTGCCATTCCTGGTGTATGCTTTATAGGGAGAGAATTAATTCCTGTAACTTTTCTGTCTGACAGATGACTACACGTCTGAGGAGAGACGAGCCATCCTGCGGGAACTGAAGGTGATGAAGAGTCTCCAGCCACACCCTAACATCATCTCCCTGCTGGGCTGCTGTACTTTAACTGGTAAGTTACACAGCCACACCCCAACATCATCTCCCTGCTGGGCTGCTGCACTTTAACTGGTAAGTTACACAGCCACACCCCAACATCATCTCCCTGCTGGGCTGCTGTACTTTAACTGGTAAGTCTCCAGCCACACCCTAACATCATCTCCCTGCTGGGCTGCTGTACTTTAACTGGTAAGTTACACAGCCAATCCCTAACATCATCTCCCTGCTGGGCTGCTGTACTTTAACTGGTAAGTTACACAGCCACACCCCAACATCATCTCCCTGCTGGGCTGCTGTACTTTAACTGGTAAGTTACACAGCCACACCCCAACATCATCTCCCTGCTGGGCTGCTGTACTTTAACTGGTAAGTTACACAGCCACACCCCAACATCATCTCCCTGCTGGGCTGCTGTACTTTAACTGGTAAGTTACACAGCCACACCCCAACATCATCTCCCTGCTGGGCTGCTGTACTTTAACTGGTAAGTTACACAGCCACACCCTAACATCATCTCCCTGCTGGGCTGCTGTACTTTAACTGGTAAGTCTCCAGCCACACCCTAACATCATCTCCCTGCTGGGCTGCTGTACTTTAACTGGTAAGTCTCCAGCCACACCCTAACATCATCTCCCTGCTGGGCTGCTGTACTTTAACTGGTAAGTTACACAGCCACACCCTAACATCATCTCCCTGCTGGGCTGCTGTACTTTAACTGGTAAGTTACACAGCCACACCCCAACATCATCTCCCTGCTGGGCTGCTGTACTTTAACTGGTAAGTCTCCAGCCACACCCCAACATCACCTCCCTGCTGGGCTGCTGTACTTTAACTGGTAAGTTACACAGCCACACCCTAACATCATCTCCCTGCTGGGCTGCTGTACTTTAACTGGTAAGTTACACAGCCACACCCCAACATCATCTCCCTGCTGGGCTGCTGTACTTTAACTGGTAAGTTACACAGCCACACCCCAACATCATCTCCCTGCTGGGCTGCTGTACTTTAACTGGTAAGTTACACAGCCACACCCTAACATCATCTCCCTGCTGGGCTGCTGTACTTTAACTGGTAAGTTACACAGCCACACCCTAACATCATCTCCCTGCTGGGCTGCTGTACTTTAACTGGTAAGTTACACAGCCACACCCTAACATCATCTCCCTGCTGGGCTGCTGTACTTTAACTGGTAAGTTACACAGCCACACCCCAACATCATCTCCCTGCTGGGCTGCTGTACTTTAACTGGTAAGTTACACAGCCACACCCTAACATCATCTCCCTGCTGGGCTGCTGTACTTTAACTGGTAAGTCTCCAGCCACACCCCAACATCATCTCCCTGCTGGGCTGCTGTACTTTAACTGGTAAGTCTCCAGCCACACCCCAGCATCATCTCCCTGCTGGGCTGCTGTACTTTAACTGGTAAGTTACACAGCCACACCCCAACATCATCTCCCTGCTGGGCTGCTGTACTTTAACTGGTAAGTCTCCAGCCACACCCTAACATCATCTCCCTGCTGGGCTGCTGTACTTTAACTGGTAAGTCTCCAGCCACACCCCAACATCATCTCCCTGCTGGGCTGCTGTACTTTAACTGGTAAGTCTCCAGCCACACCCCAGCATCATCTCCCTGCTGGGCTGCTGTACTTTAACTGGTAAGTTACACAGCCACACCCCAACATCATCTCCCTGCTGGGCTGCTGTACTTTAACTGGTAAGTTACACAGCCACACCCCAACATCATCTCCCTGCTGGGCTGCTGTACTTTAACTGGTAAGTTACACAGCCACACCCCAACATCATCTCCCTGCTGGGCTGCTGTTAGACTCGTTCCAATCCCATGCGATCCTGCCGCTACCGCTGGCCTCACTTAGGGACCAGTAACCGTGCGGTCCGCTCGGAGCGGCGCTCTCTAATTGCGCTGTTTAAAATGGTGCGAGATGGGGCCAGCTTGGGGTGATTGGTTACAGAACGCGGCGACGTAACCCGTTACAACGCTGTACGGTTACTGGTCCCAAAGCGGAGCGTCGGGATTGGAACTAGTCTAGGCTGCTGTACACTTACTGGTAAGTCTCCAGCCACACCCCAACATCATCTCCCTGCTGGGCTGCTGTACTTTAACTGGTAAGTTACACAGCCACACCCCAACATCATCTCCCTGCTGGGCTGCTGTACTTTAACTGGTAAGTTACACAGCCACACCCTAACATCATCTCCCTGCTGGGCTGCTGTACTTTAACTGGTAAGTTACACAGCCACACCCTAACATCATCTCCCTGCTGGGCTGCTGTACTTTAACTGGTAAGTTACACAGCCACACCCTAACATCATCTCCCTGCTGGGCTGCTGTACTTTAACTGGTAAGTTACACAGCCACACCCTAACATCACCTCCCTGCTGGGCTGCTGTACTTTAACTGGTAAGTTACACAGCCACACCCCAACATCATCTCCCTGCTGGGCTGCTGTACTTTAACTGGTAAGTCTCCAGCCACACCCTAACATCATCTCCCTGCTGGGCTGCTGTACTTTAACTGGTAAGTTACACAGCCACACCCTAACATCACCTCCCTGCTGGGCTGCTGTACTTTAACTGGTAAGTTACACAGCCACACCCCAACATCATCTCCCTGCTGGGCTGCTGTACTTTAACTGGTAAGTTACACAGCCACACCCCAACATCATCTCCCTGCTGGGCTGCTGTACTTTAACTGGTAAGTTACACAGCCACACCCCAACATCATCTCCCTGCTGGGCTGCTGTACTTTAACTGGTAAGTCTCAAGCCACACCCCAACATCATCTCCCTGCTGGGCTGCTGTACTTTAACTGGTAAGTTACACAGCCACACCCCAACATCATCTCCCTGCTGGGCTGCTGTACTTTAACTGGTAAGTCTCCAGCCACACCCTAACATCATCTCCCTGCTGGGCTGCTGTACTTTAACTGGTAAGTTACACAGCCACACCCTAACATCATTTCCCTGCTGGGCTGCTGTACTTTAACTGGTAAGTTACACAGCCGCACCCCAACATCACCTCCCTGCTGGGCTGCTGTACTTTAACTGGTAAGTTACACAGCCACACCCTAACATCATCTCCCTGCTGGGCTGCTGTACTTTAACTGGTAAGTCTCCAGCCACACCCCAACATCATCTCCCTGCTGGGCTGCTGTACTTTAACTGGTAAGTTACACAGCCACACCCCAACATCATCTCCCTGCTGGGCTGCTGTACTTTAACTGGTAAGTTACACAGCCACACCCTAACATCATCTCCCTGCTGGGCTGCTGTACTTTAACTGGTAAGTTACACAGCCACACCCCAACATCATCTCCCTGCTGGGCTGCTGTACTTTAACTGGTAAGTCTCCAGCCACACCCTAACATCATCTCCCTGCTGGGCTGCTGTACTTTAACTGGTAAGTTACACAGCCACACCCTAACATCATCTCCCTGCTGGGCTGCTGTACTTTAACTGGTAAGTCTCCAGCCACACCCCAACATCATCTCCCTGCTGGGCTGCTGTACTTTAACTGGTAAGTTACACAGCCACACCCCAACATCATCTCCCTGCTGGGCTGCTGTACTTTAACTGGTAAGTTACACAGCCACACCCTAACATCATCTCCCTGCTGGGCTGCTGCACTTTAACTGGTATGATTCCTGTAAAACTCTTTTTATGGGCAAAAAAAAAAAATCTTGCTCCCAAGGCCACTGTTGAAAACTAAAAATTAGACACTAAAGATGTTGTCATGCAGCGGGGTGGCCGGCCTTATGCTATTGCTGTCACACCTCCGCTGTGTTCATGAATTCATGCGGACCATACAGGTTGATTCACTTGTCATAGAAGGAATCCCCTTAGTTGGGAGATCCCTTTAATATGATATGAGGTAAGTTGACTAAGTCTTGTGGTCTTGTAGTATAGTTGGTATTTATTACAAGTTGACAGCAACAGTACAGTAAGTACAATGTAGGTTCCACTCAGTTACACCTATCCACACAATAATATAGGTCTTGGTAAATATACCTAATAACCCTGAGGTTAGTACTGGACTAGAGCCAAGGGGGTCCTACACCATGTCTGATAGTTGGGCCTAGTAGGGCATAGCCTATAGCCTTGTTCTCAGTCAGTGGAGAGGTCCTTGCTCTGTGGTGTCCAAGTGTAGAGTGAGGATGGAGATGCCCAGTGCTGGGACCTGACCCTATTTAAGGGGGCCAGGCTACCAGCATGGCATCTTGAGTGTTAGTGTCAGTTGACAGTGATTGGCCAAAAGGTGCAACAAGCCCCTATGTGACCGTGTGCAGCGGCCTGTGAAGGACCTGAGGCTTGTGCAGCGGCCTGTGACGGTCCTGAGGCTTGTGCAGCGGCCTGTGACGGTCCTGAGGCTTGTGCAGCGGCCTGTGACGGCTCTGAGGCTTGTGTCACGTGCGGCAGCATGTGACCCTTACATAACGGCCTTTGAGAGGGAGTATAGCGACCTGCACGTGCCTCACGTGTTAGGCCACGTGCGTCACATGACAGGTGCCTCCCCCTCGGGAAAAAGGACAACTCTCCGTCAGTTGTCATTCCATCTAAAAATTTGGGGTGAATTTTGGAATTTTATCCACAATTTTTGGTGGCAAATAGAATTTACCTTTTGTTTTTGATTTTTTTTTTTTTTGTAGTGAAGTACACTTTTTTTGTAATATAGATGGTGTGAGAGTATGTAAATACCAAAGGTCTGGGGAGAATTTTGGTTTTGTGCTTGGCTAGTCATCTACATTATATACAGTGTAACTTAACTATAAGGTATGTAAACCTTCTTTGTACCAATTTGGTACTTTCTTAATCACATATTATACAGTGTAGTAATACATTGTGTCTTTATCTGACACTTTTCAAATCATTGTTTGAATTATATACACAGTATGGTACATCTTTGTCTTAATTCTAAAACATGATGAAAAATGTGTTATCAAGTAATAGGCTGTCTTTGGTGAAATAGGTGCTTTGTGGAACTGAGTGGATTTTGATATATCAATGTTCACATGTGAATACAAATATACAGAGTATAATGCAACTTATGCAAAATCTTATGATAATCTTTTACAAACTTTTTTGTTTGATACCAAAAAAACCAAGGCCACTTTTATATAAAAGTAGGCCAACCGGCTTGAAGTTTGTTTTCTTATTTCTAGATAGCGCTTATCTATGGATTTGCGTGATATAGCAATCAGTAATGTACATTTTATGCATAGTTATGTGCTTGTCCGGTGGCGGATAAGTGTTCATAATTGTGTCCTCTGACATTTTGCATTACTTAAGTTTGTAAGTTTGTATGTACAAATACGGTCCTTTTTATGCAGATATTTTGTCCTTATCCGGTGGAGGGTAAGTGTTCATAATGTCATAAAAATGACTCGGTATCTTGTTTCTGCAATGATAGTTGAATCTTACAAGATTCTTGGTGTTGGCAATTTGCAACTTGTGGATCTACACTTTGATCAGAAATGTCTTTGCAGTGGGCCGCTGCTGTGAGATTTAAGTCTTTTGTGTAGTATCCTAGGGTTAGTCAGCGGACTATCTCCCTTTTTGCTTCATGTTTTTCTGTAAATAGTCTTACATAATACAAAGGTATACAGTGTAAAATACAGTGCAACTACAGTGTTATATACAAACATGTTTGATTAGCAATTTAGATTGTAATAATACAATTTCATACATATAAATGCATGTTTGAGCAAGTTTGACATGGTTAAGAGTACGCAATTGTTTTTGTAAAACTTCAATTTTTCAAAAATTGGCTGTTTCATTTTGGGATACCTTAAAATTGATTTCCTGATACTACTGACACACACTGAGACCTTGCTTTGACCTTGGGATTGTGAGAGTTTGAAAATTTTGCACCTTGAGCAGATTTTTGAGTGGCACCTTGAGGCTATTGTGTCATGCGGCGCAAGATGCGTCGTGTGCCGCGGTGACACCGGTGGTTGACACCTTTTGGTGAGCAGATCATGTGCCTTCTCATGGACTTGTCACCTGAAGTGAGGGGATCACTTCAGAGGGTGAACAGTGTCATTTGGGGGTGGGGAGGGGTTATAAGGGCTGTGTAGACCACAGTAGGATCACTTATTCCTTGAGTACCCTTGAGATAACACAGTATGGCGCATATGGCAATTTTGGAGGACGAGTTGGAGGCTGTACCTGAGGTACTTGCATATCTCCCTGAGGCCTGGCTGCAGGGTGACATGCAGGCCTTAGACCTGTGGTTAGGTGATCAAAACACCTTGGAGGGGCTGACTCCTGGTACTCCTTTTAGGAGTATTTTGAGTCGGTATGACTCAGTAAGGACGCGATGGTTGCATAAAGTCCGGCACGACATTGCCAGTTTTGGTGATGTTTTGGTGTGCCGTCATCACGGCTGGTACTTCCTTGGTGCTGGCGGGATTTCCATGCGCAGGGCGGCATCTCTGGAGCTGTTGGCTCAGGCCCTACGTGATCTGGATGGATATGACCCGCGACTGCTTTTCACCAGAAATGATGGGGTCATCTGGGACTTCCTATTGGCTGTCGGCCTATGTGCTTACACGGTGACAGGTGATGCTGCGGACAGCGCTGAGCATGCTTTGTCTACTTTGGAGGCACGTTTTGTCCAGTGGAGGGAGGAGAACGAGTGGCTCTTCAGTGAAGATACGTGGATTGGATCTCCTGCCGCTGCCGAGTTGGCCGAGTCCTGGGAGGCCTTGGGATGGGGGGGCTATAACAACTAGTGGGTGGCATCTATAAATGTCAAAATAAACGGTCCTTTTCAGGGCCAACCAACTTTTCACAAAAGTTTTGGTCAATCTCAATCCTGTATAATTGTGTTATTCTTCCCCATGTACTTTCTCACTAGTTACAGCTGTAGGTGGTTGGGTGAGTATGGTGAGTACATTTTTGAATGTATTGGTGCTCTCTCTTTGGTCGTCAATTATGATATTTTCCAGCTTTGATTCATGGGTATCCATGGTGACGGGCTGGGGTGAAAAGTCATTTTGTAGTAACATGGCAAAATCTAGATTGGGTTCCCTGAGCGCTGGTATTATGCTGAACCTGGCACGCCATGGTAGATTGATAGTTTCTGGCAGTAAATATGCGGTCTCTCCTTTCTTTGTAGTAATTACTACTGGTCCATTCCATTCAAATACTAGTTTTGGGAGAGGGTACATTTTGATAATCATATCTCTGTATGTTGGGGCTGAAGCTTTTATAATTGTATCAAACTCATGTGGCACTGGACGCAAGGGGAAGGAGAAGTTGGTGTCTCCTTTGTAGACTTTTAGTACTACTGTGGGATTTGTCCTCTTGGTGACTTTTCCCTTTCCACAGTGCTTGGTTGCCATACTCTTTAAATATTTGGTCAGCCTGTAGGCTGAGTAAAAAGTGAGTGTGAATAGTATGGCTATGATAAGAGTATGGGTCTCCTGGATAGTTTGAATAGGGGTGGGGCCCTGTTCTATTGGTGCCGTGGTGGTGTCCTTCTTGTATAGGGTTTCGAAGGCTTTCTCCATAGGCTTCTCTGTGACAAATCTATATGCTTTTGCAGTTGGCATATAAGCTAGTAGTGTGGATCCTCTGTGCATTTTGAATAGGGTGTAGGTGGCCAAAATTGTAGCTATAACCGAAAGTATCATTGGTATGATAGATGCTGCTGGATGCCGTGCGAATTTGTATAGATAGGACTCTATTAGTCTATTTTCCAGTGGCTTAGCCAGGCTGGAGGCATCATCTAGCAGGGTTTTTGCGAATGGGTTTAGGTCTAGTAATGTTGATTCATCAATCTTACTTGATTTTCTTAACATATCCAGTGTCCTGGATAGGTTGACCTTTGGAAAAGGTGGCAGATTTGCCTTGGAGTCTGGTCCAATTTCTTTGATTTCATTTAGAGCCGCGAGAAAAGGTAGGTTTATAGTCTCCAAAGCATAGTGAAATGAAATTGTAGTGTTGCATGGCAACCTAGAATTTGGTAGTGAATAGTGATCTATATTCACTGTACATAGGCATGGTACACCTATGATTGAGTGTGATGGTGCTTTGTGAGTAGTAGCTGGTTTCCCATGACACGTAACTGTGTAGGTGGGAGAATTTGTGGTCACTAGATATTCATCTTGTGAAATGGCTACAGCGTGTGAGATAGGTCTCTTCAAGGGTGGGATAGTAAATTGGCACATTTCCTTGACTTGCTGAGCTTGGTTCAAATAAATTGCTACTGTGCATGTAGGTACATGTCTATGGATTCTCGGGCTAGTTTTGGTACAAATTTTGATCTTAGTTCCTGGACAGGTTAGCATATCTGCATTTGTTAGTTCAATAAATAGTGAACCATCTTCAGAGATAGCCAAAAATTTGACATCAGTAATTAATTGGGTTACTCCCTTTGTAGGTGTCTCCTTGGTGTTGATTGGTACTGGTGTAGTTACCAGTTGAAATACTCTGAAGGTGGAGACAGTGGATGCTACAATGATATCCAGGTGGATGTATATGTGCCGTTCCGAATAGGTGTAGGATATCATTCTTTGGGAATAATAGTAGTCAAGGTCAGTTATGGCGACCTTTGATCCTGGTGAGTGTATTCTGAGTGTCATGTCCAGATCATTCAGATGCTCCGTTAGTTCAGCTGGTGGTACTATGTCAGCAGTCATAATGCCTGCTGATAGCATCCTGAGTGCTGATGTGGTGCGCTGCAATGCTTGCAGATAGTTCATTCTTGCTACAATAATGGTGAGTGCATCAGTTAAAATTTGGATCTTCCTTCTTTGTGTGTGCTCGTGATTTGCATAAGTGTTCAGAGATGTGGTCATATTTTGAGCCCATAAATTCATATTTTGGCCTAGAGTGTTCATGGTTTGGTCTAGCATACTTTTATCCTTAACATACGCCTTGACAAATTTGTCTTGGCGTTGGGTGACCTTATCAATTAATATAGCTGCTTCTTTGTCTTGCTTGGAAAAAGCTTCTAGAATGCCGTCTATGTTCTTTATCTGGTCCATGACCTCTTTGACGTCATCTAGTGTGGCAAGACCTATTGCTCCTCTGAAGAGTGGGGCTAGGAACCCAAGTGGTGCTCTTCTGTACCTTCCTTGACTATTAATTGGATTTGATAGGAACAAATGGATGGATGCTAAGGTAGAGTTAATTTCCTTGTCTGTTATGTCTATTAACAGATCTAGTTCCCTTGCCTGCTGTAGTATCTGACTGGTAGAACTGTCGTCATGCAAGGTAGGAAATGTTAGTGCCATAACCTGGTCCAGTATTTTGGTTTCGGTCTCTGGTGGAGCAGGTATATGGTATGGTATTGCCAATATCATGGTTGTGGTATCGTGCCCATTGACCAATGGTTCAGGTAATGGCTCATATATGGCTCCAACGTTCTGTCTAACGGTGGGCACATATGTGATGGCTTGAGAAGTGGCCATCATCACTAGTAGTAGGATTGGCTTTAGCATGCCTGAAATATAAAATATATTCTATGTCTTAGTAAGACTTCTACTAGTGTTTTTTGCAATATACTTAGGTTTAAATTGGTTTGCTGATTTTGTGAGCTATCCTTTTTGCTTATGTGAAGTATCCACTTGGCACTGCCTCTGTGTACATAGTTTTGAGAGCAGAAATCCTGGTTGGTCCCAATAGTAATATAATAATCAATGTAGTGTTTGAACTGTACCTTTTTCCATGATCAAGCTAGTGTTGGCTTAATGTCCAATCTGTGCTAGAGTCCTTTCCCAAGATTGTAGTAACTGGGTATGATATTGTAGAGTGGGTGTGGTCTGCTTTCTGACAGAGTCCCTCCTGCTATAGGAGAACTGGTATGGCTAGGACCAGCTGGTGTGTACCTGACTGCTGCAGGAGTAGAACTGGTGAGTTGGCTATGGAGTCAGGGCCTCTTATGTAGCCCACCCTACCCTCATCCATTGAGGGCCTGGCTTTGTTTCCCTGGTGGCTGTTAACTGCCATCAGTGTTAGCTTGTCTGACTGGGGTAATTATGTCTGGGGTAATTAGTGTGGACTACCTGCATCTGTGGGGGTTTGAATGCCCTGGCAGGTGTGTGGGTCCTTTGAAGGGTAAGGGTGTGTCTAGACAGTAGTCTCTTGGCATAGCACGCTCTGTTTCATGTACTTTACAGGATTTAGGTTCAAACATTTCCATTGTTGCATTCTTTCAAGGATGCTAGCCTTTGATGCAAAAGTATGATAATTGTGGTTTCTTCAAGCTTGGGTTGCTAATTCCTTTAGGTAGTCTCTTTGGCTTTTTGTGTGTAGCCTTTTGGGTTTCAGACTTCAACCCTGTAGTAATCTGTCCTTTGATTCTACTTTGTGTGCACATTGTTTTGTAACCTATATAGTGTATATTGTCTTTTCTGTCCTTTGTGTGGGTTCATATCCTATGCTGATATGAAAATTCCTACTTATCATTCTTGATTTGGACAGTTGTTGGAAATTTAATTTCCTTCATATAGAGTGTATATACTTATTTGACTATTATTCATAGTCTGTGGGTATAGATATTCCATATGATCATGTCAATATATAAAAGTAATTTACTTAGATATTCTCCCTTGCCTGGAGTTTCTTTTCACCTTGTGGTGGGCTGGTCTGGGTACTATTTGGTTTAGACCAACTGACTCTTTGGTGAGTGTGATTTGGGATTTATCCCTTGTTATCCTGTGGATAAACTTTGAGGTGTGGGGAATGAGTCTGTGTGCAAACTCATTTTTCCTCAGTGTTGTGACCTTTTTGAGCCTATCAATATGTACTGGTCTGGGGACTAGTAGGTTATTTGATAGGTTCTTCAACCTTGCGCTGGTTGGGGTTGGTCTTTCTGCAACAACATATGGTCCCATGAATAGGGGTTGAAGCTTTTTTGAATCTGTGGTCAACAGAATTCTGGGAATGTTGATATATACAATATCTAGTGGAAGTATAGCTTGTGGTGTAAGCTTTTTGTCATATCTTGACTTCCTTCCTTGTTGTAGCTTTTTGACTCTGTCTATTGCCTTTCTTCTAGACTCATCTTGAGACAGTATCATTCCAGATACATGCTCTGCTACTGTTTTGATTTCTTCCTCTATGTTTAGGGCAGTTTCTACAATGGTTTGAGGGTTTCTGCCATGAAGTAGGAAGAATGGTGTGTAGCCTGTTGTCTGGGACTCTGTGTTGTTCAATGCAAATGTAATTGATTCTATATACAGGTCCCATGTTTTCTGATTCTGAGAACAGAAAGTCCTTAATGCTGTTCCTATACTGGCATTGAATCTTTCCACTAATCCATTTGATTGTGGTCTATATGGACTTGACAGGTCGTGTCTTATCTTCTGGGTGTTCATCAGTTTCTTAAAATTGCTGCCTGTGTAGCAGGTGCCATTGTCAGTTTGAACTGAAGTTGGTACACCTTGCTGACATATGACGTTCTTGTAGAACTCATGTTGTGTGGTTTCTGCTGTGAGATCCTTTGTGGCATATGCTATGACATATCTAGTTGAATAATCTATGCAAACTTGTATGTGTTTGTTTTTCCTGGCTGTTTCTGGGAGTGGTCCCACAGCATCTAAGTTCAGGTGCTTCATGGGGGTTGGCATATAGTCCCTTACAGTCATTGGTGTTTTGTGGGTGTGCACTGCCCTTTTTGCTTTTAGGCAAGTGTCACATGTTGACGCATACTGATTGGCATCAGCCATCATAGATTTCCAATATACCCTAGGTATGAGAGAAGACATCATTTTTGAAGTACCTACATGGCCTGCCATTGGTGAGTCATGGAAGTGTTGCAGTATGTTTTCAACCCAAGTTTTTGGGACTACAACTTGTAGTGGTACTGTGTCTGTTTTTCTCCATGATGTAGGGGATATGTGTACTAGAATGTTGTCTATGAGTAGGTAATGCTGAGCATTATTCCTAATCCTTGTTGCTTCAGTGCTTTTTACAGGTAGGTCACCTTTCTCTAGGTAGTCTATAATGGGTATTAGTCCAGTGTCCTTCCTTTGTTCTTCTTTCAACAGTGTGGAGTTGATTGAACTGTCTGGGATTTGGTCTAACATCTGGTCTAATTCCATTATATGCTGTGCCAGCCTTTCTTTGTCTTTCTCTGCCTGGATTGTTTCAGGAGATTTTGGTGCAGGTCTGGTCTTTGTCTGTTTCTTTGGTTGTTCAACTGCTATGTCTGTGTTGACTGTCTGCTCCTTTGAACTGGCTGCTCCTCTGTTTGTGCTGGTGGAGGCGGCCTTTGTTCTTTTGGGATGGGGGTCAGATTTGCTTTTGTGAGCCTTCTGTGCAGTACCTGCTCTGTCTGAGTGCTTCTGCAAATTGGCTGTGGGTGTGCTGGGTGTTGAAATGGGGGATTTAGTAGGGAAAGAGGATTTGGTTGACACTTTGTTCTTTTTGGCTTTTAGGCCTAATTGCTGAGGGTGGTCATTAGACCTTGTATCCTCTGCAACCGACCGTTTTGCTTTTGAACGTGTGGTGACAACACAAATGTCTCTGTCCTGTTCTTCCTCCATATCCAGCTGTTCTTCTGCAAATCTGACTACCTTGGTGATTGAAGCAATTTTATGCAGTTTTTCTTCCAACTGATTTTCTGATGCACTGTGTGGTGGTTCACGAGGTGTGGTTTTCACCATCTGTGCAATCCTGTTGGTCTCAACCGGGGTAAAACAGTTTTCTGGATACTCTTCACAGTATTCCCTTTCACAATGACAGAACACATAATGGGTGGTCTCTTTTAAGATACCTCTGATCACTGGTTTTGGTCTGTCAATTGCTTTTGGTGGGTCATCTCTGTTGAATGGTATCTTGGTTTGGATTTTAGAGAATTTGGTTCTGGTGGCTGCCCTTTTCCTTCTTGGAGGTGGTGGGGGGTTGGTCATTGGTGGTGCATCTGGATATTCTCTTCTTGACATCACATCTGGAGGAATGTTGTCATCTCCTTTTACGTGTTGTATTGTGAATGCAAATTGTTGGATATCCAGTGCCCATCTGGCCCACCTGTGGGTCAAACCTGTGTTTGTGAGGAGTGGTATTAGAGCTGCATGATCTGTGTACAACTGAAAGTGTCTACTTTCTAAGTAGTGCCTAAAATGTAGTATCCCATATACTACACCTAGTAGCTCTCTTTCTGTTGTGTTGTAGTTTCTTTCATGCTTTGATAGTGTTCTACCTGCGAAGGCTACTGGTCTCAGTACTCCTTCACTACTGCGTTGTGATAGAACAGCTCCTAGGCTCACATTTGAAGCATCTGTTGCTAGACTGAATTCTTTGTCATAGTCTGGGTATCTCAATAGTGCATGGGTACAGAGGGCATGTTTCAATGTTTTGAAAGCATTGTCTGCATCCTCATTCCATTTGAAAACCTTTAGGTTTGTTTGTAGGTCGTACAGTGGCCTAGCAATATTGGCATAGTCTTTGATGAACTTTTTGAAGTATTGGCATAGTCCTGTGAATGATCTGACTTGTTTCACGGATTTTGGGGTGGGAAAAGTTTTGACACTTTCCACCTTTTCTGGGGATGGTTGTAAACCATCTGGTGTGACACGCATTCCTAGAAAATCTATCCTATCTGTGAAGTATTCACATTTTGATTTCTTTAGCTTGAGTTTCCCAATTCTCAGGCTTTTGAAGACATCTTCAAGGTCTGAAAAATGTCGTTCTACATCTGGTGATAGGACTAGAATGTCGTCTAGGTATGGTAGGGCACATTTGTATTTCAGTTTGTTGAGAATTAGAGTTACTAGATGGCAAAATCCTGCCGGCGCGGTAGCCAAACCCATCGGCATCTTTTGGTAGACATATTTCTTGTCATTTGCTATGAAAGCAGTTTTGTGTTGATCCTCCCTTCTTATGGGAATTTGGAAAAACCCTTGTTGCGCATCTAGTTTACTGAAAACAGTAGGTTTGAGTGACCCTATCATGTCTAGTGTGTCGTCTGCACGTGGCGTTGATAAAGCTTGGTTTATCATATTAGCATTGACGTGGCGTAGGTCTGTGACTAGACGTTGGCCTCCAGATGCTTTCTGTACTAAAAATGATCTGGATGCCCAGGGTCCCTCTGCACATTCTCTGAGGATGCCCTGTCTGACTAGGTCTTCACAGACTTCTCCCATCTTAGCTTGCTTCTCAGGCGTCTGCCTGTATGGTAGGTAGTGACATGGTACTGCATCCGGTTTGATGTGAATTGCATGTGTATATAGGTGGGTTGTACCTATGTCATTGTCTTTTCCTACAAATACATCTTGATACTTGTGGAGTAACTTTTGGAGTCTCTCTTGTCCAATATCTGTTAGTACACATTTGGGTGGCACATTTTCCATTATGTCTGGCATAATGTCATGAGCCTCACTGTGAATTGTGGCCAATTCATCATCAGTGTCATCTCCACGGTTTGTATCTGGATCTGCATATACTGAGGCACAGTCTGACTCTGTGTCACTACAATTCTCTTCAGTGTCTAGCACTTGTAGTGTGGGTTCCTCAGTAGGGATGTCGGTATCTGGTTGATGTAACTCAGAGGGATCTACCTCTGTGAATAGGGCTATTATATCACCCTTCCTCACCTTGTATGGTCGGTGGCTTGTATTGAGCAGTATGATTGGGTGCCTGTTCATTTCTGAGGGTGTTACTACTCCCTTTTGAACTAGGTATGGAACTCTGTTGTTCCTCTGCAAATTGTCTAATGTGCCTACACATCCTTCTAAACATTTGAGGGATGTGACTTGTCCTAGAACTGCTAGTTCTGTGAAAGGAAGGATTGTAGCCTCCCTAACAGCTCGGACTGGCTTGACTTGTAGCTCTGGGTCTACATTGAACTCGATCTGTGATCGTGTTGCTTTTAAGAAATCTGTGCCTAGGACAACTGGCTTTGTGAGATTTGGAATAATTGAGAATGGGAATTCGAATCTGGTACCATGAATTTTGAATTTCAATACTGCTGCTTGTCTTACATGGCATATGGATCCGTCTGCTAAGTGTACATTGAACTTTCTCTTTTTGATTTCGACATCTCGAGCTTTCTGAATTTCCCTAAGAAAAGTATCCCTGACACAGGTGATAGTGGCACCGGTGTCAACTAAACAAGGTATTTCAGTGTGTTCATAGAATCTTGCATTTAAACAGCCATTTTTAAGAAGTTCAACAGAAATTTTGGTACTCTCACCCATTTCCTTTTGCGATGCATCTTGTTGAGGTGTGATGTGAATCACTGATGGTCGGCTTGATTTCCCAGTGTGCATCTGGGGGATTGTCTCTGCTATACTAGCAATTGTCTTTGGTTGTCCTAGGGATTGTTGATCTTGGATCTTGATGGGGGGTTGGAGAGGCTCACAACGCACTGGCCCAGCGGCGCTGTGGGTCTCTAGTTTCCCGAGTTTGAAGATCCTAGTAGCTGCTTGATCTGTTGAAGCACGTCAGGCTGGATAGCTTGAGGTGGCTGTTGGGGCTGCTGTTGGGGGTTGTAGCCTTGTGTGTTGGATCTGTAGCCATTGTAGCTGTCTCGACCTCTGCTGTTGTCCCGACTGCGGTTGTAGTCATGCTGTCTGTCACGACTATTGCTGTAGTCACGACGGTTTTGATCCCGACCTCTGTTGTAGTCACGATCTCTGCTCTGGTCACGACGGTGGTAATCACGGTCTCTGCTGTTATCACGGCGATTGTAGTCGCGATTTCTGCTACTATCACGGTGTCTGCTGTTGTCACGACTTCTGCTGTTATCTCTACGGCTGGTGTCCTGACTGTTGCTTTGGTGATCTCGGCTGTTATTTTGGCTGTATCCACCTCTGCCTCGTTGTCCTCCTCTGTTGCTATTTCTGAAGTTTGGGTCAAAGTTTTTGCCTTGGTAGCCTCCTCTGTTATTTCCAGAGTTCCTTTGTTGGCTGTTGTTGGGTTTACCTTGATCCTTCAGTGCCCTTTGTTCTTGCCTCCTCACATGTTCATTTGACATGAGGTTTAGGCTTTGGTCTTCATCCTCTGATGAGTGATCCATTTGAACTGTCTTTGGGTCTGATTTGGCTTTCTTTGAGGGGTTTCCATTTTTCTGTGACTTTGTTTGCTTCACAATCATAGAGTTTACATGTGTCACAGACTTCAGTTGTGCCTGCATGGATTCTATTGTTTCCTGTAGCTCTGAGCCTAATTCTGCTTTTATCTCGTCTTTAATGTTACCAGTGGAGACTGTTTGTTGGTTCTCATACTCCTCTGCAACTTCAAGTATTTTATCCCATGTAGTTGCTTCCCTGTGGATGACTACTGCACTGATGTCGTCCCTTAGACCATGTAGCAGGGCTTCCCTTGTTCTCTCCTCAGACTTGTTGTGAGCTGTGGCCATCTTTTGTAAGGCCATGGCATAGTCTGATACAGATTCTTTTGGATTTTGCTTCCTCAATGCCTTAGCATCAAATCTGTCGTCCTCTTTCTTGAAGTATTTCAGGAAAGCTGCCTTCATTTCTTCATAGTCTGCTGTTGGATGGGCTGTCCTATAGGCTTTGTACCAAATTTTTGCCTTACCATCTAGGTAGTTTGAGAAATACTTGATTCTGTTACTGGGATGGTACCCATATCTGGAATCAAAGTATTGTTCATAGTCTGTGCAGTGCCTCCTGGCGGATTGTGTGAGAGAGGACTGTGAAAATTTTTCTGGCTGTAGAATATCACAGTACTTTTCCTCTTTGTCTCGTTTTAGCTGGTCCCTTAACCCACTGAAAGATGCCTCCCTTGCAACTCTTTCCTCTTTCAAGGCATCTAGGAGTGCTGAGGAGGTGTCAGTGTTAGTCAGGTTCACTCCTTGGGTATTGGGTGCACCTGACTTGAGTGAGGCTAGGGCCTCAGCTAGCTGGTTTTTCATTGTCACTTGTAGATGAGCTTGCATATCAAGTAGTGCTTGAGCGGCTTCAGCTTTTTGGGTCTCCATAGAGTTCTTCAGTGCCTGGTTGGCTTGTCTGAGTAATATTAATTCCTTCTCTTGTTCCTCTTTGGCCTTCCTTAAGGCTCGGCTGGTGCTTTCCTCATGTGTGGTGTGTAGGGCTGTTAGTTCAGGCCTAAGTGTCTTATCCACATGAGTTTCTACATTCTGGGCTATGAGTAGAAGTGCCTCAGCCTCCTCTTTGGCTGCCTGGCCTGGGGGTACTGTCTCGTCGTCACTCATACCTGATCCTGGGGTATGCTGACCGTTTGAGAACAAGTCACTCTGTGTGTCCTGGATACTGTCCAGGGCAGCTAGGGTGTCCAGGTGAAGCTTGCCTTGGAAGTCACTCTCTTGAGTGGTGTGGTGTGGTGAAGCTGAGGGTGTTGGAGTGGAGCTCCTGGATGACTCCTTGGAGCTGGGTCTCCTCCTCCTGCTGGGTAGAGATCCAGGGGTAGCTGGTCCTTTGCTGCGGAGGTGAGTCTTGGTAGTCTGTGCTGCCAGCTTGTGGGATCTTGTTAGGACTTCTCCACCACTTTGTCATACAAGGAATCCCCTTAGTTGGGAGACTCCTTGTAATGTGGTATGAGGTAAGTTGACTAAGTCTTGTGGTCTTGTAGTATAGTTGGTATTTATTACAAGTTGACAGCAACAGTACAGTAAGTACAATGTAGGTTCCACTCAGTTACACCTATCCACACAATAATATAGGTCTTGGTAAATATACCTAATAACCCTGAGGTTAGTACTGGACTAGAGCCAAGGGGGTCCTACACCATGTCTGATAGTTGGGCCTAGTAGGGCATAGCCTATAGCCTTGTTCTCAGTCAGTGGAGAGGTCCTTGCTCTGTGGTGTCCAAGTGTAGAGTGAGGATGGAGATGCCCAGTGCTGGGACCTGACCCTATTTAAGGGGGCCAGGCTACCAGCATGGCATCTTGAGTGTTAGTGTCAGTTGACAGTGATTGGCCAAAAGGTGCAACAAGCCCCTATGTGACCGTGTGCAGCGGCCTGTGAAGGACCTGAGGCTTGTGCAGCGGCCTGTGACGGTCCTGAGGCTTGTGCAGCGGCCTGTGACGGTCCTGAGGCTTGTGCAGCGGCCTGTGACGGCTCTGAGGCTTGTGTCACGTGCGGCAGCATGTGACCCTTACATAACGGCCTTTGAGAGGGAGTATAGCGACCTGCACGTGCCTCACGTGTTAGGCCACGTGCGTCACATGACACACTCCTGACGGGTCATGATAATTCAATAATGCAGTGCTGCCTTTGTGCATCATACTGACAAATGAATATGAAACCTGAGTAATCATCAAATAGTTGGCAAAAAAAAAAGTTTGTTTACTTCTGTGCCATCGCCATTTCGGCCAGAGCAGTGCAGAACAACCCATTTTTACTGCACGTTACCCTCGGGTACAGCCCTCCCATCGCTTTAACCTTAATAGACAGTACATGTGTATTCACCATGAAATGATATAAATTATCTATTACCTGTAGACCCGCTGTACATCATTATGGAGTACGCTGGTAAGGGCAGCCTACAGTACGTGCTGCGCTCCTACCGCCTCCCCTGGTCCGACAACCCATGTATAACTGTTTTACCCTGTTCCCACAGACCCCCTGTACACCATGTATTACCCTGTTCCCACAGACCCGCTGTACATCATTATGGAGTACGCTGGTAAGGGCAGCCTACAGTACGTGCTGCGCTCCTACCGCCTCCCGTGGTCCGACAGCCCAGACGAGCGCTACTCTCCCTACGCCAACCTCCCCCCCGTAAAGCGCCTCACAGCACGCGACCTCATCAAGTTTGCCGTCAACATCGCCAGCGGTATGGAGTACATCTCTTCTAAAGAGGTAGGTGGGATTATTTAAGACAAATTAAGCTGTATTATGATGATGTAGCTTTTGTATGGTTCCCACCATCGACACCAGGTGGTTGCATGTTTACCGATATGAAATAGGAACAAATTTCTTTGCTACATTAATACCCTATTTACATTTTGTAGTTATCATACATGTATTTATTATAAGAATTGAACCTGTCTGTATTTCCAATATTTTTTACTTACAAAATATTTGAGGGAGATGTACCTGATAAGTATTAGTCATATTATATGTTGTTGGAAAAAGGAAGATGTGGACAATTTGGTTTCATTTTAACATAGATAAATCAGGAATAAATATGAAATAATCGTTCCCTGGCCCACAGCTGAAAGTCCGGGCCCATAGATTCCTGGAGCTACGGGCCTGGGTGACACAGGAGCTAGTGTCTACCCCTGCTTAAAGGGTTAATTCATATATTAACTGAACCCTTCCTATTCTCCCAGTTCCTGCACCGAGACCTGGCGTGCCGTAACATCCTGGTAGAGGAGAGCTACATGTGTAAGATCTCAGACTTTGGCAGCTCCCGCGACATCGCACAGAGCCGGCAGTACGAGAGCCGCACACAGGTAGTGAAACACTTGTTTCCTCTCTTTGTTTTTTGTGTTTAAAAAAAAATTGAAACTGACTTACTACTTAGTGATCTTCCTTTAACATAAATCTTTCAGTTGTGTATGCTGCATGTGGGAGGATAGATAACAGATAGCTATATGCTTTTGGTGTACTAGTTTTAGAGTAAACAATCTGCCATAAAACATATCTTGAGAAAAGTTTATAGTGACTGCTGTGAGAAATTCTCCATGAAGTTTCTTGAGGTCAACAAATAAATCTTAAATATTCCACTTAATTAAGAAAATAAGTAAACTGTATTTGTCTTGATGTGGGAGTTCAAGTTTACGAGAAAATCTCTCTCACACCTTTTTGGAAAGAAAAATCTATAGACAGATATTTTAGGTACAGCTTAATTTGCAGGATCACATTTTCACAGTTTATGTGCTCCTCTACCCTGACAGAACCGGTTACCGATACGTTGGATGGCCCCCGAGTCGCTGTATGACTGTATGTACAGTGTCAAGTCTGACGTCTGGTCCTTTGGGGTTCTACTCTGGGAGATCGTCACACTAGGTGGGTCAAGATGAACCGTGATGAATGGTTTGTAGATTCTAGGGACTGACCTTTAAGGTACCCCAAGTCAATTACGGTGCCCCAAAATAATCGAGCCTAAATGATAGTGGTCATGTTTATTACTATTTCTTTCATTCATTTTTCACCCCATTATGGCACATGAAGAATATGTAATAATTGGAAGCAATAAAACAATTTTGTACTTGATGTTCCAGGTTCCAGTCCGTACCCGGGTATGAGCGGTGCAGACGTGATGGAGCTCGTGAAACGCGGCTACCGCATGGACAAACCACACCTCTGTAGTGACAGCCTGTGAGTACACACCTTGTAGTAACAAGCAATCGTTAGAATTCACTTTAATCTATTGTATAACCCTTTAAGTGCGGCATGATGCATTAATGCATCATTCCTTGGTCGTCATGATGCATGAATGCAGCTATGGCAAGTAACTCGCCAGTGCTGCATTCATGCATCATGACGACCCTACGGCGTTGAGACATGCAGGAAGTGTCGGCATGATGCACCAGTGTAGCACCGGCGAGTTACTCCCCGGGGCTGCATTGGTACATCATGACGAAATCAGTCCTTAAAGGGACAAGCAATTGTTGTCCAAAGTGTGCATGGATTGTAGCTCTTAGCAAGTCTGCACGGCCAACTGGTTTTCTCAACTGGACCAGAAATCATTAAGAAATATTCCACATTCTCAAAACTATTTACCATTTCTTGAAAAAAGAAAACTAGGAAATATTCGGTATCATTTACTTCCAATTTTCGATAAAAGTTCCTAATGGACACCTTACATACAAATTTATTGGTTGATCTGGGAGAATTACTGAAAGGAAAGTTTTGAAAAAAAAATCAAAAAATCTCAATTTTGAAAAAAAAACGAGGCGAGCGAAATCCATCGACAATTTTTTTTTCAAAAAAAAAAAAAAGAAGAAATTTCCATTTCCGAAAATAAGGTGCGCGAAATCCATTGACCAACTTTTTTTTTTGGTCTGGCCTAATCAAACTAAACGTTGTTGTAGGTATGGTATGATGCGCGAGTGTTGGCGACACGATCCCCGGAAGCGACCCACCTTCCCCGACATCCTCCGACACCTGGACACTATCCTCAACTCGGGGGCCGAGATCGACATTGAGGTAGCCCACATGTCGGACAACTTCTACGAAATACTTGAAGATTTACCCGGAGAAAAATGCTGATTGTTTCAAATACTCGACTTTATAATGCTTTTATATATTGGGGCTCGGGGCTGAATATTTCACTGAGTTTTATACAAAATGTTTGTGATACTTTTTAAAATCTTGCATGGATGATCTCAGAAAAGTCTGTGACTGCTAACATTTTGTTTTTCTGGAAACAATTTTGATAAATCTTTGTAAGCAATTAACAAGATATTTTGAAAGACTTCAAAGAAATATTGTAATAACATAAAATAATACATTTTGACGAACTTAAAATATGTTCTGTTATTTTCTTTTATTTAATACCAAAGAGATTTACTGAACTCTTAAGAAGTATTGGTGTCTTTTATGTTGTGTATCTAACCCTGTCTCCGGTAAAGGATGTACAATTGATGCTTTACAATTTATACAAAAGAGTATTATTTTCACATTCCCTGAAGATTGCTATGGCACATGTATGCCTGTCTCCGTCTTTGTGTACTAGTATATTACATTTGATATAGATCGGTTGCATTCCATGGGCTTTTTAAGATCATTATTTTGATTTTGTGATCGGTGAAAAAGTATTCATGATCGATAAATCCACTGCTCGTAGGGACAAGATTATATATCTCCAAGAAACGTGGTCTGCTTTTATTATATTCTTAATGCCGATGTGTCTTGAAGAACTGTCTACCATGAACATAAAACATGTCTAGCAGAAGATTGGAAATATCCATATACATTTTGTACTCTAATGTATTTATCAATCATTAGCCTTTCAAGTTCTGTAGTCCAACAATATTAGTCATCTGCATTGAATATATTGACTTCACATGGGGTAGTATGTGCCCACCATGCAGGCAGGTTGTATACAACTTTTTGTACAGAGTGCCTTGTAAGATTGAGTCGCCATATTGCACGTTTAACCCTTTAAAGACGGCATGATGCCTTAATGCATCATGCCCTTGGTCACCATGATGCATGAATGCAGCTCGGGCGAATAACTCGCCAGAGCTGCATTCAAGCATCATGCCAACCCTATAAGGTTGAGACACTCCAGAAGGGTCGGCAAGATGCACCAATGCAGCACCGGCGAGTTACTCACCGGGGCTGCATTGGTGCATCATGACGACAAATGTCATCTTTAAACGACATCCAACCTTAAAGGGTTAACGTCCAGTGCAGACGTCTGAGAGACTTTTGTGTCAATAATTAGTCATTGTGTAAAAGAGTCCATTTTTAGCCAATCAGAAAGCTGACATGACTTGAATGAGCATTGATGCCGGAGTGTCTCGGGATTCAATAGCCGTCCATATACTAAAGAAGGTGGTAGATATGTACAAGGTTTATAGGAGTAGTTTCTAATGTAAACCAATCTATTCTGAAATATAGAGATTCATCACTTACATGATGATATAGGAGGATCTGACACACACCAAAACATGAGTTAATATATTTATGCTCCAAGAGATTCTTTGTACACCTCAACATGCTTACATTTTGTGTTCACGGTCTCGGCATGGTCTCAGACTGTCGTAGATAGAACGGCGGCCAACATTTACCAACCCGATTTATTATTTACGAACTGAGTTGATTATTTTTTACAATCATAGACCGTGTCAAACTGCTGACCAATCCGGGCGCTCGTTGCTTGAGACCAATCAGGGCGCATGTTGCTTGGGCTTGTCATATACATTATACATACAGAGTAAGCCTGGTGATCGGGACTCGAGTTATGAGGACAATGTGACGCGACAATCTGCCGCGAGAATCATAGAGTAGATTTTTTTATGACGTTGAACCGTCAAATCTTTGTGGGCTGATGGCATTACGGATATACACGTATATCAATTAGATTATGGATAGTACAGAATATGATGTAAATGTGTGATTCATTATGTTGTTTTTATATGTGGCTTTGTATGACACAAGTATGTGGACTGTAACCAGGTTTACTGCATAATGTACATACAAGTATAGACATGGACAATTAGAATGTTGGTTGTAGTTTATAACAGAATACCAAGATATTACATTCATCTACAGCTGCTACATTTACTCTGTCCTGACTTCTGTAAATTGTCGCGTATGAGCCGGTCTCGCGTATAAGCCTCGCCCCTAACTCTGACACACCCTACAAGCCGCATGGAAAGTCCATTGCTCAGGGTTCCCACATGTCATGGAAGGTCATGGAATTTTGTAAAGATTTGCCATGTGTCATGGAATTTAAAAAAAAAAGAATTACTATTACAAAATCTCCGAGAATGTAGCATATGCTTTCTTGATTTTTGACATTTTCTCAGGGGCCAAGCCCAATGACCCCACACAAGAATTTTATAAATGTCATGGAAAATTGAAATTTTTGTACAAACCATGGCCTATACGCGAGAATTTATGGGAGTGAATTTTCATGATAAACGAAATGGACAATGTACCGTCTCATCTAAGCATTCGGGACCTAAAGATTTAGAGGCTTGATAGCCGCTGGGCTAATACAAGACCGGCTCTTATGAAATGCATCCTTAATATACTCAGAAACTCCTTGATCAGTGGAGTAATACCAGTATACACCTGTATATAGGAAAACCGTTTTAAGCTGAGTCATCACATTTCATGTCTCAATGATGACGATAGATGTAGCTGTATCAAACTAACCCTATTCTTGATTCGGTGAGGGAACTACTGTGTACATTTAAACCCACCGAAACATATTTTTACTGATAGTTTTAAGGATTTTACTTTGTAAAGATGTCTATATATGTTCTGACATCAGGAGATAAGTCAAAGAGTCTTCATGCCTATGTTTTGATGATGATGATGATGATGATGATGATGTGCCTTTCCTGACATATTTATACATTCCCTTCGTGATCTTTTATATAGTCACATTAGTACTTCCATCTCCTGTTTATACCATGTCAATCATACATGGGAAACCTACTGAGAACCCTAAGGCCAAAAAAAAAAGTTGTGTTCAGGTATCCCTAGCGACCCTATATTTTGGCCCTACCCAATGTTTTTTTTTAAGGCATTTGTTTTCTACCAAAAAACTCTTTTTTTTTTCTGAAATATATTTTTTCCGAAATTTATATATTTTTTCCGAAAATTATAGGAAAATGGGAGGAATTTTGTCTCAAAATCCTTAAAAAAAATTGGTTTAAAAAAAAATAAAAAAATCGACCTACCTAGTCTATTTTTTTTTGGGCCATGTTACCTGAACACAACTTCTTTTTTTGGGGGGCCTAATAGGTAAAGGCTTTCACATGTAACACGCGCACACATACATCCCCAATAAGCACACCCTTGCCCGGTTTACATTTAGCTAGAAAGATGATTTAACCAACTCATAATAGTGAAAATATTCTCAAGTCAATGGATCATGAGCTATTATAGAGGATTTTGTCTACCATATCATACTTTTATATTATTGTAGTTCACCTCCCCTTCCCAGAAAAGTATATTTGGACCTGGTTGCTTGTTGGATTGGGCTTATCATATACACACAGATGCGGAGGAATGAGCTACATGTATCTTGATTTTATGCGAGTTTTAAAAATAAATGTGAAATGATGCACCACAGAACATCCGTTCTAGGCGTCTGCTCATTGAACGTTAGGCGTCACCCGTGCTGGTACACTGTTTAAACTGCTGTCGCGAGATACGTTGATGAACATGACATGATTGTGCCTTGACCTTGATAGTGACCCCGTTTTGTACCTGCATACGTTATACGTTAGTGTGTAAGTCGTGTATACGTGTAGCCATGTCTACGTCTGACATGGGGTGAGGACTGACTGCTATAGATCCATGCATCAAGAAACGCTGCCTTTTCAGAAAAGTTGTTGAAAATGTTTTTGATCAATTTTGTCACTATGACCTACAAATTCATGATATAATCTCAAAATCCTGCATTCTAATGTACACTGTTCGAAAGAGAATTGTCCTGTTAGTCTCCTGATATGAGTTTGCAAAAGTAGCCGTTACAATATTGTGAGGATTCTGCTTAAACCAACGTAAACACAACTTTTAATATTTTGAAAATGTCACCCTTTCTTGCTGCATTGGTTTATAGGACAGTTTTGTATTAACTTCCAGGATGTTTATTCTACACTACATCAAGACTTTATGTATTGTGTGTTTCACCCCCCCCCCCCCCCCCCATTAGTAGCATGTAGACCTGTATCGTCCAACCTGCCAGTATCCTGTATGTATATACTACCCGACAATAAAAGGGATATACTCATTTACAAATCTGGTTCACTTCACTTATTCTGCTTAAACTATCAGATTACCGACACGTTTTTAAGGCGTGTTACTTTATTAGGCTGTGCTTTTCCTGATTAAGGGGCAGTTTTTTAAAAATTTTCCTCTCGCCCCCAAATTATTTGCTAATATATCAACTGATACAAATCTCCAGTGCAGCTTATAGGATCGGACCCAAGTGTAGATGTCACTATAGTACAGTGCTAAAGTCAGCATAATCAGATGCTCTGATAGGCTTATATGATTTTCCTTAGGACCGGTGGGGGGGGGGGGGGGGGGGGGGCGGGGGGGGTCATACAAGAGGTTTTCCGGTAGTTCAAGTCTGTCCCCTCTCGAGGGCGTTGCGCCCCCTTGCCCCCTTTTTTAAATCATGATCACTCCCTAAAGTAAGATAAACACAAGTCAAAACACTTTGTTTTCTAGAAAAATGTTTAATACGAACATGATAAATGTACAGATGATGCGGCTGGGGAGTTCACTGTAGATATATGGTACACTGGTATATCGACAACCCTTTAAGAGCAGAATAATGCTTTAATACTGGTATATCAATTTATTTCATGTGGAGAAACAACATTGCCATTGTTTTGTATGGGAAGGGCCGTTCTCCACACCCCTGTGGAGAAACTGAATCTCATCCTCCACAGCTCCATTCTCCACGGAATAGTTGTGAAACCAATCTTTAAATATCGTTTTAAAATGGGATTGATCAACATTCACATGAAATAAACACAGAAGTCCACTCAAATCAGTCTGAACTCCTGGTTTCTCCACTCTTCTGACATCATGACACTCGTTGTGCCTCGTGTGATACGATCCAAAGTACCACTCGTGGAGAAACCTGTCGTTCAGACAGATTATCGTGGATCTCTGTCTATAACCCTTTTTGGGCAGCATAATGCTTTAATACGCTATGTCCTTTGGCTTCATGATGCATGAATGCAGCCCTGGCGAGCTACCCGCCAGTGCTGCATTCATGCATCATGCAGACCCTACGGGGCTGACGTGATGCACCGATACAGTGCTGGTACTGCGTGAGTGCATCACGTAGAGAAATGTTGCCTTTAGCTTAAATAATGTGTACATCCAACTCAGGGGTAGACACTAACGCTGGCCCGGGAGCCAATGGCCCGTAGTTTTGGGTCCGGGCCCGTAGTTCTCTACAAAATAGCACTCCTACGGGCCCGGGTGGCCCACAGGAATATTTGGAAGACATTTAAAGAAAGTTTGCCTGACAAATATAGTCATGCAATATACCGTTGGAAATGTGTCCGGATTAATCTGATTGAATAAGTCTTTCATAGACCAATCAGAAATATACTTATTTTTTCTCTTAAAGAACACATAATTTTGACCATTGGCCCACAGATCTTGGTCCGGGTCCGTAGTTTTTTAGAGCTACGGGCCCGGGTGGCCCACAGCTGAAAAAGTTAATGTCTACCCCTGCGGCAACTGTCCAATATTTCTGTACCGTACCCCAGGATGATTACAGCATACCGTAACTGCCAGGTATAAGAAGGGGGGAATCTAAATAACGAGTGTAAGTGAACAAACTAAATTGTACAATTATATAATTTAATGCTCCGTATAATTCAACTCCGCTCTCTATATGTATATACCTACATTAACAGACGGTGGCGTTTACTTTACATTGTCTTGATGATGATAATGATGATGTATGAATGAAGCGAGTCTTATGGTAACCTCAAAAACACACTCTATATACAAGGTTAATAGTCATATACACATCAATATATGTACTGTGACCAATATGGTAACCAAACAACTTTATCTATGATCTCTTATTTATTAGTTATTGGTATCATGTTTGAAACACGAGTCCTGAGTTTAACTTCTTTAAATAAATCATTTTGGTGAATTATCTGATTGATCTGAAAATCTGTATCGCACAGCGAAAAATACAAATTGTCTGAATTGAAAGAAAGGATGATCGATACTTTAATTTAGAATTCAAGTTAAATCTGATGTAGATGTAAATTTATAATTAATCTACCGGTAGTTCAATCTGCACTTAGAACATGGTGAGATGACGTCACACGTGGCATGTTGTCACAAGTGTTAGTAGAAAGCTCAAACGTCTCGCTTTACTTACCACGTAACTATGGTGTTACTTGATAACCATGGTAACCACGTGTGGTGTTATTAGGTAACTATGGTAACCACGTGTGGTGTTACTCAGTAACTATGGTAACCACGTGTCTGAGTGCAGAGAAGCAGTAGGTTTATGTACACCGACACCGTGCTTAAAAACAAAACAACACCGTGTGGCAGCAACCAAACCAGGCTTAATGATGTGATGCCCTGTCCCGGTGACCTTGACCTGTCCCGGTGACCTTGACCTCAGTGCTGATTTGACCTTGTGGGAGTTTGCCGACCGTCCTTTGTCCTGTACACATTACACAGTCTGTGACGTCACTGTACACATTATAATTACACCCTGAACACAGTCTATGACGTCAAGGTCAAACAAATGACCTTGACCCTCCTTTTGACCTTGAGGTGACCTTGACCCTGAGGTGACCTTGACCTTCAGTACCAGTAGCCTAGAAAGATATCAACCTGTTAGGTGTGGCACCGGATACAGGAGATGGGTGGGGGAGTGGTCATTGTTTGGGAAGAGAAAAAGAAAAGAAAAAGCGACAAGAGTTAGCAAACGTGAAACAACAACAGCAACAACAACAACAACAAACACAAACAGCGGGTTATTGTGTTACGGCAACAACAGAAGCGGAAGCGGACGGAACCGGCACAGAGGCAGGATTAACCTGCATACCTGGGGGTGGAAAGGAGGAACAGCAACGGTAACTTCAACAACTTGACAAATAATGACTATAATAAATATAACATTATATTTAAAAATATTGCTTTAATAGTGAACTATTCGTGCTTAAATATTGTGAGATATATTTAATAAAGGCTGGATAAGAATCTTGTTAATCAACTTTTACAAGTTAACTAATTTAGCCACTATACAAAGCCGCATGCTATTAAGGCAGGCTTCTAGCAGAACCAGCAAACGTCCACCAGGGGACAAGATGGCCGCCTACAAGGGGGACAAGATGGCCACCTACATGAAGCAACTACTTTTAAGCACTATAGAACATGTTATCGTACTGTCTTTACTGGATAAATTAAATCTAAATTTAATATAAATCCCCCAATTAGATGAATTTTCAAATGTGATACCCAATATCAAATATAATGTCATTTAAAGTACTTGGAAACAATTAAACGACTAGTGGGTTCCCTGGGAGAAGTAGTGAGCAGACTTACTGTCAGAGTAGCGAGACTTGTCCTTTTTAGACTTGCCGTCTTTGTGAGGTCGGGTGACAGTCTTGGGTCCCCGTGCCGACCCTTTCCGCGTTATCTTATCTGGGTTCTTCTTAACGTTCATCAGGGGGTGAATCTCTACAAAAACAATGTGTGATTATGTGTTAGTGTTAACTTATTATATTTTGTGTTGTACATATTTCTCGAATTTCGCGGAAATGAAGATCGTGAAAATATGTATGGCCAGAATATTTATCCAGTATAGTTATAAGTACCATATTTGGAAATCCACGAATTTAAATACACATGAAACAGTTGTTTTAAAAAAAATCAAATTCGCAAAAATATTTTTAAACAAATCAATCATAAACTACATAATTATTCAAGATATTATAAAGGAAAGGTAGTCTAACCATCTAGCGGTGCCTCTGGCAGGTCGATGTCTATTTGTTTGACCTTCTTCTTCTTTGGTGAACTTGAGTCATCCTTCTTGGAGGACGACCGCTTCCTCTCCTTTTCTGTCGGTTCTTCAGGCTGTAAAATATAGACAATCACATTTTTAGGTTTATATTCTTTAATAGATCACATCACACAACAAACGTGGTCTAATCGTTAACTTTTGAAAGAAATGAATTGAACTCTTGTTTCTTTGTAGGAAAAAAATTGTCTATACATTTCACCTTTTTCTAATAACATATTTTGAGTGAGTGAGTGAGTAATGTGTGTTTAACACCAAAAAAAAAAAAAAAAAAAAAAAAAAAAAATTTAACACCATTTCTACAGCTAGGGGATGATCCCTAGGCTACGTCATTATCCTCTCCAAGCAGCGAACCGACGCAGCAACTTGAGGGACGGTTGTCTGATGGGACAGGGGATGTAGCTCAGTGGTACAGTGCTCGTTACAAAGGAGGCCCCGGGTTCGAGTCCTGGCGTTTCCAGAAATGTCTTTTCGGGCAATTGTGACCTTTAATATGTTAATGTTATGGAGTTTATATACCGAGGTAGCTGGAGGCCTTATGCGGGCGTCCATTGCTTGATCTGGTACTGGCGAGATAAGCACTGATAATAGCGGTCACATGGGTACCAGTCTAAAGATTCTGCAGCGAATGCAGGGTGCTATCTGATTGGTTGATAATGTATCCAGCTACACGTCTATAGAAAGGCGGCCTACCTGTTCGACGCCCCAGCCGTCCTCCTCGTCACACTCAGGACTCACGGGTAGGTACAGCAACACGTCCTCATCCGCACCCTCGTCATCACTACAACCAAAGAGCAAACAGTACTAAGAGGGTCCACTTGGGTGTTCTCTACAGGTAGTTCTTCCATAGATTAGCATTGTCCAACAGCAATCAGAATACCTTAAAATACTGGCAATTGTGCGTAACCTGTGATTGGGGACTGATTCACGTTTATGTATATGATTCGCGTGTTATCTAGGGGATATAACTTACCTGCTGACAAAGGCCTGTACAGGGTCCACGGTCATCACGTCTACTTGGATATCTTCCTCCTCCGGGTCTGTGTAAAAGGACATTTATATAGTTTGTTAAGAAATAAAGATCAAGTGAAATCTTGCTCATGGCATGGAGAAGTGTGGAGTTTTCAGAGAAAAAACGCTTGGAAATGGCCACTTTAAACACTGTAAGAGAGTTCTAATATGGCAAATGTAAGGGAGTGCCCGACTGCAGCGCCCCCTTTGAAGCAGAGTATTAAACTCGCTGGCCTTTTTGCTTAAAACATGTTTTTGATGTTCACTAATGGGTACTGCCTAAGTATAATTTGAATTCAAACTTTTCTTCTCAAACTTGTCTTTTTCAACGTTTCAACTACCAGAGATGCCAATAATCAATAGACAAAAAGCAGGAAATCTTTTGATTTTGGTAAATTTCACATAGGAAATTAACATTATCTATGACAGAAATACCAGGAATTCCTGCAAAGGAAAAGTGACATCTCTGTACTTCATAACATTTTCATTAATTGTAAATAGGAAGGGAAGTCATGACCTACTTTTGGCCTCCTCTACCTCTTTGTCCTCGTCCTCGATATCGAACTCCGACTCGCGCTCCTCGTATTCCACGTTCTCGTCCAATTCCTTAAAGTCTGGGGCGAAGGCACTCCAGTTTTCCTGCACACCAACGTTAAAGTTAGAATGACAATAAAAGAGTACCGTATTCCCTGACGAAGGCAAGCAATGAAACTACCGTAAATTCCCGCGTACTACCCGCATCTCGCGTATAACCCGCACCCCCAACTCAGGGGACAATAACCCGTTTTTTAAATTGAAAATTTCAATTTTAGTACTGTTCTATAATAATAAAAATCCTCGTATAACCCGCACCCTATATAGGCATGTTTGGTATCAAATGAAAGCTGAGTCTGGTTCGCGTACAACCCGCGGGTAGTACACGGGAATTTACGGTAGTAGGAATCTGGTACACACAAACTGTGGTCAACTTATATTTTAATCATTGACCAACAAAGCTCTACATTATTAGATTTTTTTTAAACAAAATAAAACATTGTGAGCAGCAGCAAACAATGGCGCCTTTCTGCATGACCCCCATCATAAGTCTTAAAAAGTAAAACAGTTATGAGATCATGATCTGTCTACTGAAATACATATTCTATCACAAATTGACAATATGTTATAGCCTGCTACCTACCACTTGGTTCTGTGCCCAGATGGAGACGACACCGCTGGATATAGACGCGATGATCGGACGCACCGGGTGCCACTGTAATAGAGAACAGTTATATTTATACCCAGCATAGCACTATGCACGTATAAAACCCAGGAGGAGAGGAGCGGTTTCCCAGGCGAGAGTTGCTCGCCGTCCCCTCTAGGAGGCGCCAGCGGCGCCCTGGGAGTAGTTCCCCGACCCGCCGCATGACATCAGCGCCACCGTGACGTCATGCGGTCATGTCGCCTAGCAACATTCCTTTTGATGACGGTGCACTATAATAGCCCACACTGGAGCAACGGTCATCAGTTGACCACAGCAAGTTCCTCCAGCAGGGTCGTCACCCGAGTCTCCAAATATTTCAAATTTTAACGGGTCGTCAGCGGAGTTTTTGTTCGTCATGGCGCCTAGAAAATCGCCAAAGAAGGCCGGCAAGAAGGCAGCGAAGGCGGGGGCGTGTCCAGAGGTGGAAGAAGGGGGCGTGGTCAGCTCGGGAATTATTTTACAAAGAACACAACAAGCGCTAGCGGAGTCAGAGGGTCGTCTGGCGAGGGTCGAGGGTGGTTTCGATCGCCTTGCAAGGATGGTGTCTACCGTACAGGACCACCTCGAGAAGCTGAGTGAGGCCAAGGAATCCGAGGGTCGTCATCCAAGTCCCGAGGGTCGTCTCCCGAGTGGCAGTGGTTCAGGAGCGACGAGCAGAGGCCGGAGGCGGGCGAGGCAGCCTTCACCGACGTATGCCCGTGGCAGGTCGTCATCAGAGGATTCCTCCAGTAGCCAGGATCGTCACAGAGCTAGCAGTAAGCATGACTCAGCATTTCGTCAGAAGAACTTTGTTGAGAGGGGTATCAGGGTAGATTCCTTTGAAACTTTAATGCTTGTGTCAGTTAGAACCGTTTTAATACTTCTAAAACAAGGGGAGGAGGTTGACGGCCTGCTTTCCCATATGGAGATGCTTTGTGAGAAGGCCATGACAAAGGTATATAGAGTGGGGTCTTTAGTGTCCTATGATAAAAGTGTAAGAGAGAGGGCAGATGTGGTTGGTGCTGATGCCTTCGGCACGGTATTGACCTCAGATGTCTTCAGGTTCTTCTCCTATGATAGCACTATAGTATCGGCAGCCAAGGTTGGCAACAAGTCTAGGCCTAAAGCTGATGGCTCAAAGGAGAAGAGACCTTGCTTTGCATTTAATAAGGGTAAATGCGACACTGCTGGGTGCAAGTATGCTCATAATTGCATTTTTTGCCGTAGCACCAGCCATGGTTCGATGACCTGCTCAACAGGGAAAGCTGATAAGTAGGATGGTTGGGGTAGACAGGTGGTTAGTGCCTTAAATGTTTCCCCTGTTAATACCCACACTTTATGTCCTGTAAAAAATTCTAAATTAAATCCAGCCGCTCCTGCGTTTATCCCTGACCCTATGGGGAAGGGTGCTGGTGTTCTAGATCTATGTACAGGTATTTATGGCACTTATAATGAGGGTAAAGGTACCGGTAGTATGGTTCCTCAATGTGACACTCTAGAAGTTTTTCACCCATGTGTTGTAGTTGGTACAGACAGTGATCTGAATCCTGAGTGTACCCCGTTCGTCCCTCGCCGGGCTACAGAGCAGGCGGTGGCGGCTTCAGCGGTGGACAGGGTTCTTTTATTTTCCATTGATGGTGTAGGCGCTATGCCTACGGTACATGTATATGATGATTGCCTTAGTGGCTCTTGTAATTGTGTCCATTATATTGGTCTGGAAAAAGCTCAACTTAAGCCTTGCAGGTTTGCCCCTTACATATCTGGCAGTGCCAATGTGTGTGTGGGTAGGCAGGAAGAGGCTAAATTCATTTGGGAGGGGGTTCTCCAGGGCTTTGCTATTGTAGATGAGGGTTGTGATACCTCATACACATGTGAAAATTATAAGACCATTCTGGAAGATCCTTTTTATTCTGAAATGTGTGATATAGTGAAGCAAGAGCTGGAGGATGGTTATGTTACTAAGGTAGTCCCTCCACCCAGGTGCGTTCATGCCATGGGGGGTGTAGAAAAATCCAATGGGAAACTTAGGCCTATCACAGACTGCTCTATGCCTGATAGCTTGGCGATAAATAACGTCATGTTAAATACGTATGAGCCTTTTTCCTATAATTCTGTATACACTGTGGCTGACCAGTTGGAGCCTAACATGTACATGGCTGTGGTAGATTTGAAATCAGCCTATAGGACGGTTAATGTTTTGGCCTCTCATGCCGAGTTCCAAGGTTTCGCTTGGGACGCGGGGGAGGGTTTAGAGTATTATAAGAACAACAGGTTAAGCTTTGGTCTTAGGTGCGCCCCTAATATTTTTAATTCCATATCTAACTTTGTGGTTAAGGTAGCAAAGGCTCACGGTGTGAGCACCTTGGTCAGTTATTTGGACGACTTCATTGTTCTAGCGAAGTCAGAGGCTGAGTGCCTTCGCCAAAGAGACCTTTTGATAGAATGTATGGAATTTTTGGGTTTTGTCGTTTCTTATAATAAGGTTACTCTACCTAGCCAAAAGGCAGTGTTCTTGGGTATAACCATTGATTCAGTCGCTATGGAACTGTCCCTCCCCCCTGAGAAGGTGATCAAATTAAGAGAGGCTCTGGATGATTGTTTAAATATGAAATTTGTCCATAAAAAAAGCCTCCAAAAAATTGGGGGCTTGATGTCTTTTTGCTCTCAGGTGGTTAAGGGGGGGTCGTACGTTCAGTCGTAGGCTATACGACTTGTGTGCCAAAGCTAGACCGGGTAGGGCTATCTTTTTGAGTGAGGAAACTAGAGAGGATCTTCTATGGTGGAGACAGTTCTGTGGTGTTTTTAACTCTAAAGCCTTAATTAATAGAGACCTGCTAGATGTTCCTATGGTATCTGATGCTTCCAAGAGGGGTTTCGGCACCTGGAGGGGCGGTGATTTTTTCTATGGTACTTGGGAAGGTTTCAGAGTTGCTGGTAAGATTAGTTCTCGACATGAAGAGGCTAGCCCGGAGATGGACAATATTAGAGTTCATCGCGGCAATATAAATGTGTATGAGCTCTGGCCTGTCCTGGTGGGTCTTAGGCGCTGGGGCGCCTCCTACTCTAATAGGAAATTACATGTTATAACAGATGATATGCAAGTTTTACATATGATAAATTCTGGTAGGAGTAAAAATAAATTGTGCATGTCCTACGGGAGATTTTTTGGCTATGTTTCATTCTCAATGTAGAATTATTTGCCACCTATATTAAGTCAAAGGACAATGTGCTGGCTGATCACCTATCTAGGCTCCCGTACAGGGGTACTGTGGATAAATGTAATGTCTCTCTATTAGATTATAATATGGTTGATTCTCTTTACAGCTGAGCTCCAGACCCTTCGGATTGCCCAGTACATCTTGGCGGATGAGGGAGTAGCGCCAACTACTAAGATATCCAGGGCGGCTCAGTGTAAAAGGTATATGTCCTTCTGCAAGAAATTCTCTCTTGTACCCTACCCCTGCTCTTCTGATCAGGCGGGGTTGTATGGGACTTATTTATCAAAGGAGGGTTTTGCTCCTGTGTCTGTTAGGAATTATATTTCTGGCATTTGGTATCAGCAGAAGATGTTAGGGTGGCCTGCCCATTCGGATGATTTCATATTAAAACAGACTTTGAACGGTATTGAGAGGTCTTATGATAACACTAAGAAGTCTGTTCGTTACCCTTTCTCTCCCTCAGATATTTTAGCTATTAGATCTATGTTGGATTTAACTTCTCATGCTGATATTATATTTTGGATTGCAGTTGTTCTTGGATACAGATGCCTTCTGCGGATCTGCCACATGACAGCTTCCCAGCACAATACTGGCGTTACAAGTTTGCTGCCATTGGAAGGGTCTATCCGTATTAATATTAAGTCTAGCAAGACTGATCAATTTTCCAGGGATAATTTCTTTGTTTTCTTGCAGGATGTACCTGGATCCCCTTGGTGTATAAGAAATTTTTTATTGGACATTATTAAGGTTTCTTCACCTGCTGACCCCCTTCTGTACCATAGGGTGGGTGGCTTGGTGTTCCCATTGACATATGAGGAAGTTTATTCTAGGTTAAAAGCCTGTGCAGTTAGGTTGCAGCTTCCGGTCGACAGGGTGTCCACTCATTCGCTGAGGCATGGTGGTTCTACTCTCTTAAAGGATCTAGGCGTTCCAGTGGAGTCCATCATGCGTAGGGGCAATTGGCGCTCTTCAGCGGTGAGGAGGTATTTGCACCAGTCTGTGCCTGAAATGACAGCTCTGGAGCATGCCCCTTGTAAATTCTTTTCTTCTTTCTTGTAATGTTCCATTGTGTGTGTGGAGGTTTTGGCTGAGTTTAGTGCTATATATTTCCACCACACTAATGTCTCGTGTTTTATTATTATATTAATATATATTAATTATATTCTCTCAATTTACCGGTAGTAGCTATTAATTATATTATATTAATCTGGAGTACCGGTAACTCATCTAATGTAGATCTAATCATCTCAGGGCCCGAGTGCCCATACTATAATAATTATTGTATTGTAACATAATTCTTATCTCCCCCCTCTCAGACCTTTATATCTAGATGCTGCATATAATAAGTAAAGCCTACGTAAAATCCCTCCTTTAAGACAACCCCCCCCCCCTCCCTACTTTGAAATAAAGAAAGGTCTTGTATGAAAAAGACTATAAATTTGTTTTCTCTTTGTTCCTATATAATATAACCCCGCCTTTAAGACGACCCCCTTCTTTCAGATAAAAATCTGTCTTGTAGGAAAAATAAATCCTAAAATAAATCTGTCCTGTAGGCGGGTATTTTAGTCGTCCTTTTTGGGCTGCATGATGCATCAATGTTCCTTTGTTTTTGTGATGTGCCGATGCAAAAATTGCGATTAACTCTATTAACTCTCCAGCACTGCATTAATTAATGCATTAGGCCACTTAAAATCGATTATCAGCTTTGCGGACACCGCCCGCGTCCTTTAAAAAGGCCCGCCTTGGTACTTTTTTTCATCATTTTAGAAAAAAAAGAGACCAAAATGGCCGCATGGAGGGAATGGTCATCAATACAGTTGCAATATTATCAATATCTCAGCTATTATTAAGGGTAGAAACTCAATTTAAACGGCGTCTTTAGCCTTATTTCCATGTGCTGACAAGGAAAAAAGAAAAAAGGCCCTTCCGCACCACACAAAAGAAGTATAACAAAAGAAAAAAAAAAGCCTCCCGCCCTCATGCTTTTTTTTTTTCCAAAAAGTGTCCGCAAAGCTGATAATCGATTTTAAGTGGCCTTATGATTATGCCGACCCTAAAACACAAGATTCATTTAGAAGTCCTTACCACCACATCCAGCAGCAGCTCCCCCTTGGTACCGTGCAGGATCTTGACGATGTTCCCAATGGACACTTCCCAGATGTAGAGAGCGTGTTGCCGTGCCGACCCGGCCACGATGTACTCCCCGTCACCCGAGAAGCAGCACTTCTTCCATAACGTTCTGCAGAGAAATGAGTATTGAGGCATTTATAACAGGCAGTTCTCAAGGCCTTCTCAAAGAAAACAGGTGACTTTTTTTTAATGAATTTCAAAAATTTTCCCTGACAAAATATTAATTTCCCTGACATTTTCAGGAAGTCTCATTTTCAAAGAATCTGAAATTTCCTGACCTTTCTTTGAGCTGGAACCAAAAAATAGGTCCCTGACATTTTCCCTAACGGTGGCGACCCTGAACAGGATCCCTGATTCATTAAGACAATGTCAAAGTGAAAAGCATTTTATGGAACTGCTGGGAATTGAACCCAGGTCGTCCTATCCGGAGTTATCAATGCTAAAACGAGCCACCCTGTGGAAACAATCCCCTACACAGGTTTATTATATTGGATTTAAACTTATGGGGATGTAGCTCAGTGTTAGAGCATCAGGTTCATGGATCTGAAGGGCGTTTGTTCGAGCCCCGCTTTCTCCCGATGTCTTTTCCGCGTCCGTTATTCTATTGACAGACAGACTGACACCCACCTGTTAACGAGGTCCTGTAGTTTCTGGACCGGTTCGGGTTCCCCGTCCTTGCCACACGCTAACACCTCCCCCGCCTCGTACACACGGATTATACGGTCTGCCGAGTTCACCAGGAAACAACTGAAACAAACCATCAAGTAATGTTAAGTTAAAGATACCATGTTCGATGCAACAAGGGCACAGTGTGCTTAACAAATTGATCTCGGTTTCTTTCTAGTATTTTGACATATTTCGATTATTTTAGTCCAAACTCAGGACAAAAGCGGGGTGTGTGCGCACTTATTGGGTCGAACATGGTATTATGTATATCGTAAAACTTCACTTATAAGCCAAACTCGCGTATTAGACGCACCCCGCCTTTGGGCCGATCCTATAAGCCGCACCAGCGATCTGATTATGGTCACTTTAGTACTGTACCATAGTAGCAAAAACTCGCCTATAAGCCGCACCCCGACCTTGGGCTAATCCTATAAGCCGCACCAGCGATCTGACTCGTGTACTAGCCACAGCTTATACGCGAAGTTTTACAGTAGATATATCTGGGCATGTAGCTTTTAACATAGGGTAGGTGTCTGGCCTGATATTTTATATATCTACTTGTACATGATAATATTCAACATATCCGTCATTGAAACCAACCATTAACTGCTAAGATTTCTTTTGACTTTTAAATCCATGATGTACTGGTGGTACTTTAACTTACTTGCGTCTGCGTGCAAACTCTATAGACTTGATGGCGGTTGTGTTGGCCGTCCCCGTGGTTACCCGGAACGAGGCGACAAGCTTCATCGACTCTGCGTCGTATATCAAAACCTGCAGGAAATAAGTTATCACACAGTCAGACCCTGGTGGCACACTGCTGAGGTTTATGTCTCCTAGCGATGTCATTGGTATCGAATTTTACTGGTTATCAGTTATTCACTATTTTGATGTCGATATGGATAATATATCAGTTAATAGGTATATAAGAAAAAGAGAAAGGTTTAACATAGAAAAGCATTTTTGTGTCTTGAAATAACTAAGAAAAGACATGCAGAGTAGGATAGGATGGTGGTCAGTGACTCTTTTTATTTAGAAATATGCCTTCATGAATATTTGAAAATTTAAAATTTAAAAATAAATAAAATTTAATTTAAAAAGATTTTTTTTTTTTTTTTCAATCAATAATATTCCAAGATGGCGGCGTATCGATACCCAGAGATTGTCGATTCAGTTATCAGATACATAAAAAAATAGCGATGTATCGATACCTGTGATACCAATGACATCCCTAATGTCTCCTGTGTCGGAGGTGGTGAGCATGATTCTAGACATTCATTTTGGTAATGTTTTACTCTTTTTTTTCAACTGAGATATACATATTATTGACATTATGCTGGGATCACTAATGTGAGAGGCAAAACCAGTAGTAAAATGAATACAAAACCCCACCCTTACCTTTCCGCGTGCGTTACCAGTGTAGATGTGGTCTCCTCTCCGATCAAACGACGCCATGATGTTACAGTCTCCCTGCAATGTTTGATATCAAATTAATCAATCTGCACTGACATAATCTTACCTTACTATTGATCCCTTTGCAATGTCCTAATCCGAGGTGTTGACGGCCGACTGTACTAGATGTTTCTAACTATTCTTGACACAAACGTCTATATTCACGGGTATACATTTTCGCTGAAGAGTGGAAATCGGCACATTCGCGTTTACTTAATGCATATTGTAGCATAAATTTCGCGGACTCCGCGAAAGTAGGGAACAGCGAAATAAGGTACGACCACAGTAGACTTGCTAGTATGGCCGCCAGTGAGTAAGGACGTGTCTGCGAGGGCTCCGCAAAAAAACCTCCAAACACATGGATTAAATCCCGGATCGCCCCAACTGAAGTGACAACTGGCATGCTAACAGGACACAGGATGACTACTGATAACGTGAGTACTCAGCTCGACTGATTTACTGGGTTTTTGACTGTTTATCTGTGCCAAATACGGTTATGCCTCCCAAACCCGCCACGGACAAAGCCAAACCACCCACTCCCAAGCAAACCCCTACTACTAAAACTAAAGGCAGAAAGAGGACTGCCACTTCCCCAGCCTCTCCGCCAGGGAGCTCAACTAATACTGGTAGATCAGCCAAACCAAAAACAATAAATAAAAGGGTGAAAAAGTTAAAAAATCTGAACGATTTAACTGACAGCGTATCAGATTTAAATATGCAGAACCTTGACCCCAACGGACAGCCGCCTGCCGCAGCCGGCCTGCCCGCCCCCGCACCCACCCACCACCCACCCAGTCAAGTAGGTCTGAATCAACCACAACAAGGACCCTCCATGTTTAGTGGCGGTTACACGCAGGCTCATAACTTAAGTCTTGTACCAATGCAACAATGGCAAAACACTATGACCCCCCAATTAAACATGGCTCCACAGACGAATGCGCAGGGAGGGTTTGATTTCATGGCTTTTCTCGGAAATATGCAGCAAACACAGCTGGCAATGCAAACGTCCCTAAGTAAGCTAGCTACTAAAGAGCATATGGACAATAATATGGCTCTATTAGAAACCAGGGTCAAGAACACAATTGCCACGGAAGTGAGTCAAGTCAAAACTGATCTGCAACAAAAGATTGATTCTGACATTGAGCAGCGTAGGGAGGACCTCGCCTATAGATCTGAACTAGAAGTTAGACTTGAGGAAGTAAAACAGCTGGCACAGGCCCAACCTACTAATGACCTGCCCATTGACGCCCGACTTAGACTACTAAGGGGTAATGTAACCAGAACCCCCGCAACTAGTGACGATGATTGGAGTGACACTGGGTCTACCACTTCTGTATCACAAGCCAAACCGGCAAAAGACAGAAACCTACTTATCTCTGGTATGAAGGAAGACGTAGGAGAAGACGGTTCCCCTGAGGACACTGAGGCCTTAGCCCTGAAATTGCTGACTGACCTTGGCTGTGCATTAAACAGTAGCGACATAATAAGATGTAACAGACTGCGCCCCAAAGGTATCCCCCCTGACCCGGCCATTACTAATAAAATCATTGTGAGCTTTAACAGTGATACCGCCATGGAGGAAGCCATGTCAATGAGAGGTGGCCTCCGCCCTCGTAATGGACCCCAAAGGGTATGGTTTAACAGAGATGAATCGGATGCAGTGAGAGCCATTAAATGGAAGGCGAGACAGATTGCCAGATACCACCGAGAGAGCACGGATATCATCGTACAAGTGACAGACTCAGGACTCATAGCTGATGGAGTCACATACAGCCATGAAGAAATTGATGGGCTCCCAGAGGAAGTCATGACAGCCGAACTGACTGAGCAGCTCAGACTCATGGGCGGAACCAACGCACGTGGTAGGGAGGAGCGTATGAAGATAACTGCATGCGGCCTAGTTTTTAACGGGCCACGAGCGCCTCTGAGTAATATGTACCCCACTGAAGTTAAATTCCAACCCCGCCTACCTAATGGCTACCTAATGGAGGAGATGACCTTCACATGCGTTGAACAAGGTTATATGTACAACAGAGCCATATACGGCAAGAGACAAGACCTAGCGGACAAAATATTGGAGGAATCGTGTCCCTTTAAGATACGGGAGTTAGGAAAGCAAGCATTTTTCCCAACAGCACACCGATGGTGGGCAATTAGATATGATGTACTAGCTAAGCTAATTGAAGGCAAATTCAGGCAAAACACCGAGCTCGCTGACATCCTCCTGCGCTATACGTGCCCATTAATTGAGTCAACTCTCTGCAAAACGTTTGGGGCTGCCCGACTATTTGGAGATGACGCAGGCTGGGCTACAGGACTATTCCCCGGAGAGAACAGGTGCGGCACATTGCTGTCTGATCTGCGTGCCATACTAAGACGAGAGCGCAGCCAGGGACACACCAGCCTAACGGCCTCAGTGACGCCAGGTGAAGCCGGCCCCACTGACTTCCCAGCCCTGCCGTCCACCACAGGCCAGCCACTGCCGCCCACCTACAATCAAGCGCTAATTGCTGCAAGTAACCGCCTGGCAGAGTCAGTCCCGACTACTACTGCCACCACTATCCCCACACCTACTGCCAGACCACTACAGACTGCTGCCACTGCTGAAGAGATCGTCTCCCCGAGCAGAGGTACACAGAACACTGTCAGAATCCAGATTGTAAGCCCAAATAATGGCAACATGGCGGAACCCCCGCAATGATAAGAAGTGGATAGCTTCCCTCAGCATGGAAACCAACACTGTACTGCTCGGTGACAGTAGAGTGCGGAATCTGGGCAGCTATATCAGACATGTTTATGACAACTTACTAGGAGTCCGTGAGTACCCTGGAGCGCGCCTGGACGAGATCTTTAATTATACTGCGGTTTACTTAAGGGGCCACCCTTACATAAACAGCATCTATGTCGGTGGAGGGATCTGTGATATAACCAGGAAAACATGGGATAAGAAGATCAAACTCAGGAACACTGCTCGAAATATTGTCAGTAAGACTCATGAACTAAAAGCATTATATGTTGATGGTTTGGAGCGCATGCACTCAGAATTCCCCGGCGTCCAAGTGGTAATATGCCCCCTGTATGGTGTGGAGCTGAGCAGAACCTGGTCCGGTTTCGGTGTGCACCGAGATCAGTCCCTCCTTAATGCATTGATAGATAATGCCAACATTGAAATCCTGTCATTAAACGCGCACAACGGAGTGATGTCACCTCGGCCTGACCTAGTTGTACATCACGTGGATCCGGATACAGGAATCATAGAGCACAGATACCGACTTCTATACGACGGAACCCACCCTGGTGACAAAGCAAAGGCACTCATGGGCAATGACATAGGCCTATGTATGACCTATAATCAAGACGTCCCGAAGGTGCCCCAGTTTGTTGTTAAGGGCACAGCGAGGCCTTACTAAGGTAATCTCCAATATAACTATGCACAGATTAACATGTCAATTATTCTAGTGTTCCAGTGACTGAGTTATCCGTTACAACATTATCCTGTTAATCCTAATGCATTATACATAATAGTGTACACACCTGTACGCTAATTATTATGTATGCCTGCTAACCTCTGATTAATTTTTTTTTTTCTAAATATAAAATCCTTACAGGATCTTTTTTGGCATGGAACGCGGACACCCACCCTGAGCCACATATTGGACGATGGAGCTGCAAACCCGAGCCACAGCACCTAATCGATCTGTACCTGCCGCCTGCCTTCCGGTTTGGGAATCCCCCCGTTGATGCCAAGACTCAGTAATGGACCTAAGTATCAAACACGCACGAGTAAGGTAGGGTCCACCCATATATCTAAACGTATACATGATCCTGGGTATGACCATGCACATGCTAGCTCATACTACAAACTCTCAGGTGTATTACCACCTCTACATGCTGATGCTAGTTAACACTCTCAACGGCTTTATTATGTGGAAGTACAGCGGGGATAAAACAAGAACTGAACTCTATGCACTTCCTATACCGCCCATACCGCCAATCTGGCTAATAACTATTCACAGATATTCCAATCCTACATACCATGGGCCCAGTACCTGTGATATACTTTCATTATTGATCTTATGATGTTGATTGTATTGTACGGCGTAAACTAACACGTGTTGATACTAACCCAATTGTGATATGATGTCGCCCAGGCACAGTTGTATAATACTGCCGCCAGAGACTGTCTGTTCAGTATGACTTGATACTATGTAAGAATCTATAATTCATGCTCAGGCGAGTCAGCGTATGAAAAGGGCCATTTCAGGGCCTAAGGGTGAGACGACATAATCAGTATTAAATATATATGTATAAAAATTCCCCTAGGGCGGTCCACGAGCCTATGAATTAGGACTCATGATATGCGTCCATTATAGATACCAGGATGCTCCTTATATGTATCGCGTAAACTAACACTTGTTTATACTAACCCAATTGTGATATGATGCCGCCCAGTTACAGTTATACAACACTGCCGCCAGAGATTATCCGATCAGTATAACCTGATTCTGTGTAAGAGTCTATATTCCGTGCCGAGGTTGTTTGACGTATGAACATGACCACCACAAGGCCTACATCTGAGACATTATAGTCAGTATTAAATACTTATAATTGCGTTATGTGTTGTGTCATGATATGGTCGTAATTACCTCGCCGATGACTTGCCCTGACTAGATAGCTAGAAGTTCCTCATTGAAAGATGACTATTCTAACCATGTATTATTGACAACTAGCTTCTGGATTGCATAAACTGAGCTCACACCGTTATGTAGCCGCACGAGCACATCGCCTTACGTAGAGTGCTCTGTAGAGTGCTTTAATATATAAGTAACGTAAATAATCGATACTCATCTTAAATACTATATCATATACGTCTCAAATGTCACATGTTAAGATATTTTATGTCATAGGGGTTGCGGAGCCCCCCATCACTGATTATCTAATTTGATATACAGCCCTCATCTTGAGTGCTGATCTAGTTAGAGTCCAACTCACATGATCGTCACTCTGGGAAGGCCGCTGGTGACACAACTCGCGACCAACCCCACCCCCCCCCTCCCACCTACATCCCCCGCCCACCCACTACCATATGGACCCGCAGCGTAGAATAACCCTTGTTAACACGCAAAACTACATTAATTCCCTGAAAGGCGTAGTTATAGCCAGCTGCAATGCCAGAAGCACCAACAGACGGACCCTGCTAGACATTAAATTAAGTCTGAGTTGTGACATACTGTGCGTCTGTGAAACATGGCTGAATGACACGAGCGATCATGCTATTATTCACTGGCCAGGCAAAACTATTTTTAGACAAGATAGAGTCACCCATACCGGAGGAGGACTGATGATGTATATCTCAGACACCTTTAGCCCGTATTGCATGAGTGACCCAGCCTTACAATGCATGCTGCCTCACATTGAGATTCAGGTCGTAAAAATGGAACAACCTAAGCATAAGCCCTTACTAATCATGAACGTTTACCGCCCCCCACAGGCTGACGCAGAGGAGTTTGACACAACGCTATGTGCCACCCTGCGCCTAATCGACCGCATTAAATATGAGGTATGGATTGTGGGCGACCTGAATGTCAATACCCGAAACAGGAATGACCCAGCCTCCATCAATCTATTTGATATGTGCCGGGAGTTCAGCTTAGTACGTCTTATTGACGGCATCACGCGCCCCAATGAGAATGATCTAGGCGGTACATGTATAGATCACATCATTACTAACTGCGACATTGTAAGTCACTCGGGTGTACTTAACTGCATGATTGCAGATCATTATTCCACATACGCATGTAGGAAAAAGGATAGGGAGAAGAGCGTCAGTCTTACTTTTACTGGTAGGTCGTATAGACACTATGATCCCGATGATCTGAAAGTACACCTAGGCAACCTTGATCTAACACATTTCCGCGCCTCTGAGGATCCAGATGAGCAGTGGTTGATAATCTATGAGTTCTTAATAGCATACCTTGACCAGCGCTGTCCGATAAAAACCATTAACATAAGAAAGCAGTCGGACCCCTGGGTGAGTGCTGAGACCATAGAGCTTCTGAACGAGAGGCAGGAGTTAATTGCAGAAAACCGTATCAATAAAAATAGGGAAACTCTACGTCGTATAAGACGCCTGCGCAATAGAACTCAGCGACAACTGGAGAACGCCCAAAATGATTACGTAATGCTTGCCCTAGAGAATGCCCGGGGTGACCCGAAAAAGTTCTGGCGTATGGTCAGTGCCCTCATTAACCCGGTTACAAAAAACCTTAATATACAGCTGGTCAATGATATAACCGGTGCAGTCATTCCTAAGGAAGAGACAGCAGCATATATCAACGAATACTTCGCTAATATCGGACATGATTTGTTTACTAAACTACCCCCCACTGGCATCCTCATCCCTGACCCTGACATTGATATAAATGCTGAGGAGCTAGACCTTGAAGAGATAATTGACGTTGATAGTGTCCGCCAGTTAATATGTAAGGTCAATGTTGACAAGTCATGTGGTTTGAGGGATATCAACAGCAGAGTCGTGAAGGATGCCATGCTATGCCTGGTACCCGAAATAACATTGATGTTCAAAAACTCGCTAAGACACGGTATCTTCCCCCTCTCGTGGTCAAAGGGCCTACTTATACCTATACCTAAGAAAGGCAACCTAACTAATATCAAAAACTGGCGCCCCATCACACTGCTCCCACTGCCGGGTAAATTACTAGAGAAATTAATACACAAAGTACTTTCGGACCATCTGGAACACAATAATATTCTAAACAAAAACCAATACGGATTCAGGCCTGGTCTTGGGACCTCTGACGCTGTATTTGCTGTAGTTGAAGATCTATTCGAGGCCCGAGATGAAGGTAAAGTGACTGCTGCTTGCTTTGTAGATTTCTGCAAAGCATTCGACAGCGTACACCACCCCACTCTCATACATAAAATCCATCGCCTAAACATACATGCTACACTCAAAAAATGGCTAACGGACTACTTGGCTCACCGCTCGCATGAAACTCTAGCGAACAACTGTCGGTCTATCCCGTCAGATGTGCACTTTGGGGTACCCCAAGGGTCCACCCTGGGCCCGCTTCTATTTGTCCTGTATGTCAACGACTTACCAGACACCATAACGCACTGTAAATATGCCATGTATGCCGATGACTTGGTGCTATATGCCTCTCATGAGGACCCAGCCGTTGCCCAGCGCCTGCTACAGGAAGATCTCATTTCTGTGGGAAATTGGTGTCTCTCCAACTACATGACTATCAACACAGCCAAGAGTATGGTGATGCACTTTGGTACTGCATGTAAAATTGACCGGCTTGCCGATCCTGCAATTACTCTATGTGGGCAGGTTCTACCCTACTGTCATACGTACCCCTACCTCGGCATAGAATTAGATAGCAAATTGACAATAAAGCCTCACATTAATAAAGTTAAGAAAAGTTTCGGCAACAAAAACATCAAATTAACCCGCCTAAGAAAATGCATGAGTAAAGAAGTAAGTCTTTCACTATTCAGGGTAATGATCTCTCCTGCTGTGGAATATTGTTCGTTCTACTCAGGCAGTGCCCTGAAAACTGAGCTGGACAAACTGCAGCGCATGCAAAATCAAGCATTAAGGACCTGCCTACAAGCTAGAGTTAGAGCTATTAGTATTATTGCCCTGCACAAACAATGTGGGGTGGAAACAATGCACGTTCGTCGCCAAAAGCAACTATTATGTATTATGTGGAAAAAGGCCAAACGAGGTGATGCATTGATACAGCGCAATGTCCGAACGAGGGGAGACTTGAAGGTCAGGTTTGCTAAGCGCCGTGCAAAATCAGCTTTTTACGAAAGATCCCCCTACTATAGAGCCGTTACCGAATGGGATAAACTAGACCATACAACACAAAAGCTACCCACTTACAATAAGTTTAAAACTGCCATTAACAAGCTAAATTTAACCAACAACTGACAACGCTTACGCACCTGCCTTCGTGTAGTCCATCACGCTATGTAACCCGCTCAAATGATGTAACACCCTGTACACCGCTACACGATTACATAATATGTCAATCATCAAATAATCTCCATTACTCACTGTTCTGTTACTCACTGTTCCACTGCATGCCATGCATTATGTTATTACATATACTACCCATAATCATGCTTATCTAATGTAAACCCTACACAGCGCATATAGTACCACTCTCGAGCAAGGCATGAAATCGGTGTGGTGCGCGGAAGACCGTCCCCTAGGGACGATTGTGCATCAATAAATTTAATAATAATAATAATAGCAACTTATGCTTTATCTATATCTAAAATTTGCCATACCCTTAATTCTATTTTGTTTAAATAAAAAGCAACTTGTCAGTGTTGCATTCAAGCATCATACCGACCTCATGGGGTTAAGATACTCCTGAAGAGTCGGCATGATGCACCAATGCAGTCCTGGTAAGTTATCCATAGGGGCTGTATTGGTGCATCATGACGACATGTCATCTATTAGGGACATGCCTTCCTTAAAGGGTCAAACGACTCACATCGTCGTCCACAGGCAGGATGTCGTGTTTCCCGTCGACCGTCATCAGGACGGCCGCATGCTTCATCGGACACACCAGGAACACGTTACTGTAACAGGAAACAGGAACTTAACGGTTAAACAAACAGCGTCCACCTTGATATAAACTTCAACCTTTTGATTTCCGCTATTCAGGACTCTCATTGTCCAGGTGTCCGCCAGCTCTGAATTGTAGCAGAGAGCTATAAATTCTTCTATATATTAAGCTTAACTTGTATAACTTCTAACTGCACTGGCAATCTGACTCACATACTAGCAGCGGGTATTATGCGAGGATCTACTGAATAATTTTTTTCATTTTTAGGTCTTCTAATCTTGTTTAATATGTTTACTCCATGACACTCAGATAGCTACAACAGTTGTTACAAACCTGTCCCTGGGGTGGAACTGCACTTTGAGTATGGGAGAGGGCAGCCTGAAGGTGTACTGAGATATACAACAGTTGTTACAAACCTGTCTCTGGGGTGGAACTGCACTTTGAGTATAGGAGAGGGCAGCCTGAAGGTGTACTGAGATATACATGTACAACAGTTGTTACAAACCTGTCCCTGGGGTGGAACTGCACTTTGAGTATGGGAGAGGGCAGCCTGAAGGTGTACTGAGATATACAACAGTTGTTACAAACCTGTCTCTGGGGTGGAACTGCACTTTGAGTGTAGGAGAGGGCAGCCTGAAGGTGTACTGAGATATACAACAGTTGTTACAAACCTGTCTCTGGGGTGGAACTGCACTTTGAGTGTAGGAGAGGGCAGCCTGAAGGTGTACTGAGATATACAACAGTTGTTACAAACCTGTCTCTGGGGTGGAACTGCACTTTGAGTGTAGGAGAGGGCAGCCTGAAGGTGTACTGAGATATACAACAGTTGTTACAAACCTGTCTCTGGGGTGGAACTGCACTTTGAGTGTAGGAGAGGGCAGCCTGAAGGTGTACTGAGATATACAACAGTTGTTACAAACCTGTCTCTGGGGTGGAACTGCACTTTGAGTGTAGGAGAGGGCAGCCTGAAGGTGTACTGAGATATACAACAGTTGTTACAAACCTGTCCCTGGGGTGGAACTGCACTTTGAGTATGGGAGAGGGCAGCCTGAATGTGTACTGAGATATACAACAGTTGTTACAAACCTGTCCCTGGGGTGGAACTGCACTTTGAGTATGGGAGAGGGCAGCCTGAAGGTGTACTGAGATATACAACAGTTGTTACAAACCTGTCCCTGGGGTGGAACTGCACTTTGAGTATGGGAGAGGGCAGCCTGAAGGTGCGGTCACAGTCGCCGGTCACCACGTCCCACACCGACACACAGTTATCTGTGGACGCACTCAGCAGTTTGTAACCCGTCCTGTTCCAGCTGTGTAGAAGGAAAACAATCGTTATTGGTGAGAATATTTTACTCACACGGTCTCTGCAAAAGTGTTGGGCGGCATTTCTACCTCCAACTCTTAAATTTGATCACCATCATTGTCCCTGAACGTACTTCAGCTATTATCTCGAGTGGTATTAACCCTTTAAGGCCAGACCAAAAAAAAGTTGGTCAATGGATTTTGCGCACCTTATTTTCGGAAATTTGACAAAAAAAAATCTTAAAAAATCTTAAAATTTTTCGCTTTTTGAAAAGTGAAATCCATTGACCAACTTTTTATTTGGTCTGGCCTAAGCATGACCTTAAAAGACTGGTACATAGCTTAATCCTTTTTAAGTTTATAAACGTGAATAATTGAGAAATAAGCGCTTTGAGTCAATAACAATATATACATAAATTTGAATAATCAAAGATATTTCACACAAACCTAAGTGAGCAGACAGGGTGCACGTGTGCGGTGATGACCTTCGCGATGCCCCGTGTCAGGAAGTCCCAGATGACGAGACGGCCATCGTTACAGCCCACAGCGAGAAGCGTGCCTCTCCGGTTAAACGCACAGGTCACTGCGATACTCACAGAGTCCAGTGAACCCTCAAAGTCCTAAGGAAATATGGAAGAATATTAGTTTGCTTCTGCTTGAGCCATAGATCTAATCTTCTAGATGATAGATCGATAGTTCTTTTTATCTATCATCTATGCCTAAAATAGGCTAAATATCAATCTTACACAGAACCTCAAAACGAAATAGATCTACTGTCCAAATAAATCAATATTCGCAACCACACGTGTTTCAACGGACCCATGCGTTTTTTGAGAGGGGGGGGGGCATTTTTCCAAAATCCGAACATTATTCAACTTGATGTTATTGGCGGGAGGGTTGGACTAGCCTCACTAGTTCCTAGGCCTAGGCTAGGCCTAGGCTACTAGCCCTAGGGCTAGGAGGGGGGTTGCAAGTTTTACTGGACTGGGTCACTGACACTGTGGCAGTGTGGGTGTCAAAATGCGTATGCTGTGTTTAAATCTGTGTCCTGGCAAAATTGTAGAATTTCCTGTCTTTCCCCTGACTATGGTGTGATTGAAAAACTAGGGACTCCAAAAGTATCTCTCTCACAGTCTCAGAACCAAATTTACAGTCAAAACCGGTGAGCGATAATACAAGGAAACTCTTACCTCAGGGTAGCTTTGCCCGAATGACTCTGCAATGAGGCAAAATAACACATTAGTGAACATCCATGACGAATCAACAACGAATAAGGATTCAAATGACAGCAATGAAGAGGCGATCACTTACCTAGGAGGTCCAAATTCATCTTGTTTTGTTTGAGAATTCACAACAAAACAAACTCCCGCTTGTGTGGGTAGTTCTGATTTGAAACACCAGGCGGCGCCAGAAAATGTTAGTTGGCGATTTTAACACCAGAGGACGGGGCTGCATGAACGGCGTCTCCCGCCACACGATTTGGCACGACCTGCGTCCCCCGCCTCTGCCTCCTTCATTCAGTTTTCTCCATATACCCCGGTATCCCTTTCCATCTATCAATCCTACTGTTGTGGCGGCAAAGTTGACCGGGTAACATCGCTAGTGAATAAACGTGGGAACAAGCCTCGGGACTCTACTTCCGGGATTCCGATCTAAGAAACGTGTTTACTTTATTCCTTCACGAATACACCTTCCTACACCTTCCTACACATACAGAATACATCAAATGGCGACGAGGAAGACGAATCTACATCGGATACTAGTAGTATTGTATGTATCGGAACGGGACTATAGTTAACTACTGTTTATTACTCAATCGACCTGCAGCCAATCAGAGGCCTCCATTTGGTCACGTGACCCGTTGCCATGGTAACGTGACCTACTTAGGGCTCTCAGCCAATCAGAAGCCAGCATTCTGGGTGACCTACTGACCTACTTAGAAGCTCTCAGCCAATCAGAGGCCGGCATTCTGGTAACCATGGTAACGTGACCTACTTACGTCACGTGACCTACTTAGGCTCAGCCAATCAGAAGCCGGCATTCTGGTAACTAGGGTAACGTGACCTACTTAGGGTTTGTTTGTAAACAACACCACGTGGCTCTCTTGTTTGTAAACAACACCACGTGACACGTGACTGTTTGTAAACAAACAATTCGACTTAGTCTGACATTTTCAGCTGTCGCATGCTGACCTGCTGCTATCATAAGAGAAACAAAAGCCCTAATCACGCTTTTCAGCTGGATCCTTCCACCCACCAGACATGGATCCAGATGGGAGGGTGGTTTAAAATTAATCCGTGTACCGACTGTCATACAATAGTGTAATTAGTTGAACACGTGTTACCTGTATAAAGGATTAGCAGGTCATGGGCTTAGAGTGTGTATAGAAAAACAACTACAGGTAGCGTGAACAAAGCGACCCCCTCCCTTTCTGTCTGTGACTAGAGGGCGCGCGTGTGGTAAGCGGCTTAAATCTAAAGAAAAAAAATCACCCTCTCCTGTCGTCAGCAGTCAGCTGGCCGGCGGCTGGAAAATGCGATTAGAGGGATGATGAGTGCGGTTTTTTATATTCAATATATTAGAAGTGTGCTTTGTTGCTTATATAGTTCATTATGCGTTTAAAATGTTCGCGAGTATCGTAGAAATGTAGAAAAATCCTATTGTGGCGCCATCTGACGAAAAGAGCGGAGAACTATACTAGGGTATGGCGAGCTAGACTAGAGCATGTAATCACCAGGCGGCAGAGTGGTCAAAAGACAATCTCGTAGTAGTAGGTCTACTTGGATCTTGAGTAGCCACCCTTGTGGTTGCAATTACCTAGACTAGTTGACCCTGCCAGCCTGGTCAAGTGAAATTAGTAAGGAGACCGCACATTAACGCGCTCCACAGTCTTTAGACAGTTAAGACTATAGTACCGTAGATTCTACTGTGTACTCACACTAACTATTTACAGTGCTACATATTCATACCCGTGTTCTAAGTGTTTTTTTTAGAAAAAAGCGATCTACTCACCCATTTTTTTTAGACAAACTCCTATTAGCAGGTAACCCCTGTATAAACCATACTGCAAAGATCTGCTACTTCGAGCGTCTGCCTTGTGACTGATAGTGTACAACAAGACGAAGTGGGCAGAGGTGAAGTACTGTTCCAAGAAAAATTGAGGCTCTTTATATAGCTGAGAGAGCGGCTAATCCGGATGTTCTAAGCTTGTTTTCACCTAGAGCCCCACCCTCTTCCAGAGAGGAATCAAATTGCTTTTCACCTGGACCCTTCCACCCCTCATCCATCAGCATGAAAAGAGGGATAACAAGTGTAACGTGCGCTACATGTATATGGGATTATAGCTGGTGAAGAGATAAAGCCAGGTCAACTGTGTATACAAAGACTACAGGAGGTGATTAACGACAGGTGTGACGCGCCAGCCCGTGGACGGATTATCTTCTAAGCTGACGCTTATTCAACTAGCCAGCTGCCGTCCGCTCCACTCACCACGGCAAGAGGAGGTGCTTTTGTTTTACACTTAAGTCGCTTACCACATGTACTCGTCTCTACCTCACAGACAGACACCCTCTCGCTTGCTTCACGACCCCTGTAGCTTTTTTTGTATACACACTCTAATCTCATAACCCCCTGATCCGTTATACAGGTAACGGGTATTCTCTTTTAAATAGCTGCCAGTCAGCCTGCGGCAGCTGAAAACGACGGTAAGTAGCTTAGCTCTAGAAGCAAGAAGGCGTATATAAGGAGGCTGACACGTGTATAGGCGCCTTATAAGTCGGCAGGGGGTAAATACTAGTGAAAAAGGAAGGCAGGTGTGCAGGTAGCTTTCTAACAGACACGTGTGTGCACTAAGCTGCTTAAGTCTAAACCCACCTGCAGTAGTCAGGTAGCATGTGAAAACTTACTTAACAGATCTCTTAATTGAGTAGAGACTCTGTACTGAGAGAGTCTTTTCAGCCGTTTAAGAGGATTATCTAGGACAGGGTACATAAGGAGTGAAACGACGCTCTCACCCATCACACTTTCTCGACCCGCCCTTCATCATCGTAGCATCGTCCAGTCTACGCTCGCTCAGAATGTTATGATGGTTAGTTCTGCTATTTTCAGCTACTTTTCTTATCGAAGTGTTGACGCTACAGAGCATCGAAACTCTCTCCAAATGAGTCCAAGAAAGAAAAAGCAACTTCCACTTGAAGCAGGAAGAGAAACAGTGCCCTATGATGCATGTGAGGTAAAGAAACATTGGAAGGACGTCACCAAGGAGCAATGGATAGAAGCATGCTTCAACTTCATCGGAACGGAAGTAGTTTCATTTGGACAGAGGGAGAAGATTTTGTTGGAGCTATTTTTCTTAGCTCCGTATACTTGGCCTGACTGTGGTGAAATTCCTTCAGGTATTTGTTCAGTCTTCGCCATAGAAGTTATCAGGTCTTTGAAGGAGCTTCGATATATGCAAGGCACTCACGAGGAGATTGTTCAGAAAATGACGGAATTCGAAACAGGAGAAGACACAATATGGTGCGAGGAGACGACATATACGGACGATGATCTGGAGTACATCATTTGTAGCCCGTTGGAACATTATGTTAAAGGCTTTGCGGACATGCTAGACAGCACTGAGATGAACCCGAAAGAGAGATCCCTTACTGCACAGAAAGAGGCCAAAGCTGTGTTGGAAAAGCTCAAGTTTGGTCAAGGATTCACTCTTCAAAGCAGCTGTGTGAGTGTGATAAAAGGCCTTGTGTTGAAACATCCAGACATGAAGTTTTCGCGTGCTGTCGACACACTTCCTTTGCCTGAACTGATGATGAACATGATCGATCCCATCGTACCAACATGTTTCGACTCTGCCAATTGTCCCATGTATAAAATGGTTTCAAGTTTTGCCCGTGGCCGATGGCTAAACGATCCACTGAAGTCAGAAAACCTCCTTGATTTAATCAACTGACTAAATGTATTTTCTCATACTAGTATTAGTAGCATTAGTAATAGCAGCTACTCAGTCTCGTGCAGCACAAGCAGCAGCATCTGTCAGCAGCATCCGTGACATCGTCAGCAGCAGCAGCAGCTGCACGAGCAGCACAAGCAGCAGCATCTGTCAACAGCATCCGTGACATCGCCAGCAGCTGCAGCAGCTGCACGAGCAGCACAAGCAGCAGCAGCTGTCAGCAGCTGCAGCAGCTGCACGAGCAGCACAAGCAGCTGCACCAACAGCAGCAGCAACAGCAAATCAGCAGCAGCAGCAGCAGCAGCAGCAGCAGCAGCAGCGGCGGTGTGGACCACTAAATTCGAGATGGCGACATGTCTGTTTCTTAGAATCGACATTCGACATGAGGCCTAGTGACATTTGACATGAAGCTTGAAAAACATAGTGACAGGTGACATGAGCAATTCTTAAAATCGACATGAGATATGAGCATAATTAAGCGACATCGACATGTGCCATGGCTATTTTTTTTTAAGACAAACGCCATAGACTCCTCATTCAAACCCCCACTAGTAGTGCTCTATAAGCGCAAGCTTTGCCTTAAGAGAGCTGTGGCTGTGAACCCTCTCCTCCCCCCGTACACACAGGTAAATATCAGAGTCAGCCAATGTCGCCAATACTACTCTCATACAAGGGTCAGGCACTGCTGGACTATAATAGATGGGTCAAGGACCATTCTACTGAGGGTCAGGCTAGGCTGGACATTCAATAACAGGCTGGACTTTGGCAAACTTGCTTGAAAGTCTGGCCAGCAAGAGTCCGTTGAAGGACTATACGGTAAAAAGGCTGCTGTTACAGTCAAGATACTCATATTTCAAGCCCAGAAAACTGTAATTAGCTTTCCAAGTTGTTTATTTAACAATATCCTGGCCTAGCAAGAAGCTGTCAGATGACATCTAAGAAAAATGGGGCTGTTAATTGATCAAGAGAGCTACATTGTTACAGAGTCCTATTCCTCTTTTGAGGTGGGACCAAATATGAAAAAAGAATAAACTCAAAAAAAAAGCCTTAAGATTGAAACAGTTGTAGATGACAAATTTAATGAGGAAGTCGTATTAATTAGTTTACAAATAGCCGCTGCACGAGCAGCACAAGCAGCTCGTGCAGCAGCTGCACGAGCTGCTTGTGCTGCTCGTGCAGCGGCTATTTGTAAACTAATTAATACGACTTCCTCATTAAATTTGTCATCTACAACTGTTTCAATCTTAAGGCTTTTTTTTTGAGTTTATTCTTTTTTCATATTTGGTCCCACCTCAAAAGAGGAATAGGACTCTGTAACAATGTAGCTCTCTTGATCAATTAACAGCCCCATTTTTCTTAGATGGCTCACTCTCACCAAACCAGTGCAACTAAAAAAGTGACGTACATGATCGGCGGACGTACATGATCGGCGGACGTACATGATCGGTGACGTACATGATCGGTGACGTACATGATCGGTGACGTACATGATCGGGAGTTATTGACTGCCCTACCCTTCCTGACCATGTTAAAACATAAATATATCTTACCAAGGTGTGCATATAGTGTGTGTCTTGACATGTTCTATGTTAGAAATGTCTAGATGCGACTATTAAGATAGTTTTAATTAACATTTCAATACCGATCATGTACGTCATGTGACGTACATGATCGATGACGTACATGATCGGTGATTTATTGGCTGCCTTACCCTTTCCTACCATGACAAAACATAAATAAACCTTACCAGGGTGTACATATGATGTGTGTCTTGACATGTAATATGTTAGAAATGTCTAGATGCGACTATTAAGATAATTTTAATTGACATTTCAATCCCGATCATGTACGTCATGTGACGTACATGATCGGCCGTTATTTATTGACTGCTTTAATTACCTTTTCTGACCATATTTAAAACATAAATCAATCATAGCAAGGTGTACATACGATGTAAGTCTTAACATGTATTATCAGAAACATGTGCAGCAGTGGGGTAATAAGAAATTTTACATGACATTCCCAGCCGGTCATGTACGTCATGTGACGTACATGATCGGTTACACATTGAGCCCCCCCCCTCCGGCCCCTATAAATATTTTGGGAGGTTTTTTTTTCTAATAAACTCCCCAAAGATACATTTCAGCCTGTAGGTATGGTTGGGAGAGTTTAACATCGTAGTGCAGGGGGTAAAAGAGGGATTCTGGACTCTGCCGATCATGTACGTCCGCCGATCATGTACGTCCACCGATCATGTACGTCACTTTTTTAGTTGCACTGATTTGGTGAGAGTGAGCCATATGTCATCTGACAGCTTCTTGCTAGGCCAGGATATTGTTAAATAAACAACTTGGAAAGCTAATTACAGTTTTCTGGGCTTGAAATATGAGTATCTTGACTGTAACAGCAGCCTTTTTACCGTATAGTCCTTCAACGGACTCTTGCTGGCCAGACTTTCAAGCAAGTTTGCCAAAGTCCAGCCTGTTATTGAATGTCCAGCCTAGCCTGACCCTCAGTAGAATGGTCCTTGACCCATCTATTATAGTCCAGCAGTGCCTGACCCTTGTATGAGAGTAGTATTGGCGACATTGGCTGACTCTGATATTTACCTGTGTGTACGGGGGGAGGAGAGGGTTCACAGCCACAGCTCTCTTAAGGCAAAGCTTGCGCTTATAGAGCACTACTAGTGGGGGTTTGAATGAGGAGTCTATGGCGTTTGTCTTAAAAAAAAATAGCCATGGCACATGTCGATGTCGCTTAATTATGCTCATATCTCATGTCGATTTTAAGAATTGCTCATGTCACCTGTCACTATGTTTTTCAAGCTTCATGTCAAATGTCACTAGGCCTCATGTCGAATGTCGATTCTAAGAAACAGACATGTCGCCATCTCGAATTTAGTGGTCCACACCGCCGCTGCTGCTGCTGCTGCTGCTGCTGCTGCTGATTTGCTGTTGCTGCTGCTGTTGGTGCTGCTGCTTGTGCTGCTCGTGCAGCGGCTGCAGCTGCTGACAGCTGCTGCTGCTTGTGCTGCTCGTGCAGCTGCTGCAGTTGCTGACGATGTCACGGATGCTGTTGACAGATGCTGCTGCTTGTGCTGCTCGTGCAGCTGCTGCTGCTGCTGACGATGTCACGGATGCTGCTGACAGATGCTGCTGCTTGTGCTGCACGAGACTGAGTAGCTGCTATTACTAATGCTACTAATACTAGTATGAGAAAATACATTTAGTCAGTTGATTAAATCAAGGAGGTTTTCTGACTTCAGTGGATCGTTTAGCCATCGGCCACGGGCAAAACTTGAAACCATTTTATACATGGGACAATTGGCAGAGTCGAAACATGTTGGTACGATGGGATCGATCATGTTCATCATCAGTTCAGGCAAAGGAAGTGTGTCCACAGCACGCGAAAACTTCATGTCTGGATGTTTCAACACAAGGCCTTTTATCACACTCACACAGCTGCTTTGAAGAGTGAATCCTTGACCAAACTTGAGCTTTTCCAACACAGCTTTGGCCTCTTTCTGTGCAGTAAGGGATCTCTCTTTCGGGTTCATCTCAGTGCTGTCTAGCATGTCCTCAAAGTCTTTAACATAATGTTCCAACGGGCTACAAATGATGTACTCCAGATCATCGTCCGTATATGTCGTCTCCTCGCACCATATTGTGTCTTCTCCTGTTTCGAATTCCGTCATTTTCTGAACAATCTCCTCGTGAGTGCCTTGCATATATCGAAGCTCCTTCAAAGACCTGATAACTTCTATGGCGAAGACTGAACAAATACCTGAAGGAATTTCACCACAGTCAGGCCAAGTATACGGAGCTAAGAAAAATAGCTCCAACAAAATCTTCTCCCTCTGTCCAAATGAAACTACTTCCGTTCCGATGAAGTTGAAGCATGCTTCTATCCATTGCTCCTTGGTGACGTCCTTCCAATGTTTCTTTACCTCACATGCATCATAGGGCACTGTTTCTCTTCCTGCTTCAAGTGGAAGTTGCTTTTTCTTTCTTGGACTCATTTGGAGAGAGTTTCGATGCTCTGTAGCGTCAACGCTTCGATAAGAAAAGTAGCTGAAAATAGCAGAACTAATTCATAACATTCTGAGCGAGCGTAGACTGGACGATGCTACGATGATGAAGGGCGGGTCGAGAAAGTGTGATGGGTGAGAGCGTCGTTTCACTCCTTATGTACCCTGTCCTAGATAATCCTCTTAAACGGCTGAAAAGACTCTCTCAGTACAGAGTCTCTACTCAATTAAGAGATCTGTTAAGTAAGTTTTCACATGCTACCTGACTACTGCAGGTGGGTTTAGACTTAAGCAGCTTAGTGCACACACGTGTCTGTTAGAAAGCTACCTGCACACCTGCCTTCCTTTTTCACTAGTATTTACCCCCTGCCGACTTATAAGGCGCCTATACACGTGTCAGCCTCCTTATATACGCCTTCTTGCTTCTAGAGCTAAGCTACTTACCGTCGTTTTCAGCTGCCGCAGGCTGACTGGCAGCTATTTAAAAGAGAATACCCGTTACCTGTATAACGGATCAGGGGGTTATGAGATTAGAGTGTGTATACAAAAAAAGCTACAGGGGTCGTGAAGCAAGCGAGAGGGTGTCTGTCTGTGAGGTAGAGACGAGTACATGTGGTAAGCGACTTAAGTGTAAAACAAAAGCACCTCCTCTTGCCGTGGTGAGTGGAGCGGACGGCAGCTGGCTAGTTGAATAAGCGTCAGCTTAGAAGATAATCCGTCCACGGGCTGGCGCGTCACACCTGTCGTTAATCACCTCCTGTAGTCTTTGTATACACAGTTGACCTGGCTTTATCTCTTCACCAGCTATAATCCCATATACATGTAGCGCACGTTACACTTGTTATCCCTCTTTTCATGCTGATGGATGAGGGGTGGAAGGGTCCAGGTGAAAAGCAATTTGATTCCTCTCTGGAAGAGGGTGGGGCTCTAGGTGAAAACAAGCTTAGAACATCCGGATTAGCCGCTCTCTCAGCTATATAAAGAGCCTCAATTTTTCTTGGAACAGTACTTCACCTCTGCCCACTTCGTCTTGTTGTACACTATCAGTCACGAGGCAGACGCTCGAAGTAGCAGATCTTTGCAGTATGGTTTATACAGGGGTTACCTGCTAATAGGAGTTTGTCTAAAAAAAATGGGTGAGTAGATCGCTTTTTTCTAAAAAAACACTTAGAACACGGGTATGAATATGTAGCACTGTAAATAGTTAGTGTGAGTACACAGTAGAATCTACGGTACTATAGTCTTAACTGTCTAAAGACTGTGGAGCGCGTTAATGTGCGGTCTCCTTACTAATTTCACTTGACCAGGCTGGCAGGGTCAACTAGTCTAGGTAATTGCAACCACAAGGGTGGCTACTCAAGATCCAAGTAGACCTACTACTACGAGATTGTCTTTTGACCACTCTGCCGCCTGGTGATTACATGCTCTAGTCTAGCTCGCCATACCCTAGTATAGTTCTCCGCTCTTTTCGTCAGATGGCGCCACAATAGGATTTTTGTACATTTCTACGATACTCGCGAACATTTTAAACGCATAATGAACTATATAAGCAACAAAGCACACTTCTAATATATTGAATATAAAAAACCGCGCTCATCATCCCTCTAATCGCATTTTCCAGCCGCCGGCCAGCTGACTGCTGACGACAGGAGAGGGTGATTTTTTTTCTTTAGATTTAAGCCGCTTACCACACGCGCGCCCTCTAGTCACAGACAGAGTGACAGAAAGGGAGGGGGTCGCTTTGTTCACGCTACCTGTAGTTGTTTTTCTATACACACTCTAAGCCCATGACCTGCTAATCCTTTATACAGGTAACACGTGTTCAACTAATTACACTATTGTATGACAGTCGGTACACGGATTAATTTTAAACCACCCTCCCATCTGGATCCATGTCTGGTGAGTGGAAGGATCCAGCTGAAAAGCGTGATTAGGGCTTTTGTTTATCTTATGATAGCAGCAGGTCAGCATGCGACAGCTGAAAATGTCAGACTAAGTCGAATTGTTTGTTTACAAACAGTCACGTGTCACGTGGTGTTGTTTACAAACAAGAGAGCCACGTGGTGTTGTTTACAAACAAACCCTAAGTAGGTCACGTTACCCTAGTTACCAGAATGCCGGCTTCTGATTGGCTGAGCCTAAGTAGGTCACGTGACGTAAGTAAGTCACGTTACCATAGTTACCAGAATGCCGGCCTCTGATTGGCTGAGAGCTTCTAAGTAGGTCAGTAGGTTACCCAGAATGCACCACTAATCCCCTAAGTAGGTCACTTCCGGTCACGTGACCAAATGGAGGCCTCTGATTGGCTGCAGGGTTACCCAGAATGCACCACTAATCCCCTAAGTAGGTCACTTCCGGTCACGTGACCAAATGGAGGCCTCTGATTGGCTGCAGGTCGATTGAGTAATAAACAGTACTTAACTATAGTCCCGTTCCGATACATACTATACTACTGATACTTGCTAGAGGTTTGATTTTGGCCGTTTTGGGGTTGATTGACCCCAAAATTCGATGAATGAAGTGACACTGGTTTCCCCCCCAAAATCGTCCATTCAATCCGTACAGGTGGTAGATCTACAGTGCTACATACGACTACAGTGTACAGGTGGTAGGTCTACAGTGCTACATACGACTACAGTGTACAGGTGGTAGATCTACAGTGCTACATACGACTGCAATGTAGGCCTACAAGTGAGTTTCTATAGCCTACATTGCTAATGGCATTACACTGCTCTATAACATACACAATTGTTGGTTTGCTGGGAGGTGCAATCAATGGGCCTATGTTGGTCGAGCTACAGATCCAGATTCGTGGTGAGTGTTGTGATAGACCTTCCCTCCAAAGACATCCATGCACTTCAATACACCTTGTGCTACACTCCAATATGCCCCAGTAGACATTTACAAATCATAGGCCTACAGGCTACAGTACAAGGGCGAGTATGATACACATTGCACTGGAGAGTTGCTGGGAGAAGTACTTCAGTTCATATGGGTGAGAATTAACTCATATTTCGTCCACAGCAGAGTGGGTCTACATGTACATTTCCTACAGGTACATCACACACAAACAGCACTGCTGCAGTACATTACACACGGTTGCCTAGTGGATTTGGTGATTTATTTCCAGAACAATCAATGTGACATAGCCTTCATCAGTTCCACAAGTGCATTGGGTGACTGCAGGGCCCACTACCTACGTTTGCTTTGGCTACAGTTCTACAGTACATTTACAGTGTCTTCGACCATGGCTTCTGTTTACATTCCTCTTGACCCCATTCCAAAGTTTCTAAATGAGTCAGGGAGGCCTCCAATTCCATGGGAAGAGTGGATCGGACTGTTCGATAATTTTCTACAAGCTTCCCCTGACATTGACAAAGTGCCAATGAAACGAAAGGTATGCATCCTGCTACATTATTTGGGTGTTGAAGGTCAGAGGAGGTATGCAAAATTGAAGGAACTTACAAACTACCCAGCAGGAACTTCTGGTTTAGATAAGGCCAAATTAAAATTGGAAAAGGAGTTCAAATCTTCAAAGCATAAAAGGTCAGAGAGGGCAATTTTTAGAGACAGAGGACAATTGCCAGATGAGACAATCAGTGAATATGTTGCTGCTCTCAGGGACCTAGCATCTACTTGTGACTTTGGTGCTTTTCTGGATGAGGCTGTATGTGATCAGCTCATAGAGAAGATCAGTAGTCATACAATTAGGGAGAGACTCTATTCAGAAGAAGACCTAGATCTAGAGCAAGCCATTCAGATTGCCAGGAGACTAGAGAGTGCTTCTCTACATGTAAGTAGGATGGACAGCAAGTTTACAGATTCAGGAATCCATCCAGGGAAAACAAAGCACAGTCAACCTACAGTGTTAAATGAAAAAGTGAATACCATTGACAATGACTTTCAGGAGATGGTGTATAATGTGAGTACTATGGGTACAGTCCAGGTGCCAAGGTGCACTATACTCATACAGGGTATTTCAGTACGTGTCCTTGTGGACTCCGGTTCCATGTTTACAATCATTCCAGAGCCATTATACTTGGGCCTGTATTCGCACTACGAACTGCATGAAAGCGATATTCGCCCAAGTGGGTATGGAGGCGCACCAATTCCGATGCTAGGCTACTTTACAGCGACCATAGAGTACAATGGGCGGTTGGCCTCAGAGAAGGTGTATGTATCAGAGAGAGGAACCGCTATTCTAGGTTGGCCTACGCAAGGGAAATTATCTGTTGTGCTTGACCCTACACAGTTACAACCAGTTCTTCAGACCACTCTGCAGACTGGTGGTCAGCATACAAGTGCTCTTGCTGAAGGAGTGAGTGGTATGGTAGCATGCTCCAACCAACATGTGCGGCCCAGAGACAATACATCTTCCATTCAATGCAGTGTGCGAAAAGCACCGGACCCGGTGCAGCACTTACGACATACAGTTTCTAGTATTGCTGACGACGATGTAACCAAGGGTAAAAGTGTAGGTCAAACACAGGAAGGTACTGACAGTATCTACACTCGTACAGTGCACAAACTACAGGAGACGACAGGACAAGACTTTGCTAGTCAGACATTCAAAGAGGACAGAGTTCAGGGTTATCGAGCTACATACAGGCCTAAGGTACAGGCCCACAATATTTGTGTTGGGGATCATGTCAAAGTCAGGGATCCTGTTTTAAGGGGAGATGTGGGTTGTTCAGTACCAAGAATAGTTACTGACGTTCAAGGAAATTGTGTCATTATAGATGGGGAGAGATGGAACTATACAAGAGTTTCAAAGGTACAGTGTGATTACAGTGACGCTCGTGCACGCCGGGCACAACAGGTACACCAGCAGGCAGTCCGCCCGACTGCTCCAGATGAATGTGCTCAGAGGAAAGGAGTGTACACAAAATAAGCTCCTCATAGACTGAATAACTATCTGCTATAAATTGTATTACTAACTACACAGACTAAATGACAAAGGACACATATAAGTAATTTGATACATTTGTTTACTGTATTTCATGTTTGTCAAACATCAACAAAGATTGTTGATTTGAGTTTATTTCAGACTTCTACTAAGTGTTTCATATCTGTATTACGATACTGCGTATCGTGTTTTACGAAGGGAGATATGTTGTGGCGGCAAAGTTGACCGGGTAACATCGCTAGTGAATAAACGTGGGAACAAGCCTCGGGACTCTACTTCCGGGATTCCGATCTAAGAAACGTGTTTACTTTATTCCTTCACGAATACACCTTCCTACACCTTCCTACACATACAGAATACATCACCTACCACCTGCCATCACCATCAGATAAGTAAGCTGAATAAGGATGTAATATGATACCTGGTCGACTTAGGCATAATAAAAGTAAAGTAATAAAAGCCACATCAATTCAAACTTCTTGCCTTATAAAAGTTGTAGTTCAGCAGGGGCGGATCCAGGGGGGGGGGGCGCAAGGGGCGCGCGCCCCCCCCTATTTTTTGGTAAATTTTAATGTAGATGGTTGAACACCCCCAATGCTGGAGGTATTACGGCGCCCCCCCTTTCCCAAATTCCTGGATCCGCCCCTGCAGTTGTGATTCCTTCCTTCGCCTATTCCAATCAATTAAACGTTCAATTAAAACAGCCCAAGTCACAAGGTCACTTTTGACCCATCTGGAGCCACACGTTGCACTGTGCAGTGGCGGATCCAGGAATTTGGGAGAGGGGGGGGGGGAGGGGAGGGGCGCTGTGATACCTACAGCATTGGGGCAAAAACCACAACTGATTGGGGGTGTTGAACCATCTAAATTAAAATATACAAAAAAATAGGGGGGGGGGGGGCGCCCCTTGCGCCCCCCCCCCCCTGAATCCGCCCCTGCTGTGTAGGTTGAATGTCAGAATAGACATCATGAAAGGTGAGGGCATGGTCATCAGAAAGGGTCTCACGTCAGGTTTAGATGTCAGAAAGGGTCAGCCTTGGACATCAGATAGGACAGATAGGGCCCAGTATAGGGGTCAGGAATAGCTAGGGTTGCCCCCCCCCCCCCCTTTTCAAAAATCCTGGATCCGCCCCTGCGGTTGTGGGGCACAAAAGCCAAGTTTACTGGTGCGAGGTTTGGACGTCAGCATGCTAGGAGAAGGGGTGAGCCTTGGGCATCTGATAGTGCCCAGTCGGAGGATCAGGAAGGGCCAGGCCTGGGTATCAGGTTTCCTTTTCACTTTCTCTTTCTCCCCTTCTCTTGAAAAAATAAGAAACCATTTCCCAGGGGGAGGGGAGGGTCCGTGTGCCCACACCCCCTAAATCCGCCACTGGCCTTGTCGATTTTTATTTCTCCCACTTTTTCCCGGTCTGTCGATTTCTGAAAGTATGCTATGCTATTTCTATGCTATTTTGTTACCCTTGTTGATTTCCAAGGGCAAACACAGATAACAAATAACAACAAGCAAAACAAGAGACCCCCGGCAAGTCTAACCCGACCAACCTCACCAGGAGGCAGTGGGCGTGGCTTACACTGTCACTCAGCCTCACCAGGAGGCAGTGGGCGTGGCCTGCCGCTGTCACTCACGTCACCAGGCGCCCCGTGCCTACTGCGTCCCTACTGCGTTCTGGGCGGGGCTGGCGGCACTGCAGGCCGGTGGGGACCAGCGTACAGGCCAAGGACGCACGGCACCAGTGGAACCGCCTCACGGACAAAAGTCGTCAGGTCGGTCCAATTACTCAGTTTTCTTAATTTCTGAAGAAATATTGCTCTTAAAGTTTCATTGAACTTTCTTAAAGTTACAGTGCTTTTAGTAACAAGAAATAGTCTGAAAATGTGGGATCTGTTGATGGGGAAACCAGTCTAGAAATAGTGAAGAAACTGCAATGGAAATGTTGTCAGGTGAGACAATTTCTTCACATTTTCTTGAATTTAAAGAAAAATCGTCAGAATATGTTGATTCACCCATAATCCCTTATTTTGAAGATCTGTAGTTTTATTCAAGTTTCATTGGAGTGTTTTTGTGGGGCGGTCTTTGTTGGGTAGTGTTCCGAAAATGTGTATATCGTCAGGTAGGACGGGTTTTCAACCTTTCTTTAACATGAAGAAACAATTCCCCTAAAGATTCCCTGGGAAGTATCAGCAATAGCTTGTGTAGGGAGAATTAATAGTTTTGTTGTGAAATGTGAAAATGTACACCATTACCTTTGTTTAAACGGACGTGGTTTCTAATGGAATAAACAAATATGTTACATGATTATTTTCCTTATTAAAAAAGTGAAGAGTGTAAAAAAATAAATAGTATATTTAAAATGTCTTAAAATGGAGTGTGTTGGCTGCATCAGAATGTGGCCTTTGTTTGGTGTTGGTGTCAAAACGCGCCATGTGGCAGCTGGATCCGGCCATTTAAATGCAAATTGAGGACATCATTTAGGCCTAATTGCATTCCTCCAAACAAAGCAGACTAGACGAGGCTCAGGGCTGAGCCTTGTGGGCATGTGGAGGCATGTAGCTAGTCTATTATCAGGGGCGGATATAGGATTTTGAAAGGGGGGGGGGGGCTAAAATTCCCTAAAATATTTACCGGGTATATTAAAATTTACACTAAAATGTTGGGCCAAAAACTCCCCCCCCCCCCCTAAATCCGTGTCGGATCACATTGCTTCCTTAACACTTTAAGGACAGTGATCAGGGTTTCCACTTGTCATGAAATGTCAATAAGGCCCCCCCAAAAAAAAGTTTGTTTCAGGTAACATGGCAAGAAAATATAGGGTCGGTAGGTCAGATTCTTTTTATTTTTAAACTTTTTTTTAAACAGGAAAGTACTAGCCGGCCTCTCCGAAAACCCAAAAATTTACCCAAAAAGGGTGAAAATATAAAATTTTCTTCAAAATTGCATAAAATAACGGAGGGTCGGCCCTGTTTTGATAGCGTCGGTCGGGTTACCTGAAACAAACCTTCTTTTTTTTTGGCCCAATGTATCAAACTCATCCTTACGTAAGGTATACATTTACCCAACCTGATTGATGCACTCCCAAGTGTCATGTCATCTTACAAATCTTAGTGTTATCCGTGAGAGTTTGGTTGGTAAAATTCAATTTATTTCATACCAAAAATATCGGCATGATACATCGATGCTGTGCTGGCAAGTTCCTAGCACTCTGCATTAAGGAAATATCATGACGACAGACAGAGATGGAGCCATCATACCGTCCTTAAAATTAAAGGGCTAATGTATGGCACATTTATTCTGGTTGTACAGTTCCAATAGATAAGGTAACACGTATAACTAACTTTGATATACATGTTTAATTGACTATATGTAGACATTACGTGGTTTCTAGCTGGTATTAGGTCTAGTCAAGCTCCTGAGACCACATGAGGCCATTTTGGCATCACTACATTGCAACTGTCACTAACAATAGGAAGAAAACAAAGAGTATTAGACTCCATTCTCCTCGTCCATTTGCCATAAGCAGAGTGTCATGTCCATATACTACTCGTCAGTTCTGACGTACACTACTGCCGGTAGCCGACTAACACGTAAGTAGTACAGGAAAATGCCACTTTTATGAAGGAGAGAAGACATTTCTATCATCATAGGCAACGGGGACAGCCATGAATGGAACGTTTTTTAATGCTTTTTGCTTGTAATTCAAAGCAGGTTATTGACACGGTTGTAGAGATGCTGGCTTGGTTCAGTGCTAGAGCCACTAATGTTGACGGTGTGGTTTTAGCCCCTATACACGCACTACTTTACCAGGATGGGCGCCCTTACTCCCTGCTGTGGTGGACGTACGGCATATTTACCTGTCCATCTCCAGGGACGTGGAAAGCAGTTTCAAAGTAGGGGGGACTGAGGGGTATTTTGAGCCGTTTTGACCCCTTTTTACTTGACCTTTTTTGGGGTTGGTCAAACGTGGGGGGCGGGGGGTGCATGTCACGGCCCTGGTATCTCATATTGTTCCTGTAATATGGAATATAAAAGTGTGCAAAAGTGTTGGGCGGGATTTCTGCCTTCAATTCAACTCCTGAACATACTTTAGCTGTTATCTTGAGTGCTATCAACCTTTTACTGACGGCATCATGCCTTAATGCATCATGCCCCTGGTTGTCATGATGCATAAATGCAGCCCTGGCGAGTCTACTCGCCAGTGCTGCATTCAAACACCATGCCGATCCTACAGGGTTGAGACACTCTCGAAGGGTTGGAATACATAATGCACCACTGCCGAGTTATCATGACGACAAATGTCATCTTTTATAGACCCCTATACCCCTCCTTACCCAGCGACCTACCACTCCATGATAACAAAGTCAGTCTCACAGACAGGGTTTTGACAGGGTAGGTTTCCCTGAGTGCAGTGACCTACAGCCGGGGCAGACGACATTACTAGCAGACAGACCTTCTCCTACATTCCGTCAGGGGGCGCCGCAGCTGACCGATTGCTGCGGCCTCTGTAGTCCCCGGGACTATGCGCCGGCGCGCGCGTAATTTACGCGTCTGCCACGGGCGTCCCCCCCCCGCTGCCCCCCCCCCCCCCCCCTGCCTGCCCGCTGCCCCCCTCTGCACCCTACACCCTTCTGATAGCCTGCAAGGCTGCATGTGGCCCTACCATGTTTATTGTCCCCAGGACTATGTATATAGTCCCCAGGGCTACAATTGTAGTCCCCAGGACTACGATTGTAGTCCACAGGACTATGGTTGTTGCCCCCAGGACTAAAACTTAGTATAGAGCTGCTTATTATCCCCTTTTTATATCATAAAGGGCCTATATGCCTCTGCTTGACAGTGAATTCTAAAAGTGTTAAACAATATTGGTGCATAGTCCTGGGGACTAAATCTGTAGTCCTAGGGACTACAGAGAAAGTCCTTAGGACTACAGAGGAAGTCCTTAGGACTACAGAGGAAGTCCTTAGCACTACAGGTATTACACTTGTACTCCTGGGGACATCCTCTGTAGTCCCCAGGACTACAGAGGAGGTCCTTAGGACTACAAGATTAAATGTGTAGTCCTGGGGACATCCTCTGTAGTCTCCAGGACTACAGAGGAGGTCCTTAGGACTACAAGTATTAAATATGTAGTCCTGGGGACTAATAAAATGGTAGTCCTGGGGACTATAGGCCTAGTGCTGGGGACTACTACAACAAGCTGCATAGTCCTAAGGACTACAGAAACAGCCCTATATAGTCCTGGGGACTACAGACATAGTCCAGGGGACTACCAACCCCCCAATCCCTAGTCCCTAGGACTATGCTTCTATAGTCCCTAGCATTATATAGGCCTATCCTATCTACCTCTCTGGTAGTAGCAGTCTTGGGAAGTCCCTAGGACTATGTGGGTAGTCCTCAGGACTACAACAGTAGTCCCCAGGACTACACCTATAGTCCTGAGGACTACACCTGTAGTCCTCAGGACTGCGCAGGCCATGCAGCCTATAGATTCACGGATTTAGAAGGCCTGTGCATAATGGTATGGCCCCAGGGGCCCACACATAGGATTAGTCCCTAGGACTACATGTATAGTTCCCAGGGACTACATGTATAGTCCCTAGGACTACACATGTAGTCCCTAGGACTACACAAGTAGTCCCTAGGACTATAGGCCCTAACTGTAGGCCCCTGAACTATGCCCCTCCCCCCCCCCTCAAAAGAAAAAAACAACCTTGTCCCCCAACCCTACTTTCCCACGGTGCCAGACAGCACTCTACGCGCCGTGCGCGTATTGGACGCGCGGCGGCGGGCGCGGCAGCGTCGTAGTTCTAGGGACTATAGTGGCCGCAGCAATCTGTCAGCTGCGGGGGGCGCCTCACACAAAGGTCACGTGATGAACACGGAGGTCACGTGACAGATGTCGGTACCCGGATGCCGCAGAGGCCGCCGGGAAGAAGTCACGTGGGACGCAGCTCATTTACATACGAATTAGTTTCACTTGTCGGGGCCAATAGACGCTGGCGTCCGTTACTTAACGCGTTACCATGGTTACCACGTGAAGGGCCTCGTACCGCCACTCATAAAGACGGGCAGACGGCTACTTCCGGAAGTACTGCTAGTACTTCCGGTTTGTCTAATTGTCTGCTGGTTGGCAGTGTAAACCTTCAGACATCTACAATGTAGTCTGTTAACCCTGTGTGAGAGCTCTTAACCCTTTAACTTTAAGGGTGGTATAATGCATTGATGCATCATGCCCTCGGTCGACATAATGATTGAATGCAGCCATGGTGAGTAATTAATTTATTAATGCTGCATTCAAGCATCACGCCGACCCTACTGGGTTAAGATACCCCTAATGGGTTGGCATGGTGCACCGTGACGACAAATGGCAGCTTTTAGCGACATGTCATCATTAAAGGGTTAAGTGGAGGACAGTGAGTGTATGTGTTATAGCCCTACAACAAGACTACAACCATGCCAGTCTTAGACATTAGCAAATGCTGCATGTACGTGTGCATCATGCCAACCCTTCAGCAGTGTACCAAGGGTCGTTATGGTGCATTAATGCAGCACTGGAAAGTTATGTGCATGTGCTGCATTCATGCATCATGATAACAAAAAAAGTACATTAAAGTATTACGTCGTCCTTAAAGGGTTCAGAAATGACCAAGTTGAGGTGTAATTTCAGCGTGGTATGGAAGGAGGGTTTCTGCGTCTGAAGGCTCCCCCGGGTGTCCTTACAGCTCGGTGAGGTGTGGGGCAGATACGGGACCCCCCCCCCCCCGCGCACACACACACACACACACACACACACACACACACACACAACCCCCCCCCCCCCTCACACCCACACCTCCCCCCCCCTCCCCCACTCACACACACCCACACACAAACAGACACCCCCCCCCCCCACACCCACACACACCCACACCCACACACAACCCCCCCTCCCCCACTCACACACACCCACACACAAACAGACACCCCCCCCCCCCACACACACACACACACACACAATGCAGTAACATACATGCACACACCACTGAAGGCTCAGTCTCATGAGTTTGTAACATTTCAAACGTCTTTGACCGGTGCCGTCTTTGACCGGAGCCGTCTTTGACCGGAGCCGTCTTTGACCGGGTATGTGATTAAAATGAAGAAAAAAGTAGTGTATAGTAAAGAAATGGGTTAATATTTTGTATAATATGTTATAACACATCATTTCGAGGCATTATCTAAAATTGATATATTTCATATATTTATGTTACTGGCTCAGTCTCATGAGTTTGTAACAGTTGAAACGTCTTTGACCGGCGTCGTCTTTGACCTGTGACGTCTTTGACCTGCTGAAGAAAAAAAGCCCAAAAGGAACCCTTAATATGTGCATTAAAATATATTTTTTAAATTGGGTAAAACAACCATAGACTGTTTATTACATGAAGAAGTTGAAGCTTAAATTTCTTTACTATATACTACTTTTTTCTTCATTTTAATCACATACCCGGTCAAAGACGCCACCGGTCAAAGACGCCACCGGTCAAAGACGCCACCGGTCAAAGACGTTTGAAATGTTACAAACTCATGAGACTGAGCCTGAAGCCGATTCTGGGTAAACTTGAAGGACTGGCAGTAACTAAGCCAATGCTATAGATTTAGGTGACCAACTTTACGAGCAGTGCAGGGTAGTTTCTATTTGGGGTTGGGACTCTTTCCAAAAATTGAAACATGTACAGTATTTGAAGAAGAATCACACAGGGATTATTCCCAGTGTTGGCCAATAGTGCTGCACTGCATCAACGTTAATCACACATATTTCAACCCTGATTCAATGTTCTGTGCCGACTGGGTTCTCATGATTAAGTTGGCTCCTTAGAATAATTATGAGTTTTACGTTTATAAATCATGCTTTATGTTTTCTGTTTATAAATCATGCTTTAATGCAATATCCATATACTCGTTGTTGTCATAACCCATAAATGCAATCATGGCAGTGCTGACCCTAATATAGGGATCAGCATGATGCACCAATGCCGTGGCAGTGAGTCCCTCACCTGACCAGAACTGTACTGGTGCATCATGACGACAAATGCACCTAGAGCCATACTCAAAGGAATTAACATGTGATAGACCCTGTTCAACATTGGCAAGGAGAGTCCCAAAGTACCCCCAGGCTACCCGACTAATAGGGACTGTCGTAAACCACTTCGGCATCGTTTTATTATTTTGGCAACACCGTTTTGTTTATTGTCCCTGCTGGTAAATCGTGTGAACCCTGTAGTTGTTAACACTTTAAGCATCAATTAGTGCTTTAATGCATTACAGCCTTTATTGACAACTATTATTATTGCATAACTACAGCTCTGGAGAACAACTCACTTGTACTGCACCATGCTAATCCTACAGAGTTGACGGTGCGTCATGACGCATGCATTTAGACTGACAAGGGCTACATTCATGCATCATGCTGACAAAAGGCACAACACATTAAAGCGCCATGCAGCACTTAAAGGAGGGTTGGAATTGGGCATGCATTGGTTGGCCACTCACCTAGTGCGTGTACAGGTTAGATCCCAACGAGGCCATTTTGATGGAGATTCCACACGGAAATGCTGCCAGGCTTCAATGCAATACAGCTGTAACGGTCAGTAGTATAGTATGTATCGGAACGGGACTATAGTTAAGTACTGTTTATTACTCAATCGACCTGCAGCCAATCAGAGGCCTCCATTTGGTCACGTGACCCCCTCATTTGCATAATTACGTAATAGGCCACGCCCCCTCATTTGCATAATTACGTAATAGGTTACGCCCCCTTGATCACCAGCCAATCAGAGGCCACCATTTGGTCACGTGACCCCCTCATTTGCATAATAGGCCACGCCCCCTTGATCACGTGACCCTTTCATTTGCATAATAAGCCACGCCCTCTTGATCACCAGCCAATCAGAGGTCGCCATTTGGTCACGTGACCCCCTCATTTGCATAATAGGCCGCGCCCCCTTGATCACGCGACCCCTTCATTGACATGATAGACCACAACAACATCACGTGACTATCTTTGTTTGTAAACAACACCACGTGGCTCTCTTTGTTTGTAAACAACACCACGTGGCTCTCTTGTTTGTAAATAAGACCTACTAAGTTTAGGCATAGGTAACAGCAGTGTTTGTAAATAACGCCTACTATGTTTTCAGTCATAGGTGTCTAGAGCAGCAGCAGCAGCAGCATCTTCAGCAGCAGCAGCAGCAGCAGCCGCGTCATAAGTGTCTAGAGCAGCAGCCACGTCATAGATGACTAGTGCAGCAGCAGCAGCAGCATCTTCAGCAGCAGCAGCAGCAGCAGCAGCATCATAGGTGTCTAGAGCAGGAGTAGCAGGAGTGTCATAGGTGTCTAGAGCAGTGGCAGCAGCAGCAGCAGCAGCATCATAGGTGTCTAGAGCAGGAGTAGCAGGAGCGTCATAGGTGTCTAGAGCAGTGGCAGCAGCAGTAGCAGCAGCGGCAGCAGCAGTAGCAGCAGCAGCATCAACAGTATCTTCAGCAAAAGCAGCAGCAGCCGCGTCATAGGTGTCTAGAGCAGCGGCAGCAGCATCTTCAGCAGCAGCAGCAGCAGCAGCGTCATAGGTGTCTAGAGCAGCAGCGTCATAGGTGTCTAGAGCATCAGCCGCAGCAGCAGCAGCATCTTCAGCAGCAGCAGCAGCGGCAGCAGCAGCATCATCAGCAGCAGTAGCAGCAGCAGCAGCAACATCTTGAGCATCAACAGCATCTTCAGCAAAAGCAAAAGCCCGTAACTTAGCATCATGGGCATCAGTCATAGCCGTAACAGCGACACTGCGACTAGCATAAGCAAAACAGGCTATTTTTTTAGCAGCTGTACAAGCATTAATAGCATTAGCCCTAGCAGCAGCCGCAACAGCGACACTTTTAGCAGACGTTGCAGCATCAGTAGCCGCAGCATCGGTAGCAAGAGCGGAAACAGTAGCAAAAAGATTAGCAGCACGAGCAGCAGCGGCGAGAGTAACAGCAACGTTGTTAGCAGCATTGGCAACTTCGTATGCAGCATGTGTAGCACGAACAGCGATACGAGCTTCACGTTTTGCACGAGCAGCAGCATTAGCTGCAGAAGTAGCCCTCACACTTTCCAGCCACCCGTACGAATCTTGATAAAAACCAACCTCCACCTTGCTACTTGTTGACTCATCAGTAAACATGGACGTCTCCTCATGTGGTGTTGTCGCGGCTCTGTAGTAGTGTTGGGATTGCTCACATTCGGTAGAACGTAGAGTGATTCCTGATGACGCCATGCTGAAGGTGGTTGAAGAAGTGTGTGGGACTCATGTTTCACTCTCGCTTATGTACTAGGCTCCGAGATAAGCTTCTTAACTCAGGAGGAAAACTCTCACTAGGAAGGCGACCGGCTGTCTACCTGTGTAGGTGCGGGTTCGTTACATCTTTAATCCTGTTCGACCCTCCGAGGAAATACATGAAAAAAACAAAAGACTCGAATCCGCAGACAGTAGGAAGCTATAAGGAGCTTAACTCGTGTTTGATTTAAGCTGTCTACCACACGCACGCGCTTGTAGTCACAGCTAGAGTGGCAGACTTCTGTCCGCCCGCTGGCGCATGACAATCGACTTTAGACACCCCCTGTAGTTTTTTTCGCATACACAGTTGACTAGCATCTTAAGCTCTTACTCAGCTATAAGCCCATATACATGTAACGTGCATTACTCTTCTTTATGGTAATTATCAGATCGATTTAAGGGTGGAAAAGGGCTTAGGTGATGTAGATCCCTCTCTAGCTGAAAACAGGCTTAGGCTATAGCATGTAGGCAGCTGGCCGCGTTAAACATCCCCTGTAGTTTTTTTGTATACACTCTCGATCCCCTCTCTAGGTGAAAACAAAAGCTTAGAAGATGAGGTGATCCGGCCACTGGCTGGCGCGTCACACCTGGCGTTAATCACCCCCTGTAGGCTTTGTATACGCTCTCTAGGTGAAAACAAAAGCTCCCTCCACGGGCTGGCGCGTCACACCTGTCGTTAAAACGCCCCCTGGAGTCTTAGTATACACAGGTGCCCCGCCTTATCTATTCACCAGCTATAAGCCCATATACGTGTACATGCGATTTTTGATACCCTCTCTGGAATAGGGTGGGGCTCAAGGTGAAAACAAGATTAGTCCATTCGCTCTCTCAGCTATATAAAGAGCCTCAATTGTTCTTGCAACAGCACTTCACCACCGGTACACTATCAGTCACAAGGCAGATGTTTGCGGTATGGGTCATACAGGTTACCTACTAATAGCGGTTTGGGTGAGTAGATCACTTTTTTTCCCCTCAAAAACAACAAAAAAAAACCCACTTATGACTCAGGTATGTATATGTAGCACTGTTAGTGTAAGTACACAGTAGAATCTACTGTACTATAGACTCAGCCCTCTGAAGACGGCGGAGCGCGTTAATGCGCGGGTCTGTGGCGGCGTCACTTGTTTTTTTATTCTAACTAAAAAGTCAGAAGTCGATCTACGACCTATCAAAGACAAATTTGTGATAAGTTCAAACTAAATAAGAGACAGTTTGAGCGTCTCTTAGTCGCTGTCAAAGATGCGAATAACGAACGCGCTGAGGGCGGGGTTCAGGTCACGTATAGTTCCTTGCTCTTTCGTCAGATGGCGCCACAATAGGGGATTTGTACATTCCTACGATGCTCGCGAACATTTCAACGCATAATGAGCTATATAGGCAACAAAGTGTGGTTCTGAATATATTAAAATATAAAAAACAATTCAATATTGTGTATTTCTGATAGAAATGAGGCAGTTTCTTCGAATACCAACTAAACTATAGCGAGATGAAAAATACCACACCATATCTAAAGCTTTATAAAAGATACATAGGCAGAAACTCTCGCCGAGTCAGTAATCTGAAAAACGAATCAACTCGTTGTGCCACAAGGGCCCCCATCCAACGGGGGCCTTTTGAGCTCAGGCATGTTGTTTCTCAACACTAGGTGTAATTAATTACGCCCATGTTGAGTAGCATCTACTAACCAACTGACAGTGTCAGTTGGTTGGCCCCTCTTTAGGGGCCACACAATAAATAAAGAATAGAGACCTAAGGGAACGTTCACAAACGTCTACCCTTCCTACGGGGTGGGTGGGTCTTTGGGTTTAGTGACAAAACAGCGACATGTCAGCTCTCTTTTTTTTTCCAAGTCTACATATTATTTATGATTAAAAAATTTTAAAAAAAAACCACGATAATAAAGTGCGCTGATCAAAAACTGAATAGAAAAATAACCAAAAATAGGTTGGTAGCTGATCGGTCGTTGTCACACGGTGCAGAAAATTTACTTTTTTTTTTTTTTTTTTTTTTTTTTTTTTTAGAAATTCTATATAAGGACCACAGACGGGGCACATGTGACACTTGTCGAATATAAGAGATACCAATGGGTCTTGTCGAATTTAAGAACTAGGTCTTGGCCATTGTCATTGACTATTTTGAGAAGTAGTCTTGCCCGTCTTGCCCCTTGTCGCCAACTCCCAGCACCCCCTGTGTCTCTTTGTCCATATTGGCTAAAAACAGGACATTGTTGCCTTGGCTATTTTACCCCCCGTCTGGGATCTTATTACTTAATCACCTCGTCTTGACCCTGTGGGGTAGTGGGTATATGGAATAACCATGTCCAGGTGTACTCTATCTGACACATAACCGAAGGTTACTGAGTTATGTAATAATACCTGACCTATGAGGTCGCCAGTCAGTTTGCCGTGATTATTTTGACACACTCTCAGTTACTCTTAGCACATCTAATACATAATTAGACTCAGCATCATATAAGGCAGTCTCGGCCACGCCGCGGCTGCATATCGGACCAGGGGGATAGTCTGGCAGCGACCCGCCACCCCGTTCACAAGCTGTGTACAGCACCCCGTTTCTCTTTGTCCATATTGGCTAAAAAAACAGGACATTGTTGACTTGGCTATTTTACCCGTCTGGGTCTTATTATTTAAACACCTTGTGTTGACCCTGTGGGGCAGCGGGTACATGGAATAAACGTGTCCAAGTGCACTCTATCTAACACATAACCGAAGGTTATGTAATAATAACTGACCTATGAGGTCGCCAGTCAGTTTGCCGTGATTATTTTGACACACTCTCAGTTACTCGTAGCACATCTAATACATAATTAGACTCAGCATCATATAAGACAGTCTCGGCCACGCAGGCTGCATATCGGACCAGGGAGATAGTCTGGCAGTGACCCACCAGCCCGTCCACAACCTGTGTACAGCACCCCGTGTCTCTTTGTCCATATTGGCTAAAAAAAAACAAAAAAAAAACAAAAAAAAAAACAGGTCATTGTTGACTTTGGCTATTTTACCCGTCTGGGTCTTATTATTTAAATCACCTCGTCTTGACCCTGTGGGGCAGTGGGTATATGGAATAACCGTGTCCAAGTGTACTCTATCTAACACATAACCAAAGGTTACTGAGTTATGTAATAATAACCACCCTATGATCCTATGAAGTCGCCAGTCAGTTTGCCGTGATTATTTTGACATACTCTCAGTTACTCGTAGGGTATCTAATACATAGTTAGACTCAGCATCATATAAGACAGGCTCGGCCACGCCGGCTGCATATCGGACCAGGGAGATAGTCTGGCAGTGACCCACCAGCCCGTCCACAACCTGTGTACAGCACCCCGTGTCTCTTTGTCCATATTGGCTAAAAAAAAACAAAAAAAAAACAGGTCATTGTTGACTTTGGCTATTTTACCCGTCTGGGTCTTATTATTTAAATCACCTCGTCTTGACCCTGTGGGGCAGTGGGTATATGGAATAACCGTGTCCAAGTGTACTCTATCTAACACATAACCAAAGGTTACTGAGTTATGTAATAATAACCACCCTATGATCCTATGAAGACGCCAGTCAGTTTGCCGTGATTATTTTGACATACTCTCAGTTACTCGTAGGGTATCTAATACATAGTTAGACTCAGCATCATATAAGACAGGCTCGGCCGCGCCAGCCGCATATCGTACCAGAGGGATAGTCTGGCAGCAACCCGCCATCCCGTCTACAATCTGTGTACAGCAGTCTGGACCAGACCACCAACTCTGGGTATAGCATTCTGGATGCCTGGAGCAAGACTGGATCTAACCCTTTAATAGTCGCATAGCGCTTTAATGTGCAGTGCCCGTTGTCGTCATAAGTCATGAATGCAGCACTCAGAGTTCCTCACCAGGGCTGCATGCATGCATACACTGGCATATCGACAAAGGGCGTAGCGCATTAAAGCACTATTGCCACCTTTAGCATTAAAGCGCTGAGGGTTTATTTTTTGATAGTGTAGAAACCAATATCTGTCTAATTAAACCCCTTATCAGTGCTGTTTTTTTTTGTTTTTTTTCACATACAAAAAGAATTAGGTAATGGCGCTGCAGTACTCTGAAAAGCGGTGGCGGTGAATTTCCATTTAGATCCTGAAAAGGGGGGCGGTCAGATGTCGTCAAGGCCCTGATAAGTAGGGCAGTTAAAATCATATGATTACATTGAGCTAATTTTCTTGCTGAAAGGAATGAATAAATGTATTTGTATAAAATTCACACACACACACACACACACACACACACACACACACACCATACCACACATATGTGACTTAGGGGCTTACCTCCTTAGGGGCTTAGTTCCTTAGGGGCTTAGTACAATTTGAGGAGTTAGGGGCTTAGTACAAGTATTGCCCCCTGGGGGAACATGGACACACTATTTGTCTGTGACTTAAGGGCTTACCCATCAATGTTTGTGCTTTAGGGGGTTATATGACTTTGTTTGTAACTAAGGGGCTTAGATTACACTGTTTGTGCCTTAAGGCCTCGGGTTATACTGTTTGTGACTCAGGGGCTTATTAAATTCTGTTTGTGACTCAGGGGCTTAGTGAATACTGTTTGTGCCTCAGGGGCTTAGTGAATACTGTTTGTGACTCGGGGCCTTATTAAATGCTGTTTGTGACTCAGGGGCTTATTAAATACTGTTTGTGACTCAGGGGCTTAGGGAAAACTGTTTGTGACTCAGGGGCTTAGGGAAAACTGTTTGTGACTCAGGGGCTTAGGGAATACTGTTTGTGAGTGGGGGGCTTGGTGAATACTGTTTGTGACTCAGGGGCTTAGGGAATACTGTTTGTGACTCAGGGGCTTAGTGGATACTGTTTTTGTCTCAGGGGCTTAGACAATACTGTTTGTGACTTGGGGGCTTAGGGAAAACAGTTTGTGAGTGGGGGGCTTGGTGACTATTGTTTGTGACTCAGGGGCTTAGACAATACTGTTTGTGACTGGGGGGCTTAGTGAATACTGTCTGTGAGTGGGGGGCTTAGTGGATACTGTTTGTGACTCAGGGGCTTAGACAATACTGTTTGTGACTTGGGGGCTTAGGGAAAACTGTTTGTGAGTGGGGGGGCTTGGTGACTACTGTTTGTGACTCAGGGGCTTAGACAATACTGTTTGTGACTGGGGGGGCTTAGTGAATACTGTCTGTGAAAAGGGGGGCTTAGTGGATACTGTTTGTGACTTGGGGGCTTAGTGAACTATTTTTGACTGCAGAGCTGAGGTAATACTGTTTGTGACTTGGGGCTTAGTGAATACTATATTTCATCTTGGGGATAACGGAATGATGTTTGCAACTAAGGGGCTTGGGGAATATTACTCAGGGGATTGGAGGAATACTGTTTGTTAATTTTAAGGTGCAATGCTATAGGGAATACAGGATACTCAGACTGGGGGGGGGGGGGGGGGGGTAAGCCTATTCAATGATTTCAAATGAAAAGGGCTCTTTAAAAGGGATGTGTGGTACATAGACAGAGCTGCACACTTAAGTGACTTGAGTCAGTGGTTACTTCACTAGTGGTGACTGTCCTGTTCTGCTTGACACTTTGTGTTTATTTCAGGGTATTTCAACCTGAAATAGACATGTAGCCCATGTTTGATTAAATCTATAGTGTTTGTTTACTTTACTTTTGGGGTGTTTGTTTCCTTCATAGTCAAAAACACTAATCCCCTAAAGTACAAACTTCTACTAAGCCCCTAACTCAGTAACTTATCACGGAATGTCACAATTAAAGTTAAATCTCATAATTCTGAAATTATCTATTTAGAAGCGCTAAGCCCCCAAAGTACAAACTTCTACTAAGCCCCTAAATCACATACACTTATCACCAGAAGTCACAACTCAAGTTAAATCTCATATTTCAAAATGGATCATAGATAGAAACACTAATCCCCTAAAGTACAAACTTCTACTAAGCCCCTAACTCACAGACACTTATCACCAGAAGTCACAACTAAAATTAAATCTCATAATTTCAAAATGGATCATAGATAGAAACACTAATCCCCTAAAGTACAAACTTCTATTAAGCCCCTAACTCACAAACACTTATCACCAGAAGTCACAACTCAAGTTAAATCTCATAATTTCAAAATGGATCATAGATAGAAACACTAATCCCCTAAAGTACAAACTTCTACTAAGCCCCTAACTCACAGACACTTATCACCAGAAGTCACAACTAAAATTAAATCTCATAATTTCAAAATGGATCATAGATAGAAACACTAATCCCCTAAAGTACAAACTTCTACTAAGCCCCTAACTCACAAACACTTATCACCAGAAGTCACAACTCAAGTTAAATCTCATAATTTCAAAATGGATCATAGATAGAAACACTAATCCCCTAAAGTACAAACTTCTACTAAGCCCCTAAATCACATACACTTTTCACGGAATGTCACAACTAAAATTAAATCTCATAATTCTGAAATGATCTACTTAGAAACACTAATCCCCTTAAGTACAAACTTCTACTAAGCCCCTAACTCACAAACACTTATCACCAGAAGTCACAACAAAAGTCAAATCATATCATTTCAAAATGAATCATAGTCAGAAACACTAAGCCCCTAAAGTACAAACTTCTACTAAGCCCCTAACTCACAAACATGTATCACCAGAAGTTACACAGAAATCAAATTTCCGAAATCAAATTTCATAATTTCAAAATGGATCATACTCAGAAACACTAATCCCCTAAAGTACAAACTTCTACTAAGCCCCTAACTCACAAACACTTATCACCAGAAGTCACAACAAAAGTCAAATCATATAATTTCAAAATGGATCATACTCAGAAACACTAATCCCCTAAAGTACAAACTTCTACTAAGCCCCTAACTCACAAACACTTATCACCAGAAGTCACAACAAAAGTCAAATCATATAATTTCAAAATGAATCATAGTCAGAAACACTAAGCCCCTAAAGTACAAACTTCTACTAAGCCCCTAACTCACATACACTTATCACCATGCAAAAGTCAAAACTAAAGTCAAATCTCATAATTCTGAAATGATCTACTTAGAAACACTGAGCCCCTAAAATACAAACTTCTACTAAGCCCCTAACTCACATACATGTATTACCGGAAGTAACACAGAAATCAAATTTCGGAAATCAAATTTCATAATTTCAAAATGGATCATACTCAGAAACACTAATCCCCTAAAGTACAAACTTCTACTAAGCCCCTAACTCACAAACACTTATCACCAGAAGTCACGACAAAAGTCAAATCATATAATTTCAAAAATGGATCATACTCAGAAATAGTAAGGCCCCAAATTACAAATTAAAAAACTTCTAGTGAGCCCTTAAATGACAGACACTAGTCACTTAAATTCAAATGCCTATGAACTATATTCAAAATATACATCCTCCAGTCGGCACCCACCCCCTGAAACAGCCCGAGACATCCTCCAGTCGGCACCGACCCCCTGAGACAGCCCCTGACATCCTCCAGTCGGCACCCACACCCTGAGACAGCCCCATATATCCCCCAGTTGGCACCCACCCCCCAAGTCGGCACCCACACCCTGGCACAGCCCCTGACATCCTCCAGTCGGCACCCACACCCTGAGACAGCCCCTGACATCCTCCAGTCGGCACCCACACCCTGGCACAGCCCCTGACATCCTCCAGTCGGCACCCACCCCCTGAAACAGCCCGAGACATCCTCCAGTCGGCACCGACCCCCTGAGACAGCCCCTGACATCCTCCAGTCGGCACCCACACCCTGAGACAGCCCCATATATCCTCCAGTTGGCACCCACCCCCCAAGTCGGCACCCACACCCTGGCACAGCCCCTGACATCCTCCAGTCGGCACCCACACCCTGAGACAGCCCCTGACATCCTCCAGTCGGCACCCACACCCTGGCACAGCCCCTGACATCCTCCAGTCGGCACCCACACCCTGAGACAGCCCCTGACATCCTCCAGTCGGCACCCACACCCTGAGACAGCCCCTGACATCCTCCAGTCGGCACCCACCCCCTGAGACAGCCCCATATATCCTCCAGTCGGCACCCCCACCCTGAGACAGCCCCTGACATCCTCCAGTCAGCACCCACACCCTGAGACAACCCCTGACATCCTCCAGTCGGCACCCACACCCTGAGACAGCCCCATATATATATATCCTCCAGTCTGCACCCACCCCCCAAGTCGGCACCCACACCCTGGCACAGCCCCTGACATCCTCCAGTCGGCACCCACACCCTGAGACAGCCCCTGACATCCTCCAGTTGGCACCCACAACCTGAGACAGCCCCTGACATCCTCCAATCGGCACCCACACCCTGAGACAGCCCCTGACATCCTCCCGTCGGCACCCACAACCTGAGACAGCCCCTGACATCCTCCAGTCGGTACCCACACCCTGAGACAGCCCCTGACATCCTCCAGTCGGCACCCACACCTTGAGACAGCGCCTGACATCCTCCAGTCGGCACCCACACCTTGAGACAGCTCCAGACATCCTCCCGTCGGCACCCACACCCTGAGACAGCCCCTGACATCCTCCAGTCGGCATCCACACCTCAGACAGCCCCAGACATCCGCCAGTCAGCACCCACATCCTGGCACAGCCCCTGACATCCTCAAGTCGGCACCCATCCCCTAGATAGTAAGAACATAGAGTCTTCATCACCACCACCCAGTAAACAAATAACGATATACAGCATACAGCAACCTGTCTTCATCATCCCAACTCCCCCTACATCACCCCCACTCCCCCTACATCAACCCCACTCCCCCTACATCACCCTCACTCCCCCTACATCACCCCCACTCCCCCTACATCGACCCCACTCCCCCTACATTAACCCCACTCCCCCTACATCAACCCCACCCCTTTACATCACCCCCACTCCCCCTACATCGACCCAACTCCCCCTACATCAACCCCACTCCCCCTACATCAACCCCACTCCCCCTACATCACCCCCACTCCCCCTACATCACCCCCACTCCACCTACATCATCCCCAAGCCCGTCTACATCACCCCCACTCCACCTACATCACCCACACTCCACCTACATCACCCCCACTACACCTACATCATCCCCACCCTGTCTACATCACCCTCACTCTGCCTTCATCACCCCCACTCTCCCTACAACACCCCACTCCACCTACATCACCCCCACTCCACCTACATCACCCCCACTCCACCTACATCACCCCAACTACACCTATATCACCCCCACTACACCTACATCATCCCCACCCTGTATACATCACCCTCACTCTGCCTTCATCACCCCCACTCCCCCTACAACACCCCACTCTACCTACATCACCCCCACTCCACCTACATCACCACCACTACACCTACATCACCCCCACTCCACCTACATCACCCCCACTCCACCTACATCACCCCCACTACACCTACATCACCCCCACTCCACCTACATCACCCCAACCCCGTCTACATCACTCTCACCTTGCCTACATCACCCCCACTCCACCTATATCACCCCCACTCCACCTACATCATCCCCACCCTGTCTACATCACCCTCACTCTGCCTTCATCACCCCCACTCCCCCTACAACACCCCACTCCACCTACATCACCCCCACTCCACCTACATCACCCCAACTCCCCCTACAACACCCCACTCCACCTACATCACCCCCACTCCACCTATATCACCCCAACTCCACCTACATCACCCCCACTACACCTACATCACCCCCACTACACCTATATCACCCCCACTCCCCCTACATCACCCCCACTCCACCTTCATCACCCCCACTCCACCTACATCACCCCCACTACACCTACATCACCCCCACTCCACCTACATCACCCCCACCCTCCCTACATCACCCCAACTCCCCCTACATCACCCCCACTCCCCCTACATCACCCTCACTCCCCCTACATCACCCCCACTCCCCCTACATCGACCCCACTCCCCCTACATTAACCCCACTCCCCCTACATCAACCCCACCCCTTTACATCACCCCCACTCCCCCTACATCGACCCCACTCCCCCTACATCAACCCCACTCCCCCTACATCAACCCCACTCCCCCTACATCACCCCCACTCCCCCTACATCACCCCCACTCCACCTACATCATCCCCAAGCCCGTCTACATCACCCCCACTCCACCTACATCACCCACACTCCACCTACATCACCCCCACTACACCTACATCATCCCCACCCTGTCTACATCACCCTCACTCTGCCTTCATCACCCCCACTCTCCCTACAACACCCCACTCCACCTACATCACCCCCACTCCACCTACATCACCCCCACTCCACCTACATCACCCCAACTACACCTATATCACCCCCACTACACCTATATCACCCCCACTCCTGCTACATCACCCCCACTCCACCTTCATCACCCCCACTCCACCTACATCACCCCCACTACACCTACATCAACCCCACTCCACCTACATCACCCCAACCCCGTCTACATCACTCTCACCTTGCCTACATCACCCCCACTCCACCTATATCACCCCCACTCCACCTACATCATCCCCACCCTGTCTACATCACCCTCACTCTGCCTTCATCACCCCCACTCCCCCTACAACACCCCACTCCACCTACATCACCCCCACTCCACCTACATCACCCCAACTCCCCCTACAACACCCCACTCCACCTACATCACCCCCACTCCACCTACATCACCCCAACTCCACCTACATCACCCCCACTACACCTACATCACCCCCACTACACCTATATCACCCCCACTCCACCTACATCACCCCCACTCCACCTTCATCACCCCCACTCCACCTACATCACCCCCACTCCACCTACATCACCCCCACTCCACCTACATCACCCCCACTACACCTACATCACCCCCACTCCACCTTCATCACCCCCACTCCACCTACATCACCCCCACTCCACCTTCATCACCCCCACTCCACCTACATCACCCCCACTCCACCTACATCACCCCCACTCCACCTATATCACCTCCACTACACCTACATCACCCCACACCCCCTACATCACCCCACTCCCCCTACATCACCCCCACTCCCCCTACATCAAGCCACTCCCCCTACATCACCCCCACTCCACCTACATCACCCACACCACACCTACATCACCCCCACTCCACCTATATCACCCCTACTCCACCTACAACATCCCACTCCACCTACATCACCCCCACTCCACCTACATCACCCCCACTCCCCCTACATCACCCCCACTCTCCCTACATCACCCCCACTCCACCTACATCACCCCCACTCCCCCTACATCACTCACACCCCACTTACATCAACCCCACTCCCCCTACATCAACCCCACTCCCCCTACATCACCCCCACTCCCCCTACATTACCCCCACTCCACCTACATCACCCCCACTACACCTACATCACCCCCGCTACACCTACATCATCCCCACCCAGTCTACATCACTCTCACTCTGCCTACATCCACCCCACTCCCCCTACATCACCCACAACCCACCTACATCACCCAAACTCCCCCTACATCAACCCCACTCCCCCTATATCAACCCCACTCCCCCTACATCACCTCCACTCCACCTACATCACCCCCACTACACCTACATCACCCCCGCTACACCTACATCATCCCCACCCAGTCTACATCACTCTCACTCCCCCTACATCAACCCCACTCCCCCTATATCAACCCCACTCCCCCTACATCACCCACACTCCCCCATACATCAACCCCACCCCCTTACATCACCCACACTCGACCTTCATCACCCCCACTCCACCTACATCATCCCCACCCCGTCTACATCACCCACACTCCACCTACATCACCCCCACTCCACCTACATCACCCCCACTACACCTACATCACCCCCCCCTACACCTACATCATCCCCACCCCGTCTATATCACCCCCACTCCACCTACATCACCCACACTCCACCTACATCACCCCCACTACACCTACATCATCCCCACCCTGTCCACATCACCCTCACTCTGCCTTCATCACCCCCACTCCCCCTACAACACCCCACTCCACCTACATCACCCCCTGTCCACCTACATCTCCCCCACTCCAACTACATCACCCCAACTACACCTATATCACCCCCACTACACCTACATCATCCCCACCCTGTCTACATCACCCTCACTCTGCCTTCATCACCCCCACTCCCCCTACAACACCCCATTCCACCTACATCACCCCCACTCCTCCTACATCACCCCCACTCCACCTACATCACCCCCACTACACCTACATCACCCCCACTACACCTACATCACCCCCACTACACCTACATCACCCCCACTCCACCTATATCACCCCCACCCCGTCTACATCACTCTCACTCTGCCTACATCACCCCCACTCCACCTATATCACCCCCACTACACCTACATCACCCCACACCCCCTACATCACCCCACTCCCCCTAGATCACCCCCACTCCCCCTACATCACGCCACTCCCCCTACATCACCCCCACTCTACCTACATCACCCCGACTCCCTCTACATCACCCCACTCCCCCTACATCACCCCCACTCCACCTACAACACCCACTCCCCCTACATCAACCCCACTCCCCCTACATCACCCCCACTCCCCCTACATCACCCCCACTCCACCTACATCATCCCCAAGCCCGTCTACATCACCCCCACTCCACCTACATCACCCACACTCCACCTACATCACCCCCACTACACCTACATCATCCCCACCCTGTCTACATCACCCTCACTCTGCCTTCATCACCCCCACTCTCCCTACAACACCCCACTCCACCTACATCACCCCCACTCCACCTACATCACCCCCACTCCACCTACATCACCCCAACTACACCTATATCACCCCCACTACACCTATATCACCCCCACTCCTGCTACATCACCCCCACTCCACCTTCATCACCCCCACTCCACCTACATCACCCCCACTACACCTACATCAACCCCACTCCACCTACATCACCCCAACCCCGTCTACATCACTCTCACCTTGCCTACATCACCCCCACTCCACCTATATCACCCCCACTCCACCTACATCATCCCCACCCTGTCTACATCACCCTCACTCTGCCTTCATCACCCCCACTCCCCCTACAACACCCCACTCCACCTACATCACCCCCACTCCACCTACATCACCCCAACTCCCCCTACAACACCCCACTCCACCTACATCACCCCCACTCCACCTACATCACCCCAACTCCACCTACATCACCCCCACTACACCTACATCACCCCCACTACACCTATATCACCCCCACTCCACCTACATCACCCCCACTCCACCTTCATCACCCCCACTCCACCTACATCACCCCCACTACACCTACATCACCCCCACTCCACCTACATCACCCCCACTCCACCTATATCACCTCCACTACACCTACATCACCCCACACCCCCTACATCACCCCACTCCCCCTACATCACCCCCACTCCCCCTACATCAAGCCACTCCCCCTACATCACCCCCACTCCACCTACATCACCCACACCACACCTACATCACCCCCACTCCACCTATATCACCCCTACTCCACCTACAACATCCCACTCCACCTACATCACCCCCACTCCACCTACATCACCCCCACTCCCCCTACATCACCCCCACTCTCCCTACATCACCCCCACTCCACCTACATCACCCCCACTCCCCCTACATCACTCACACCCCACTTACATCAACCCCACTCCCCCTACATCAACCCCACTCCCCCTACATCACCCCCACTCCCCCTACATTACCCCCACTCCACCTACATCACCCCCACTACACCTACATCACCCCCGCTACACCTACATCATCCCCACCCAGTCTACATCACTCTCACTCTGCCTACATCCACCCCACTCCCCCTACATCACCCACAACCCACCTACATCACCCAAACTCCCCCTACATCAACCCCACTCCCCCTATATCAACCCCACTCCCCCTACATCACCTCCACTCCACCTTCATCACCCCCACTACACCTACATCACCCCCGCTACACCTACATCATCCCCACCCAGTCTACATCACTCTCACTCCCCCTACATCAACCCCACTCCCCCTATATCAACCCCACTCCCCCTACATCACCCACACTCCCCCATACATCAACCCCACCCCCTTACATCACCCACACTCGACCTTCATCACCCCCACTCCACCTACATCATCCCCACCCCGTCTACATCACCCACACTCCACCTACATCACCCCCACTCCACCTACATCACCCCCACTACACCTACATCACCCCCCCCTACACCTACATCATCCCCACCCCGTCTATATCACCCCCACTCCACCTACATCACCCACACTCCACCTACATCACCCCCACTACACCTACATCATCCCCACCCTGTCCACATCACCCTCACTCTGCCTTCATCACCCCCACTCCCCCTACAACACCCCACTCCACCTACATCACCCCCTGTCCACCTACATCTCCCCCACTCCAACTACATCACCCCAACTACACCTATATCACCCCCACTACACCTACATCATCCCCACCCTGTCTACATCACCCTCACTCTGCCTTCATCACCCCCACTCCCCCTACAACACCCCACTCCACCTACATCACCCCCACTCCACCTACATCACCCCCACTACACCTACATCACCCCCACTACACCTACATCACCCCCACTCCACCTACATCACCCCCACTCCTCCTACATCACCCCCACTCCACCTACATCACCCCCACTACACCTACATCACCCCCACTCCACCTATATCACCCCCACCCCGTCTACATCACTCTCACTCTGCCTACATCACCCCCACTCCACCTATATCACCCCCACTACACCTACATCACCCCACACCCCCTACATCACCCCACTCCCCCTAGATCACCCCCACTCCCCCTACATCACGCCACTCCCCCTACATCACCCCCACTCTACCTACATCACCCCGACTCCCTCTACATCACCCCACTCCCCCTACATCACCCCCACTCCACCTACAACACCCACTCCCCCTACATCACCCCCACTCCCCCTACATCACCCCTACTTCCCCTTCATCACCCCCACCCTGACTACATCACCCCCACTCCGTCTACATCACCCACAATCCGTCTACATCACCCCCATCATGTTTCTCTATCCACATCAGCTTCACTCCACCCTCATTACCCAGTCTATTGCACCCTCTTCCCGTCTCTATCACCCCTGACCCCTTTTATATCACATACATCCCATCTATCATACTAAAACTTGACCGTCTTTATCACCATAAACCTATCTAAGTCACCCTCACTCCATCTATGTCACCCTCTGTCCATCCATGTCACCTTCACTCCATCTATGTCACCCTCACCTCTTTTATTTCACTCTGACCCCATCCCTATCGCTCTCCCCTATCCCAATAACTGTTAGCCAGCGCCATAGGTATCTGGATAAGGCATCAGACTGTGAGGAGAGGGGGCATGTAGCAGGGACCCAGTCTTTAGTATGTCATGTGGTTGGTTAATGGCTTAGAGGCTTGGCTAGTGTTTGTACCTTAGGGGCTTTGCCCGTGTTTGTACCTTAGGGGCTTGGCCAGTGTTTGTACCTTAGGGGCTTTGCCAGTGTTTGTACCTTAGGGGCTTGGTCAGTGTTTGTACCGTAGGGGCTTGGCCAGTGGTTGTACCTTAGGGGCTTGACCAGTGGTTGTACCTTAGGGGCTTAGTTGATGTTTGTACCTTAGGGGCTTGGCTAGTGTTTGTACCTTAGGGGGTTCCACAAGGGGGCACCACCTTATGGTATGGGTACAGACAGGGAGGTTACAGACTCCTCTGAGTGGAGTTTATGACTTAGGGGCTTAATTTTTAAAGTTGGTCTCAGATGAAAGCTTAGCCCCTAAGGATCATCTGAGCAAAGTTTGTAAAATCCTTAGGGGCTTAAGCCCCCAAGTACAAACTAAGCCCCTAAGGTGCCCACAGACACACAATTAAGCCCCTAACTCCAATTTATAAGGCCACACACACACACAGGACACCTGATGATCTCCACACGATGACCTGATTGCCCTTCCTAAAAAAAAATGCCCAACTCGATCTACCTACTCAACAGGGTTTCAGTGTAGAGCGTATTAGGGGTTTTTCTGATGCGTATATTATATTGAGATTTATTTTCAACTTTTGTGATCAGTGGTTGGTCCTTAAAAGGACCGTTTGGTAGAGAGAGGGTCGCAGGGACCTTGCTGCTGAAGCGGAGGGCGTGGTCATAACGCGTGGCAGTCCTTCAGCAGCTCCTCCAGCACGGCGGGCGGTAGGCCTTCCTCCATGCAGACTTGCTGCTTGACCTGCTCCACGCACCGGCGGATGAGTTGATCAGCGACGTTCTCGATCAGCTCATCCACCACACCCTCTGCTTCAGCAGCAGTCCGCTGTCTCTCCTCTCTCTGTAGCGAGGCTACGAACTGCTTCTCCACGGCCGCATCGATCATAGATCGAGAAACGGCCACGAAGTTCTGTCTCTCCGCCTCCTCTCTCTGTTGCACGGCTACGAATTCCTTCTCCACGGCCGCATCGATCATAGATCGAGAAACGGCCACGAAGTTCACTCCGTGAGCCATTTTGTCGAACTGACTTCCTAGCCGCCTGAGAGATGCTGACGTCACACTATTTTCGACGACGCTATGACGCGCACGAGGTAGACAGACGACGTCGTTTCACTTCCTTATTTGGAGTTTGGGATCTTTTGACACCGAAGTCATACCGTACGGTCGCGATAAAGCAACTAGTGTTGAAAAGCGTGCCGGTCTTTTATAAGCGCCGGAGTATAAGAGCCTCCAAATGTTTTTTCTCAAGCACTAAAATCGCGACTTTGAATAAGCGCCAGCGCCTAGCTTGTATATAGCTCTTGAGTAAGAACTTCACCGAATTGAAAAGCCCTCCCTCAGAGCTCTTAATCGCGACAGTGCGGTACAAATCTGATGTCAACCCGCGCCAAAAACAAAAAGGGTGTTCCGGTCACACGTACCTACGACGAGCGACCTTCAGCTATCACCACGTGAAGAGTGGGAAATAAATTTTGTACGGCAAGAAAACTGAAAACTGATAACGATTCCATTAGATAAGTATTTGGTTCCAATCTATGGCGAGATATTTCCACCAAAGCGATTGATTTATATGTCTGTAAGGTTCAGCTCTCCAACACTCTCCAATGTCCGCCGGTGCACGACGGTCGCCGCCCATCATTAGTCACAACTAAACTTCTGCTGGAGAGTGAAAGTTACGTTGAGTCTTGAGGTGCGCAGAGATACTATCTGCCGCAGCCTGATTTTAGTTCCACGCTATTTAGATAACCGCCCCATTTAAAATCTCTCTCTCGATCCTAGTAAAGGAAAAAAAAAAGGCTAGAGTTTATCATGGACGCGTCTCAGTTTTAGTCAAGCCGTAAAGTGAAGAACCAGAGCTTGTACATATTCCCACGTGAGGGGTGACCCCGCGGGGCGTTCAGTTAGTACTGAGTCTATACTCAAGGTCAAGTTCCACTCTCTAAACAGAGCTTTAGCGACTCCGTCATATAGACTAGACCGCGCGCGCGATTTTTTTTTTGCTGAAGCAGCTAATCGATGGAAGAGTAGAGAACAGGTGCTCGATCAAAAATCTGCTTCAGAGGCTTGTTATCAGGTATTAACAGTTAAATCAAAATATTTCAAAACATCCAGAAAAGCAGAATAACATGTCCTACGGGCTACAGCCGGGCACTGACGAGCAGACGACGCTGACGTCATTTCAATCAGGTCACAGGGCTCTTTAGACACCTTTTCTGTAAGACCCGTCTCATACCTTAGTATATAATACCGTAAACGCCGGTGATTAGTATATGATCACATTGGCAGTCGCGGATCCACGAAGAGGCTGAATAAGCCTCGAGCGGACCCGCCACTTGCAATGTGACATAATCTTACCATGCGCTTTGTTTTGTTTTTGTTTCTATTTACAACAGCAAACATTTCAAACAACCTATTGTTTTTTAAAAATGATGAAAAATCAACCCCAAAAAAAAGTAAACATTTTAGAGCTAAATTTGTGGAGGATAGCCGGACATGCTGATGTCACTAGACCCCTAAATTCGATATGGTGACATGGGCATTTTCTTAAAATTCGATACGACGACACGGGCACGGACATCTAAGTGACATGGGACATGTGGCATTTCTTGAGTCCCACATGTGCCATGGACCATAGTGACATGAGGAAAAAAAAAAAATGTTCAAAGAGTGCATCAGAAAAGTGCCATTTCAAGCCTAAACATTTCGCCAAATTTTTTTTTTTTTCTTGGATGGTACTCAGCTTTGCAGTGTCTGGGTCCTTAAAAATGTACCAGAATGCTCAAATTCGGGTTCTAAATATTTTCAAAAAACTTTTTCTCCCTTAGTGACGTGTGACATGGGCATTTCTTAAATTCGACATACGGCTGCATGGGGAGGACCCACCCGTCAAGGGCCCCCATGATGACTCATACCCGCCGCGTTCAAACTAGCGTGGTGGTTATAGGTAGACCTTCTTTCAGTATCCACGTGACCAGATCCATCGCCGTCTCTTGAGCAACAGTAACCGAGGTAACTAGGGTTATTGTTATCCGGTCCGTAAGACGACAGTCTAAGACGGTGTGTAGTCGCGTTTTGCTCTCCCTAATACTCTAATTCAAGTCGAGTTACCGCTAACCCCTACAAAAAGAGGGTCATTTGTGTAATTCAAAAGGCGTTCCTTTGTTAGCAATGAGGGGGTCGTTCTATTCATTGATTTTTTTTTTTTTTTTTTTTTTTTTTTTTTTTTTGTTTACAACAACAAGTCAAAGTACAGTCAATCAACCGAGATCCTTTCTACTCCGTGGGGGTGTAGAAGGATCTCCCCCCTGAGGTTACAAAGTCACCTCTTTATTTAAGGGGCTACGGGCCGCAAAGTCGCTTTCGCTTTCGCTTACAAGTCACAAAGTCGCATGAAATATTCAAGTCAAAAAGTCAAATTCATCAACTATCAGCACAGTCGTTTGAAAGTCATCAAGTCACCGAAAAACTCCTCTACAGTCACCTCCGACTCGCCTCCTCCCTACCCCCCTAAAGGGGGGTAGAGAGGAAGCGATTCCCTAGAGATCAGATAATTTTTTTTTTTCTCCCGAGCAGACCCCAAAGGCCCCCCCCTCCCCCCCAAGTGCCCGCCCACCCCATAAATAGTGCCCCCCTCCCCCCCCCTCCCCTCCCCATGCATCTTAAAGTGCCCCCCTCCCCCCCTCCCCTCCCCTCCCCCCTTATAGAAGCCTCCCATTGGCTAGTCCAAGTCATGTGACCAAAAGGGAAGCGTGGTCTGTCTATTGTCTATATTATGCAAATGAGGGAGGGGGTCAGGTCACGTGACCAAGGGGGTGTGGCCTATTTTCCAAATAAAGAGCGCTTCCGGTCACGTGACCAAGGGGGTGTGGTCCTATTATGCAAATGAGGGGGTCACGTGATCCATTATTATGCAAAGGGAGTCACCTGACCAAATGGAAGCCACTGATTGGCTGGTGATCAAAGGGGTGTAGTCTACTATGCAAATGAGGGGGTCACGTGATCAAGGGGGCGTGGCCTATTATGCAGATGAGGGGGTCACGTGACCAAATGGCGGCCTCTGATTGGCTGGTGATCAAGGGGGCGTGGCCTATTACGTAATTATGCAAATGAGGGGGCGTGGCCTATTACGTAATTATGCAAATGAGGGGGTCACGTGACCAAATGGAGGCCTCTGATTGGCTGCAGGTCGATTGAGTAATAAACAGTAGTTAACTATAGTCCCGTTCCGATACATACAATACTACTACGGTCGCGGAAAAATCATCTGGAGAAAGCGGGACTCACACCCACGACCCTCAGATCACGTAACCTGCTGCTCTACCACGATGATATAGTTTTAAAACCAACACAGCCGAAGGCTGGTCAGCAGGTCCACAGGGCCCACACGGACCGAACCTGTGCTCTACCACTTCCCTTACACAGCCTTTATTGTCACGATGCATAACGACAGCTCTGGCGAGTAACTCATGCAGTACTGTCACAGAATTGAAGGTTCGTCATGATGCATGAATGCAACCCTAGCGACTTTAGACAAGGGCTACATTCATGCATCACGCTCACAAAGGGCATAGCACTTTAAAGCACTATGCCGCCCTTAAAGGGTTAATACGTTAGCACAGGAGGGTGGAATTGGGCATCCATTAGTTGGCCACTCACATACCATGTGCTTCGTGTGAGGTCTAGATCAAAACGAGGCCATGTTGAAGATTCCACATGACTTAATATTGTTCTCATAATACTGTTTCCATATTGTTTCCATCCCGGGTTTCCATTACCTAGTTGTAGCAGGAGTCAGCACCATCAGCACCTTACCTACTAGAGGTTGTATCAGAAGTCTGTACAGTACTAGGCACCCCCAGGACCCTTATCTAGTTGTGGCAGGGGTCTGTACAGGACTAGGTACCACCAGGACCCTTACCTAGTGGTGGCAGGGGTCTGTACAGGACTAGGTACCACCAGGACCCTTACCTAGTTGTGGCAGGGGTCTGTACAGGACTAGGTACCATCAGGACCCTTACCTAGTGGTGGCAGGGGTCTGTACAGGACTAGGTACCACCAGGACCCTTATCTAGTTGTGTCAGGGGTCTGTGCAGGACTAGGTACCACCATGACCCTTACCTAGTTGTGTCAGGAGTCTGTACAGGACTAGGTACCATAAAAACCCTAACATAGTTGTGGCAGGAGTCTGGGCAGGACTAGGTACCCCCAGGACCCTCACCTAGTTGTGGCAGGAGTCTGGGCAGAACTAGGTACTACCAGGACCCTTACCTAGTTGTGGCAGGAGTCTGGGCATGACTAGGTACCACCGGACCCTTACCTAATTGTGGCAGGAGTCTGTGCAGGACTAGGTATCATCAAAACCCTCACCTAGTTATGGCAGGAGTCTGGGCAGAACTAGGTACTACCAGGACCCTTACCTAGTTGTGGCAGGAGTCTGGGCATGACTATAGGTACCACCAGGACCCTTATCTAGTTGTGTCAGGGGTCTGGGCAGGACTGTACAATTGGCTGAAGGAGGAGTAGGCCTATTCATTGGGGGTGGTAGTGGTGAACTGGGAGAGTGGGGGGGGGGGGGGTGTTGAGTGTGTGTGTGTGGGGGGGGGGGGGGCAGGCTTGTAGTGATAGGTCTACTCAGTTTTAGCCTTAGGGCTATACTCTTAGTCACCACCCACTGGAAAAGAGACATCCTCAAAAATATACCATTCCTGCTTAAAACCATTAGAGGATAAACCTACAAGAATCACTGCAAAATGAGAAATAACAATTTCCCTCAGTTTAAGTAAGGCTTCAGAGTTTAGTTTCTTAGAAGTGCTAAGTAGGACCCAGATATAAAGTGGACAGTACGGCTCTTTGTATCGAGGCTACCGGACGCGGGCGGAAATGCAATTGGCCGATTTACAGCAAGAGTAGGGATGGAACCAAAACGAGGCTCTGAGATGGATGGCTGCCGTAATCAAGTTAGCTGATGGATTGAGGGAAGGAATTAGTAGCGGACTGGACGAGTAGGGCACGTGGTGAGGAGGGGACGGGGTGGGGGGGGGGGGAGGAGATGGGAGGAGATTGGGGGGGGGGGGAGACAAAGACAAAGAATTAGGCAGACAGACAGGAATAGACAGATATAGAGAAGAGAAGGAGGTAATGGGGGAGGGGGGGGGGCAATGGGGGCAATGGGGGACAAAGGGGCGGGGGCGGAGGCAATGGGGAGAGGGGGCAATAGGAGAGGAAGGCAATGGGTGTGGCAATAAGGGGGGGAAGTAATACAGGAGAGAGGCAATGGGAAGTGGGCAATGGTGGAGGGAGGCAATGGGGGAGGGAGGCAATGGTGGAGAGAGCCAATAGAAGGGGAAGGAAATGGGGAGGGAGGCAAGGGGAGAACGAGGCGATGGTTAGGGATGTATTGGGGGGAGAGGCAACGGAGGAGGGAAGCAATGGGAGGGGGGGCAATGGGAGGGGGAGGCAATAGGGGATGAAGGCTATGGGGGAGGGAAGCAATGGGGGAGGGAGGCGAGGGGGAGGCAATCGGGGAGGGAGACAATGGGGGAGGAAGGCAATGGAAAAGAGAGACAATAGGGGATGAAGGCGATGTGGAAGGAGGCAATGGGGAGAGAGGCAATGGGGGAGGGAGGCAATGGGGGAGGGAGGCAATGGGGGAGGGAGGCAATGGGGGAGGGAGGCGGTGGGGGAGGGAGGTAGTGGGGGGGGGAGGCAATGGGGGAGGGAGGCAATGGGGGAGGGAGGCAGTGGGGGAGGGAGGCAATGGGGGAGGGAGGCAGTGGGGGAGGGAGGCAGTGGGGGGGGAGGCAATGGGGGAGGGAGGCAGTGGGGGGGGGAGGCAATGGGGGAGGGAGACAATGGGGGAGGGAGGAAATAGGAGAGGGAGGCAGAAGAAAGGAAAGTGTATGAGACCGGTTGATATATCAAGGAATGTGCAGCAGAGTTGGGAGGGGGGGGGGGGCTGAAGTAATTGTGAGTGGACACTCGGGGGGAGGGGTACTGACGCGCATGAGGCGGAAGGGAGGGGGGATAGAACGAGTGAGCAGTGGAGGGTCAGGTGGCCGAGACAACTAGCGGAATGGGTGCGTGTTAAATAATATATGAAGTAGCGACCACCAAGCGGGAGTAGAGGCACATAAATAACATTTAGTGGTGCGCCGCCTGAATCATGATGACTCCTACATGTTGGACACTCACTGCAATCACCCATCTACATGCAGCCATGCTGCTACAGATTTAACCCTGTAGGGGCAGCATACCGCACAATGGTACTACAGATTTAACCCTGTAGGGGCAGCATACTGCACAATGGTACTACAGATTTTACCCTGTAAGGGCAGCATACTGCACAATGGTACTACAGATTTAACCCTGTAGGGGCAGCATACCGCACAATGGTACCACAGATGTAACCCTGTACAGGCAGCATACTGCACAATGGTATCACAGATGTAACCCTGTACAGGCAGCATACCGCACAATGGTACTACATATGTAACCCTGTAAGGGCAGCATACTGCACAATGGTACTACATATGTAACCCTGTAAGGGCAGCATACCGCACAATGGTGCTACAGATTTAACCCTGTAAGGGCAGCATACTGCACAATGGTACTACAGATTTAACCCTGTAAGGGCAGCATACCGCACAATGGTACTACAGATGTAACCCTGTAAGGGCAGCATACTGCACAATGGTTAACCCTGTAGGGGCAGCATACTGCACAATGGTACTACATATGTAACCCTGTTAGGGCAGCATACTGCACAATGGTACTACATATGTAACCCTGTTAGGGCAGCATACTGCACAATGGTACTACAGATGTAACCCTGTACAGGCAGCATACTGCACAATGGTACTACAGATTTAACCCTGTAAGGGCAGCATACTGCACAATGGTACTACAGATGTAACCCTGTTAGGGCAGCATACTGCACAATGGTACTACAGATGTAACCCTGTACAGGCAGCATACCGCACAATGGTACTACAGATTTAACCCTGTAAGGTCAGCATACTGCACAATGGTGCTACAGATTTAACCCTGTAAGGGCAGCATACCGCACAATGGTGCTACAGATTTAACCCTGTAAGGTCAGCATACTGCACAATGGTGTCACAGATTTAACCCTGTACAGGCAGCATACTGCACAATGGTACTACAGATGTAACCCTGTTAGGGCAGCATACTGCACAATGGTACTACAGATGTAACCCTGTAGGGGCAGCATACTGCACAATGGTGCTACAGATTTAACCCTGGAAGGGCAGCATACTGCACAATGGTACCACAGATGTAACCCTGTACAGGCAGCATACTGCACAATGGTACTACAGATGTAACCCTGTTAGGGCAGCATACTGCACAATGGTACTACAGATGTAACCCTGTAGGGGCAGCATACTGCACAATGGTACTACATATGTAACCCTGGAAGGGCAGCATACTGCACAATGGTACCACAGATGTAACCCTGTACAGGCAGCATACTGCACAATGGTACTACAGATTTAACCCTGGAAGGGCAGCATACTGCACAATGGTACTACAGATTTAACCCTGTAAGGGCAGCATACCGCACAATGGTGCTACAGATTTAACCCTGTAAGGTCAGCATACTGCACAATGGTGTCACAGATTTAACCCTGTACAGGCAGCATACTGCACAATGGTACTACAGATTTAACCCTGTAAGGGCAGCATACTGCACAATGGTACTACAGATTTAACCCTGTAAGGGCAGCATACTGCACAATGGTACTACAGATGTAACCCTGTAGAGGTAGCATACTGCACAATGGTACTACAGATTTAACTCTGTAGAGGCAGCATACCTCACAATGGTACTACAGATTTAACCCTGTACAGGCAGCATACCGCACAATGGTACTACAGATGTAACCCTGTAAGGGCAGCATACCGCACAATGGTACTACAGATTTAACCCTGTAAGGGCAGCATACTGCACAATGGTACTACAGATGTAACCCTGTAGAAGCAGCATACTGCACAATGGTACCACAGATGTAACCCTGTAAGGGCAGCATACTGCACAATGGTACTACAGATGTAACCCTGTAAGGGCAGCATACCGCACAATGGTGCTACAGATTTAACCCTGTAAGGGCAGCATACTGCACAATGGTACTACAGATTTAACCCTGTACAGGCAGCATACTGCACAATGGTACCACAGATTTAACCCTGTAAGGGCAGCATACTGCACAATGGTACTACAGATTTAACCCTGTAAGGGCAGCATACTGCACAATGCTGCTACAGATGTAACCCTGTAAGGGCAGCATACTGCACAATGGTACTACAGATTTAACCCTGTACGGGCAGCATACTGCACAATGCTGCTACAGATTTAACCCTGTAGAGGCAGCATACCGCACAATGGTACTACAGATGTAACCCTGTACAGGCAGCATACTGCACAATGGTACTACAGATTTAACCCTGTAAGGGCAGCATACTGCACAATGGTACTACAGATTTAACCCTGTAGAGGCAGCATACCGCACAATGGTACTACAGATTTAACCCTGTAGAGGCAGCATACCGCACAATGGTACTACAGATGTAACCCTGTACAAGCAGCATACTGCACAATGGTACCACAGATTTAACCCTGTACAGGCTGCAGAGTGTATTACTGCTGCTGCAGATTTAACACAGAGAAAAGAAGTAGAATCACAGTGACTCTCAAATGAGAGTCTGGCCCCGATCACTAAGGTAACTCTTCCCACGCCTCCAAAGTGACCCCCTATCATCAGGGAGTCTAGGTGTACTGACTCCCTTTGCATAGAGTGAAACAGGAGTCAAAATGGGATGACACCATAAAAACGGGAGTTAAGTCTGTTTGACACTATTACTATTGTAGGGAGTCAAAATGGGTGATGCAAGGAGATCTTAACAGCTCCCTTCTCCTTGGTATCATCATTTACATCAATCTGAATGGTGGGAAAAATCAGAGATTATATTTACTTGACCTTCTCTCTGTGAACACTTTAAAGGGGAACAAGTCGCCAGTCACCTCGCAAACCCCACCCCACTGTGCACATCCAAGATTGTTTGATATCAGTTTTTTTTATTTTAAATTATGGTCAAGGCCTATGTTGGTGCAGTAGAATGTGAACAGAGAGATCAAGTATATAAAGGTAGAATCAGAGTCTACACTGATAAAATCAAAGCATCTAAAGTTGTCAAATAATCGTCCTATAAGAAGACTTTAGGGTATTCCCAGTGACTGTCATAAAGTAAACAAGTTAATGGTTGTCCATCTGAGGACCTACCAGGTTACCATCCCACAAGACCATGTGCTGTAAATGTGCTTTATGCCTTTTGTCAGCATGATGTATGAATGTAGGCCTGGTGAGTCTATTTGCTGAGACTGCATTCATGCATCATGCTGGCGCTTTTGAAATGCCAGGGCTTGCGCAGTGCCGAATCTGGAGCTGGCAAACGTCGGACTAGGGCTGGCAAATGCCAAGTGGGTCTTCGATTTGACAACTCCAGCTAGAAAACCTGTTTCCTTGTCACTTAAAAGAGTCTGCGGACGAGTTTACTTTTTCAGTGCACCACAATATGTATACATAAACTACATGGGATTTGACCCAGAAATGTTCCCCTTTAAAGGCTGCATAGTGTATTATGCAGCTTGGCCTTGATAGTCATGATGCATGAATGCGTTGTAGCGAGTTATGTGACAGTGCTGTGTTCAATTCAGATCCCAGAACCAACGTTCAGCGTGTCAGCATTGCTTTCTACAAAACTTGAGCATGTATGACGTCATGAGCTTAACTTCACCTCACTTCCGATCTGTTCGGATGTCGCTAAAAGATGACATTTGTGGTCATGATGCACCAATGCAGCACTGGCGAGTAACCCACTTGTACTGCATTCATGCATCATGCTGACCCTGTGGGAGGGTCTCAACACCGTAGGGTCGTCATGGTGCTTGAATGCAGCCCTGGCAAGTTACTCGCCAGGGCTGCATTCATGCATAATGACGACAAATGGCATGATGGTATTATGCATTGTGTGGTCCCCAAAGGGTTAAGCCTTTAAGAGCCGCATATAGTATTAATGTACTCTGCACTTTGTCATCATGATGCATGCATGGTGGCAAGCAATTCACCATGCAGGATTGAATCTGTGCATCATGCCCCTATCGGGCTGATACTCACACAAAGGGGTCGGCATGATGCAGCCCTGGCGAGTACACTTGCCAACGCTGCATTCATGTATCATGACGACCAAGCACATGACACATTAAAGAACTATGCAGTCATTGAAAGGTTTATTTCCAGGACGTTTTTGAATTGAATATTGCCACCTGATGGCCACTACATCTTTAAACCAGTTTTAGAAGAAAAAGCCAAGATTGAATAAAGCACAAGACATTAATCTGTCCTTAACAATCAAACTTCAGCCCCCCCGCCCTTGTCAACCAGTAGTAAAAGATTTAATCAGGAAGACTTCCCATCATCCCCCCACCTCCCCCCCCCCCCATCCGCATGTACATTAAATTACAAAATACAAATCCATTATGATTACCAACTGCGGCCAACAACTGTCGCCATTTGTCTGCATTGTGATGGACGAGATGACTTCTTTGTGTAACCATGGTAACCCGCGTCCATTTGCCGTCTGCCGCACACAACATACCCGGGAGAACTTCTTGGGGGACACCTTATCCCGGACACAGGTGCGTCTGGCTAATTGTCGGCTGCGTCTCCTCTCGTTTTGGCGGGAAAAGCTTCCCCCGAGTCGGAGCTCTCCAGTAAGTGAGGCAGAAAGGCGCACCTGCGTCCCCGCTCTCCAGGCGGAGGTTGGATGGATTGGGGGTGGATTTGGTAAGGTTTTCAGTGGAGATCCGGCTTGGAGAGTGTAGGTCCAAATGTCGTCTGCTCGGTGAGTGGGCAGCGTCCCGACAGCGTCCCCCGGATTACTAATGGCGGGAAAGGAGAGATTGTGTTTTGCTGACGTCGGGGAAATATTAGACCTTGGAAAAAGTAGATTTACACAAAGACTAGGAGATTACATGTATGTATAGGTCCTGGTGATGTATTTAATACACTGTACATTTATGTGTATTAGGCCCCCACAACTTTCAATTGTCCTGTAATGAATACAGAATTATTATACAGAAAAAGGGAGAACATGATCTCCTGGATCAGTGGCTCACGCTGTAGGGCTGTATCCCGGGGCGTGAGAGAGAGCTTATAACCCTCTGAGGGGGTGCAGAGGGGTCCCCCCTCAGGTCGCAAGGTCGTTTTTTTTAGACCCTTTATCCTATAATCAAGTTTGTGCAAAAGTCGCCAGGTCGCTTAAATTATTGCCCCAGGTCGAAAAGTCGCCTGGAAAACGGCCGAAAACGGCCCAGGTCGCCAGGTCGCCGAAAACCCCTCTGCAGTCACCTCTGAAGACAGCAATGTCGGGGCTATCAACCAAAGGTTGTTGGACAAAGTGAAGAATTAAAAGAGAAATAGGAGAATTGAGAAAGAAGGGAGGAGGGAGGAACACACAGGGGTCTTTTACCTTATAGGGTAGTCAGAGTGCTTAAGACCAAATTTTAAAAAAAGAAGGTTTGTTTCAGGTCACCCGACCGACTCTAGCAAAACAGGGCCGACCTTACGTTTTTTTTGTACAATTTTGAAGAAAATTTCTTACCCTTTTTGGGTCATTTCTAGGGTTTGCACAGCGGATGGCTAGTACTTTCAAAAAAATCTGACCTACCGCCCCTAGTCTTTCTTGCCATGTTACCTGAAACATGCCTTTTATTTATTCTTGGGCCTAACCAGCAATACCGTAAGTTAAGTTCATCAATTTTGGATATTCTGATATTTTCTGTTATCGGTTACAATGTACATATACATGTCATTATGATACAGGTCTAGTCAGTGGTGTCTACACAGAGGCAAATATCAGAGTCACCCAATGTCGCCAATACTACTCTCATACAGTGGTCAGGCACTGCTGGACTATAATAGATGGGTCAAGGGCCATTCTAGTGAGGGTCAGGCTAGGCTGGACATTCAATAACAGGCTGGACCTTGGCAAACTTGCTTGAAAGTCTAGCCATGCTGGATCCTCATGCCATAGTCTGGCAATGCTGGACTCTTGGGAGAGTCTCTATCAGCCTGCAAGAGTCCAGCATTGCCAGACTATGGCATGAGGATCCAGCATGGCAGCTGTTTAAAGTATTATGCAATAATAATAATAAGCTGTTTAAAGTTTAAGTAAAATACCAAGTGACGTCTTTGACCGGCTGAAGAAAAAAAGCCCAAAAGGGACCCTTAATATGTGCATTAAATCAAAATTGAAGTTGAAGCTTAAATTTCTTTACTATATACTACTTTTTTCTTCATTTTAATCCCTACCCGGTCAAAGACTACACCGGTCAAAGACGGCACCGGTCAAAGACGACACCGGTCAAAGACGTTTCAACTGTTACAAACTCATGAGACTGAGCCTTGAGTCAATCACATACCTTCAGATGCCCACCTCAATTCTGTAGTCATTCATGCATGATACGCCCTCTTTTCGTGTGTCACAATATACTTTAAGTCTTTCTCTTCCAGCGAAGTACAAATAGAGGCTATACCATACATGAATAACTACATAATTAAGGTGGACATCTCAGGGGACTTGGTTGAATCTAAGTCACGCTACCCTTGCAAGGATAGTCCGGGTCCATTTGCCGTCCTCAAAGTAGCATTTCCTTATACTGCTACATGTACTACTACCTGACCCCGCAACATTCCCAAACGTGAGTAGTATAGTGAACTGAGACTTTGATGAAGGCAGTCATCTAGAATAAACCTTTTTAAAGGGTAGGCCCCTGAATACAACTTCTTGTTAAGGCCAAAAAAAGGTTTGTTTTAGATAACATGGTAAGAAAATGTAGGGTGGTAGGTCGGATTTTATTAAATTTATTTTTTTCACATGAAAGTACTAGCCAGCGTCTTCAAACACCCTAAAATTCACCAAAAAATGTGTAAAAATACGAAAATATCTTTAAAATTGCATACAAAAAGTAGGGTTGGTCCTGTTTTGATAGGGCAGTCGGGTGACCTGAAACAAAATTATTTTTTTTGGCACTAGGGAGTGGTCATTTTTTAACAACAGGGGGGGGGGTTGGTGGATTTGGGGGGGACCAAAAAAATTACACCCCTTTTTAGCGGAAAAGCCCGCGCGTTACTGTAGCTCAAAGGGTTCGGCCGCGCTCAATTTAAACCTACCTTGAGGGGGGGACCAAAAAAAATTCGACCCCTCTCGCGGGGGGGGGACCAAAAAAATTCCGACCCGCTCGCGCAAAAATCCACCAACCCCCCTGTTGTTAAAAAATGACCACTCCCTAAGGCCTGCCACAAAATGGCCACAGTATGGGGTTTAGTCTATGCCTTACCGTCCCACAGCAGAAGCTGGCAGAGCCTGGTGACTGCAGGACTACAGGGGGGGGGGGTAGGGTGCCCCTCACACTATGCGGCAGTGACGGGGGAGGGTCTGACCCCGCCATCTGGCCGACTATTGCCGAACTGTGGCACAATGAACATGACGTCACGCTAGTTATGGAGGCATGAGATATTTAGAGCTATTTAGGATATTTCAGTGCAATTTTAATTGTCCAAAAAAATCTAGTGTAAGACGTCGAATATGGAGATGTTGCCAAAAGGCGTCTGTACTTCTCTTGTTCCTATTCTATGTACTCTGTTGGTATGCACATGCCTATCGTTCCAATTATAAATTGTGAATTATGGAATGTATTTGTGACGGAGCAGTTGCTGGCAAGATGTACTAGTCAACCTTATTGGGCTTGGAGTTTCTAACAAAAATACAACAGAAAAAATTATCTTCTTGATTCTAAATGATTTCTTTTCTCATTTTCTAACAGATCGTTAGCTGGACACCAGATGAGTAGAAGTACCCAATAGGACGCCACCATGACGACCTTCAGCAGCTTGTGACGACCTTCTGACGACCTTGGTGTGCCCTTGGTGACGACGACGTGACGTCATAACCAGCCATGATCCAACAAGTCCATGACGTCAAAGCCAGTGATATGAATGACATCACACGTCACAAATACGTCACGGCGTCGGTATGTGACGTCATAGAACGTCATAGTGACGTCATGATAGAACCCAAGTACAGCGACGTGCTGCGGCACATGGAGAACAGTGAGACGGAAATGACGTCATCAGATACAAGTAGCCAATCAGAGAACCGCTGTCCTTCAGATAGGGGGTCACGTGGGACCACCACGTCATCCTCCTCGCTCTCCCGCGAGGAGAGACGTCGACGTCGTCGTGCGACGTTAAAGTACCGCATGGCGCACGCGACGCGGGAACGACTGCGCGTGGAGGCGTTTAACAAGTCGTTCACGGAGCTCCGGAAGCTTCTACCCACTTTACCCCCCGACAAAAAACTATCTAAGATAGAGATTCTCCGACTTGCCATTTGTTACATCTCCTACTTACATCACATACTGCACAGGGACTGAGGCAGAGTGTCGTCTGCACCGTCGTCATGGTGATAGAACAATTCTGGGAGACACTTTGGATGAGAAATGTCACCTGATATGTCTAGATCTAGGCACAGGATATCCCGGGAGTTTCTCCTACCCGTGCCATATGCATGCACTGAAAAAGTAAACTCGTCTCCAGACTCGTCTAAGTGACTGTCATAAAATAAACGAGTCAAAAGTTGTCTAACCTATCAGGTTACCATCCCACAAATAGGTCCTGGAGCTGGCAAATGTCGGGTTTTGGGCTGGCACATACCAAGTGGGTCTTCTATCTCCAGCTAGAAGACCCGCGTCCTTGTCACTTAGACAAGTTTTTGACTCATTTATTTTATGACCGTCACTTTGAAGAGTCTGGAGACAAGTTTATTTTTTGAGTGTGAGCTGGACAAGGTCTGAGGTTTGGCGGGAAACGTCCCGGAACGTGCAGAAATGTCGTCTGCTGCCAAGGTTTCTATGGTGATAGAATGAATTCTAATGATATATAAGATGAAGATTCTGCGAGTTGACATTTGTTACATGTCCTATTGTCTAGGTTCTCTATGGCAGATTCTCCTGCCTACGTCAAAAACTGGACACGGTCTAAGGTTTCGGTTGGAAACATCCAAGAATGTGCAGAAATGTGCTATCAAGGTCTCCATGGTGATAGTATGATTTGTGATGATATTCTGTATAGAAAACACCGTCTAGTTGATAATTATTGATAATCAACGACATAGACCTTCACGGGGGCCGCCATATTGGAAATTTGGCCTTCAAAGGATAATTGAAAGACTTATTTCAATATTTAGAATGAACATTTTCAACAATAGAAGCTATGATTGTGCAACGATTTACAAAAAAAAATTGAAATGATGGCAAAGACAATGAACTATTTCAGAGAAAATGACATCCGTTGTCATGAAATAAAAGTTTATATAAGAAATTGTTTGTTACATCAAATGAGAAAATGGCACAGATCTTATGCGTCTGATTGTAAATAAGATATAACAGATCAAGATTTGGCCAGTTCTATAGGGCGAACTAAACTGTTGGTTGGCTCAATGATCTTTGTTTTGTTCCTTGTTCATGACGTCATGTCTCTGTGTATAAGAGTGATGACGTAAATTGTTGCCTGTGTTGTTATGGACATGAAACAATCTGTGTGCTATAAACTCATTGTCCGCCTCCCATGGTATACATAAAGCCAAAAAAAAGGTTTGTTTCAGGTAACATGGGCAGAAAATGTAGGGTCGGTAGGTTGTTTTTTTAAACTTTTGTTTTTTTACATGAAAATACCGGCCAGCCGGTCCGAATACCCGAAAATTTCCCCAAAAAAGGGTAAAAATACAGAAATTTCTTCAAAATTGCACAAAAAAACGTAGGGTCGGCCCTGTTTTGATAGGGTTGGTCAGGTTACCTGAAACAAACTTTTTTTTGCCTAAATTACCACGTAAATAACCCGCGGGTAATACACGAAACAAACCTCCAGTGTGGGTTATAAGCTGCAATATCCGCCAAGTGGTGCGGGTAATACAAGGGGGTTTGGAAGTACATTACAGTACTAAAATAGCAATTTTCTGACCCCAAGTGCGGGTTATAGGATTCTCCCTGTGTAGGGGTGCGGGGTATACACCAGGTGCGGGTTATACGGTACCTGCTATCTACATACACACATTACTACAAGAGGTTCTTAGTAGGGCCAAAAAAAAAAGGTTTGTTTCAGACCTTATCACAACAGGGCCGACCCTACGTTTATTTATGCAATTTTGAAGAAATTTCTGTATTTCTACCCTTTTTTGGGCAATTTTCGGGTTTATGGACTGGCCAGCTGGTAGTTTCATGTTAAAAAAAAAAAGAATTTGACCTACCGACCCTACATTTTCTGCCCATGTTACCTAAAACAATTTTTTTTGAACCACCAGCATGTAGAGATAAAGGGTAAACGCAAAACGGAGAAGATTAAGAAAATTAAACAGAGAGAGTAATCATTTGTCAATTTTGAGTGAACTCATAAAAGAATCAAGTCGGACAAACTGAACTAGAACTGACCATGATACACTCACAAAGGTCGTCATGATGCATGAATGCAGCACCGGCGAGTTACTTACCAGGGCTGCATGAATGCATCATGACGACTAAGAGCATTGTGCATTAAAGCACTATACTCCCAAACGGTTCAAGGCTAACACTGTGTACAGCCACGACTGTTTTGCCTATCAATGAAGAGCCGCTTTTAGTCAATAATGTATCTTGTTTGAAAACTCTCTACACACCTGATGTAACATATGGAGAGAAGTTTTGTTGTTGTTTTCCCCCTGGGAGTGTCAAACCAAATAAACCTGTCTCTCAGAGTGAGACGCACAGATGTGACTATGTACAGACCTTATTAATGACGTCATATGTAATATGACGTCACGCCGACGTCATGATGACGTCACGCCGACGTCATGATTGGATATCGTGGTGAGGAAATTGGTCGCCATTGTCAAGACTTCAAAAGTACCAACTGTCTATTTATTCCAATAAAGTTTTTGTTCATATGAAATAAGTTGTTTTCTGTCTCACTGAATTTTTACAGCACATTTTTCGGTATGATGCATTCGTAATTGAAGGAAAACCTTGATGAGTATCTCACCAGTGCTGCATTCATGCATCATGCCGACCCTGCAGGTTTGATGAGTTGGAATGATAGACGAATGCAGCGCCGACAAGTCACGCGAGGCTTCATTCTCTCCTTAAAGGGGCATAATCACCAAACGTATCCCACTCACAATTCTAGTACTGTTCTAGTCCACTATGTGGTTAAGTGCGAGTGGTGAGAATGCCCCTTTAAAGGTTTAAGGTTGATCGCTACTCATTGAATATGGACTACTGCGCAGCTTTCTGCGCATCTAGCTTAAAACTGTCAGAATAGGCTGATATTTGCACACCCGATACATATACATGCATAGTAAGCAATATCCAAAAATTGAATAATTCCGAGCAAAATTGAGCATTTTATTGCACTTTAAATATTTGGTATATTTGAAGCCAGTGATATTTGCTATTTCTAACATAAATTAGAATAATCGAATTATTTACCAATAAATCATTATCAGGATTGTTATAAATCTCATCCATGTGCTTAAAACAACCAAGGGTATAATATCTATACATTTTCTACCCTAATACTTTGCTTTTTACCCATTATTTTGGCCTTTAAATATGAGATGTAGACAGTTTTTGGCCTATTTTTTAACTTCAAAGGCCCAAAACCCTAAAATTATGCGCGGGACCCCCTATCAAAATCACTTTTTTATGTTAGCAAATGATCTAAACAATTTTTTGAGAAAGTAAAAAAAAAGTCTGTGGATTATTTTTGCTATTTTTTAAGATATTGTTGAAAAATTTAGCATCAAATTTAATCAATTGTCCTAAAACCACCACTTTTTTTCACAAAAAGGGTTGTTTTTGGACCATAATCTTTTTTTCTGTATTTAAGGACACAATATAGGATTATTCATTTAAAATATGACATTGATGTGGGCAGTGGTTCAATAAGAAAAAAAATCGTGAAAATTTCACAATTTTTGGTATTTTTTGCCAAAAATAGAAAATACTTTTTTTTCCCAAAAATCTGTCACAAAAAAAGTAGCTCGGGACCCCCCTATTTTTTTTACATTTTCCCCTTCTTAATGATCTAAACTACCCTGAGGCAAAAAATTAGGAAATTCTATGGATGAAAAGTTAAGAGTAGCGATCAACCTTAACTATACCATAGGTGCCGTGGGAAGTAGACGAGTATTGTTGACTAACCCTCTGAGGACGGCATGTCACTAAAAGATTTATTGTCGTAATGCGCCATTGCAGGCCTAGTGAGCTGTACTTACATCATGCCGACCCTCCGGGAGTGTCTCAATCCCATCGGCTCGGCACGATAGTTAAATGCAGCACTGGCGACTTACTCAAGCCGACAAACAGTATGATGCATTAATGCATTATGCCGTCATTAAAGGGCTAAGAGGGGTGCATTTAGCAGATTGGGGGCGGCGTCCGTTATCTCACGGTAATCTAGTTAGTCCAAAACCAAATACGTGTACAGGGGAGGAGGTGGCAATGTGACGGGGGTACACAAGGGGCACTCAACAGGAAACTAAAGGAGGAGCTCTCATACTCATTTACACACACAAAGGAAGGTAAAGGAGAAGAGAAAATCACAAGAGGATGCATACAGGAAAATATCAATGTTTTTTTTAAATCAGCTAAATATATACAGCTTATAAGGCCAAAAAAAGAGGTTTATTTCAGGTCACCTGACCGAGCCTATCAACACTGGGCCGACCCTACATTTTTTATGCAATTTTGAAGAAATTTTTATATTCTTACACCTTTTTGGGTCAATTTTAGATTTACGAAAATGTTGAAAAGATCTTCCCATTTTTATACTTTTTTTTGGTCAATTTTAGGATATGTAGAGGGGCTGTAATTTTTTTATATTTTTAATCCGACCTGCAGACCCTAGAGTTTCTTCCAATGTTACATGAGACAAACCTATTTTATTCGGCCTAAGCAGAAAGGGTGCTCTGCGTGGCTGCTGACGAATATTTAAAGGGGTTAGTTACAGTTGTCCATGCACACCAGAGTCGCGCAGCCTGTAGGTATTGAGGATATTTCAACCGCAAGGTCCTGTTTTTTCATCACGTTTATGCATTAAATACATGTAAAAAGTAGCTGCTGTAATCCTGGGAAGATTTGTTGGTAGGAAGTAAAGAGTATTGTACCCCTTTAACGTGCATGGTAGGACAGCATGATGCATGAAGGCAGCCCTGATTGTAACCTTCCAGGGCTGCATTCATGCATCATGCCAACTGTACGGAGTTGATACCCTCCTCTAAGGTCGGCATGAATCAATGAATGCAGCACTGCCAAGTATACTATAGAGTCGCCATGCAGCGCGACAAAGGGGATAGCACATTAAAATACTGTGCGGCCCTTAAAGGATAAAAAGGTCCTGTTATCTACAATCACACGTAGGAATATGGCAATGAGGGAGGCCTTTCTGTCCATGGTTCTTTTCCCTGCCCATACCATGAATCCAATCAATACAAATCTATTTTTGATTTAATAAAGAGGACTTTAGATTTAATACAAAAGAGCCCTCACCTGTCTTACAAATCTCAATGTTGACAGAACCAAAATGTCATAACATTCATGCAGTGTTTTATACAGTGTTTTATACATTTAGGCCACTCAAAAAAATCAAATTATTTCGCATCACCGCGTAGATAATAAAATCAGGTTCTGAGTAAAACATTTTGCTAATTTTTTATGAAAATCCTGATAAAAATGGACTAATATTGTCATATTTGGTATCAAATTAAAGCTAATAATGCCAGCAATACAATGGTATAGAAATAACTTACATTTTCCCCCTTTCAAAGATCAATTAATTCTTAACCAATAAAATGAGAATTTTTGTCACGGAAAATGTAAATTATCCTATACATTAGCTTGCGAGTAGAAAGAAAGAATCGGTTGGACGTGTCCCGGTGACATAATGTCTTGTCGCGGCCCCTCCCGATGTGGATAATGTGAATAATTACATCAGACAGGGAGTACAATTCACTTAGCGCATCTGCTGCCACACACCAAGGGTTGGAATTCTACTACCACTGCTACTGCCATTTTGCTATGGCCAAAAAAAAGAAGGTTTGTTTCAGGTAACCCGACTGTCCCTATCAAAACAGGGCCGACCCTACGTTTTTAATGCAATTTTAAGAAATTTCGGTATTTTTACCATTTTTTGGTCAATTTTCGGGTCCTTGGACCGGCCGGTTGGTATATTCATGTTGAAAAAAAAGGTTGAAAAAAAAATCAGACCTACGGAGCCTACATTTTCTGCCCATGTTACCAGAAACAAAACTTCTTTTTTTTTGGCCCAAGGATTCTTCAAGTAAAAGACCTAGACTGCTTAATGATCATTTGTTCCCAGTGCAGCGACCAACACACTAGCAATCCATTGGTGCCTCATGATTCCAACCCTTTAACAAGGGGTGTATTAACCCTGTAGGGTCAGCAGTGGGATCTACATGATGCACAGTTACTTGCCAGGGCTGCATTCATGTATCATGACTGTAGAAACCGTAAGCCTTCATTTAAGGAATATCCAATATTGTTTATAAAGAAGTATGGAGAAATTGTAGTTTGACAGCGTCATATCAATTGATAACTATGTTTTAAAGGTTTTGAATCATTTATTCACAATAAAAAAGTACAAAACTCATTAAAGAGTACAAGACCATGAAAGAGCACAACACTATTCAATGTATTTTCTACCCGGTATAATTATACTGAATGCGTCGATAACAATGGTGTAAAACTGACTACCAGGTAAGTTGAAAATTGTAAAAGAACAACGACGAGAAATTCATGTATAACTCCATTTATTTGGCAAATTTTAATGAATGATATTAAACCAAAAAATATTTAAAAAAAAGTCACCATGTTGGTTTTCTGCTGGCCATTAATCTGTCAGTTTTCTACTTGAAACCAATCCATGTTTCTCTGTGACGTGTTTGGTTATGTAAATAAGAAATGGGTATCGACCCCTAAAATCGACATGGGGACATGGCTCTTTCTTAAAATCGACATGGCGACATGGCAATTTCTTAAAATCGACATGGGACATGGCCATTTAAGTAACATGTGACATGGCCATTTCTTAAAATCGACATGTGACATGGGGCTTAGTGACATGAATAAAAGAAATTCTCATTTAGTGTAAAGTATGCTAGCCAACTCTTTCTTCAAATTCCGTCCTTGTGGATAGTCAAATTTTAAAAATTTCCTGGGGCCTATGGCCCGAAGAGCCCAATTGTATCAATTACAGTGCCCCTTTAGTGACACTAGTGACATGGCTTTTTCCTTAGTGACATGTGACATGGCCATTTCTTAAAATCGACATGTGACATGGAGACCCCCCCCCCCCCCCCCCCATCTACCCCCCCTAAGAAGGGAATGGTTTTAAATGACAGAGACACGTTCTAAGAGGCAGCAGACGACATTTTGAGAGAGACGTGAAAGGGCGGGAAATGTGTCACTTACAGTTTATAGGGAATTGAGGACATGCTATGGCACGCTGCTATGACAACGCAATCAGCAGTAAAAATCGAACAGCGGGATACGGCCAAAATAAGCTTGTTTTAGGTTAACCACCAAAGAGGAGCCGACCCAAAAATTAGGGCTGTCTTTAAGGGGAAGTAAGAGTATATTTGGCGGTTCACAAGTTGCTTCATGGTTAAGGAGTAATCGCCATATATTCCTGGATTAAATTTGCTTTTAGAAAAGGAAAAACCAATATGCAACGATTTTTTAAAACCATCTGCCATATTTATTGGCCATACGGCTGAAAAAAGTGTGTTTCAGGCAACATGGGTACGGAAATTGGGGTACTAAGTAGGCATTTTTCTGAAGACAGTGCTGAGTCGGAGATTCCTCTTCCTCCTCCCTCCCTTCCTCCCTCCGTCAGTCAGGTTCCAGGGTTTGGCTGCATCTCAGTTTAACATCTTACCTTAACAGTTTAGTCCATTATACCCATTTTACAAAACATTTTACATAGTCAAAAACATCTACTAAAGAGCACAAGACCATGAAAGAGTACAAAGAACATCTACTAAAGGCCCAGTATAAACAAATCCTCAGGTTGGCAACCAAAAGTATAATTCAGGAATTCCTCCATAACGGCCGCCCATGGAGCGCAGTGAGTGGCGGGAAGTGAGCGATAATGGAGCCATTATGTGAGGATGTATTGGTGATCAGTAAATGTGGGGGTTCCGCTTTGAGAGCAGGGGCGGATTCCGCACCAGCGCCGCCTAAACCAGTTTGCACAAATATCGTCTGCTAAGAAGTAATTTGGCGGTAAATGGCGTCCACTTATTACATTAACGCCTGTCTGTCGTCTGCTGCAACGGGAGGGGGTAGAGAAAGAGGGAGGGAGCGGGAGGGGGAGGCAGAGCTAGGGGGATAGGGGGAGGGACAGCGAGGAAGGGAGGAAGGGAGGGAGGGGAAGGGAGGGAGGGAGGGAGGGGGGAGGGAGGGAGGGAGGGAGGGAGGGGAGGGAGGGAGGGAGGGAGGGAGGGAGGGAGGGAGGGAGGGAGGGAGGGGAGGGAGGGAGGGAGGGAGGGAGGGACGGAGGGACGGAGGGACGGAGGGAGGGACAGAGGGAGATACGGAGGGAGGGACGGAGGGAGGGAGGGAGGGAGGGTAGATAGGGGGAGAGGGGGACGGAGAGAGGGTAGATAGGGGGAGAGGGGGACGGAGAGAGGGTAGATAGGGGGAGAGGGGGACGGAGAGAGGGTAGATAGGGGGAGAGGGGGACGGAGAGAGGGTAGATAGGGGGAGAGGGGGACGGAGAGAGGGTAGATAGGGGAGAGGGGGACGGAGAAAGGGTAGATAGGGGGAGAGGGGGACGGAGAGAGGGTAGATAGGGGGAGAGGGGGACGGAGAGAGGGTAGATAGGGGAGAGGGGGACGGAGAGAGGGTAGATAGGGGAGAGGGGGACGGAGAGAGGGTAGATAGGGGGAGAGGGGGACGGAGAGAGGGTAGATAGGGGGAGAGGGGGACGGAGAGAGGGTAGATAGGGGGAGAGGGGGACGGAGAGAGGGTAGATAGGGGGAGAGGGGGACGGAGAGAGGGTAGATAGGGGGAGAGGGGGACGGAGAGAGGGTAGATAGGGGGAGAGGGGGACGGAGAGAGGGTAGATAGGGGGAGAGGGGAACAGAGAGAGGGTAGATAGGGGGAGAGGGGGACGGAGAGAGGGTAGATAGGGGGAGAGGGGGACGGAGAGAGGGTAGATAGGGGGAGAGGGGGACGGAGAGAGGGTAGATAGGGGGAGAGGGGGACGGAGAGAGGAAGGGACAGAGGGAGGGACGGATGGAGGGAAGGAAGGAAGGATGGAAATGGAAATGATGAAGGCAAGGGATGAAGAAGGGGAGAGGAGATAAGTAGGAAGGGAGGAGATAAGTAGGAAGGGAGGAAAAAAACATTATCTTCCTGAGAAGTGAGAAGAAAATCAACATAAATAATGTGGGTTCCCATCCTAACTAAATGACATCAGGCTTTTCGTGCTGGGTCCCTATATTAACCTGATATCCCTATCAAGGGCTGTGAGAATTTCTCAAAAGAGGTCGACAAATGTGCATGTGTGGATGTTCCATATGGACTTAGATTACCCCCTTCCCCTCCACATCTCAACAACCTTTTGTTATGCCCTCTAGACAATCCTGGATCCGCCACTGGATTCTACTCATAGAAGACTTTCTTCCTATTTTTGCAAAGTCGTTCTTTTAAGGCCTTCATATTTTTTTTTTGTCGCATGGATACACAAGAGGAGGGGGGTGCCACGCTGTCTCTGTGCTACGTCATTCAATACAAAGCAATCCTGATATGCGCATGTATCATGACAACTGAAACAGAAACTACTTCAGACAGGTGTGTATTACCACTGTAATGAGGCTCGGTGAGTTACCTCGGCTCTCCCTCGGTGAATCACTGCACGCATTGCCTCGGGCAGAACGAGTAACCCACACGTCCCCTCAGTAGTCTCTGTAATAGTTTCAGTTGTCATGAGCAAAGATAACCCCCTGCGGCTTAAATGCTTTTGCCACCTGTCCTTGCTACACGCAGTCGCAGTAGCGGTACTCACATGGGTGGGGGTATAAATTATTATGATAGTAGCCATTACTATCCATGATATCTTTCTGTGCTGCCCCCCCCCCCCCCCCCCCTCCTCCCCACACACATACACACCTTTCACGGTAGACCAATCAGCTGATCAGAATGTGATGAATATTCCCAGCCAGCGAAACAAATGTGAATATAAAAAGCCTTTCCTGAAACTCACACCTTCCCTAGGCCAAAAAAAAGAAAGAGGTGTGTTTCAGGCAACCCGACCCTAGATTCAAAAAAGGGCCGACCCTAGCATTTTTTTCCCAATTTTGGAGATTTTTCTTATTTTATTTTAATTTTTTTAAACTTTTTTCCTCATTTTTTCCTAATTCTTTCTAGAATAACAAGCTCCCAGTAACCTCAGAGGCCTGAATAATTGATTAACATCAGGAAATGGCTTTCTAAGAGGTATATCCAACAAATTCTTGATATTCCTAGTCAATGGAAGAATTGTGGAGTCATTCTGGAGAGTCGCGCGTTGATTTGTCGATTCGCGACTCATTCCTAGTACTCTCTCTATGTAAAAAAAGAAAAAGAAAAAGAGAAAAAAATCCGACCTACCTACCCTAGACATTCTGACCATGTTGCCTGAAACACACCTTTTTTTCTTTTTGGCCCTATGGATTCCCTGTTCATGAGCATTCTTCAATACCCCCTCCCCCCCCCCCTAAGGTAATCAGAATCCCTCCCCCCGGCACCATCCATGAGTACAGACTCAGACATGACGTCACAACCACCTCCTCACACAAGTGGTGACGTCATGACGGGCGGGGTGCGTCTCAGATGACGTCACAGATGACGTGCTGTGACGTCACAAGTAGGGTTGTCGCCATGGAAGGGTAATTCACACGGGTCATCATGTAGTGTATTATACTGGTTATTATCTAGTTTGTTTGATGTCGAGATGAGATTGTTTGACCACAGCCATCTGCCGACATGATGTGTGGCCCCAGCTAGATGTCTGCCTGGCTATATAGGGGCTCTGAATGGGGGGTCTCCATGTCGATTGTCGATCTTAAAAAATTGTCATGTCACATGTCAATGTCGCTTATTAATGAGGAAGTGACAAGATGGCTGCCTAGACACGCCGCTCACAAAAGGGGGCTCCCGGTATTTTCGTGCATAACAGGTGTTTTTTTCGAACCCAGGACCCTCAAATTAGGCCTAGGAGTACATGAACGCCTACTGCAGGAGTTACTCGCCATGAATACCTGAAATGTCGACCAGAGCAAAATCTGAAGGACAAAACCTGATCGCCCTGCCGATGCTTGGACGCCTCAGCTCATCAAGACTAGTGTCGGTACCGCAGGCTACAACGCCCGGGGCAGGAGCCCGATCTCCCGGAGGCTTCGACCCCATAGCCCGGCTACACTCAACACTGTCACCCGGTCTCTTCCCCCCGCAGCCGCCCAAGCCCCAACGCTCCCCGACTGAGTCTACACGTGCGCATCAACAAACCCACGTAAGCCCAACCACTCCAATGGCCATGACGGACCCACTAGAAAAGATCAACGCAAGCCTGCAACAAATCTTTATCAGACTGGGTTCTGTGGAAGCAAATGGTATTACTACAACCACATCTATCGACGGCCTAACAGAGAAACTACAACTGCTGGCTACCGCTGTTGACGGCCATGTGGTTAACCAAACGGAGCTGTCAAACACTGTCGACCGCATGGCGTGTGCGCTGAAAAGAAAAGCCTCGAAGATAGTTTCCTTGGAAAACAGAATTGCAGACATGGAAAGGGACAGACGTAAGTTAAACATTATTATTGATGGAATGAAGGACGAGCAAAACCACGACTGGGCAGCAGATGTTGACTCTTTATTTGGTGACCTTGACCTCTCCTTTGAAGTTGGAAGTGTTGAGGCTATGTTCAGAATCGGCAAGAAGCGCCATGACAGCAAGTTTCGTCGCCCGATCTTAGTGAAGTTCAAAACATTCGGGCAAAAGTTGGAATTGTTCAGGAATCTCAAGAAACTGAGAAATCTAAAGGACAAGTGGGGAAAGCTTTCCATCAATGACGACCTGTCGCCCGATGACCAAAAAAGACACCGGGACATTAGGGCGTTGATCAAATTTATCCGCCAACAAGACGACGTGACAGACGAGGACGTGAAGCAGAAGGGACTCTCTATCATTTACAAGAAACAAAGGTATGCCTTTCACGAATTAAACGACCTCCCAGAAGGCAAAAGGCTTGTTGACGCCAAAACTCGTGTTGTGACAGACGGCATTGCATTCCAAGGCCCACACTCCCCACTGTCAAATTTTTATCCAAGTGATATATTTTACGGAGGACACCTTTACGCCAATGCCGAGAGCCTGTACCAAACCCAAAAGGCCCTTGCCGCAGGGAACCAGGGTGCTGCTCGTCAACTGATGCACATGACCAACCCATATGAGTCTAAATGGGCTGGTGATAGAGTCGGGGAGGCAGACGACTGGGAGCAACAAGATGAAAATGTCATGGAACGTGTAGTGGAGCTGAAATTCACACAAGACACCGAGTGCATGGAAGCACTACTAGCTACCAAGGGCCACTTATACGAAGCCACCAAATCGGAAAGGTGGGGTTGTGGGCTAGGTTTAGAGAACTGTGACCAGATTACTCAGGATACAATCACTGGTGAAAATAGGCTTGGCAAAATCCTGGTAAATCTTAGAGGCAAACAGCTGGCACTCCAGGAAGAAAGGGACGAGGTGATAAAAAAGCAGCAAGCTGAAGCAGCAGCCAAGCTACAAGCAGAACAAGACAACATAGAAGCTGCCAGGCTTGCACAACAACAAACACCACCCAGACCAGTCTCACCGGTACCATAACAACATGGCAGATTACGTCAGACCGACTACTATTATAGTATACACTGACTCACGAGGTAAATATCTACAAGCTGCACTCAACAAACTAAATATATCAAACTGCAATATTGTGGTAGTTAAACTCGATGAAGCCATGTTTGAGCAGATGTGCTCTTCTGCTGCCATACACCTGGACACACATCCATCAGATATTATCTATTTACTGGGAGGAACAAATAATCTATTACTCAAACATGATACCCAGGGATATGGCCAGACAAAGACTTTTGAGTGGATTACGTCAGCTGAACTTGTGGTCTTCATGGACAAATTAATGATCAATGAAGTTGGAAAGTTAAGAAGACGCCACCCAAATTGTAGAATTGTGGTAGGCACACTGCCGGCAGTACAATTAAACAGAGTATGTACAAATGCCACAGATCAAAGACAACACTTACTTGATGAAGCCATCTGGGAAGTGAATCAGTGCATCTATCACTTAAATAGGTCTATTGATGTCTCCACGCCTTGGATTGCTCGGTTCACCCACAAGTACCATAAAAGGAAGGGCAGGCATAATGACTATGAAAGTCTTGAAGATGGTCTCAACCCAACCGAGGTTACAACAACAAGTTGGGCCAACCTGCTCGCAAATCACATTAATACCCAATTATCTAAATATAATTTGATTTAAACAGACTCCTATCCATATCTGACGACAGAAGCAGTTTTTAACAATTGCCTGTCAATATCAGTAATGGATGTGTCACAAAATTTATCAGATAAATACTACATATTTTAAATTATAGATCACATCTCAATAGACATAAACCACGTCTTACTAAGTGAACCACGAGACAGGCAGCACCTCAACAAGATGAACTAAGTGAGTTCAAACTAGCTAAACACATCATGTGTTAAGTTCCAAGTTCCAAGTTCCAAGTTGTATATTAAGCTACAAGTTACGCGTACTACGTGTGCATTGTTTGAAAAACCAGGGTCCCATTAGTCACTGTTATATATAATTCTGTGATTGAATAACATTGACACTTATCTTCATACAAAGAGACTCGAGACATGAACTCCGGGCGCCCCGCCCAGTTTTTATTTTTATTTTCAAACACCATGGACAGCCAAAACATGGCCCGAGGACAGGCTATTTGCCTTGTTTTTAATTTATTATTTTCTTTTTTATTAACCTGGTACATATGTCAGCACACCTGGGCGGCAGAGATAGCCTATGCCTGGGTGGTAGAGAAAAACATGAATTGTGTGAAATGGCCTACAGGCCAACAGAATTTAGTGGTAGGGATGAACATGATCTGCCTAAAATCAGACCTCGATGGAGGGTAGTGGACTGGATGCTCTTAAAGAGCAGGGTAGAAAGTTTGTTCATTTAAACTGCCGGAGTATTAGAGGGACAAAGATGGACAAAATCAAAACGCGTCTTGAGGGGATCCATGTTGACGCCATAACTGTCTCTGAGACATGGCTGGACTCTAGAGATCTTACCGGTACTTATTCCCTGCTTAATTACACTCTGATACGATATGACAGACTATGGGGAGAAAGGCTGGGCAGCGATTTGCCAAAGATCGGAGGTGGACTTGGTATATATGTTCATGACACAGTGACTAGCTACTGTCAACACGAACTTGCTCACCTCAACACATCAACAGCAGACATTGAGTTGCAAGTTCTTAAACTCTCTTATGTGAACCAGAAATCTGTGGTGATTATGAATGTCTACAGACCACATGAGGGCACCTTTGAAGGCTTCTGGAGGACTCTGAAAGATAAAATTGGTCTAATACCCAACAGGCATAAAATTAACTTATACGTATTAGGAGACATGAATGTTAACATTTTAGTAAGAAATAATGCTGATGTTCAAACGTTATGTAATGGTCTACAAGGTTTTGGCTTGACAAGTTGGATTAACGAAGCAACACGACACAGTGAGAATCCTTCCTGCTTAGATTTAATTTTCACAAGTGACGACAGGGTTAATCATTCTGGCATTCTGAAACCACACATAAGTGATCACGACTTAGTATTTGTGTCTAGGAAACGAGTTAAGCAAGAAGTAAAGAAAGTTACCTTCAGAGGTAGACAGTTAAAAAACTACTCCAAAGAAAATTTATGTAGACACATGGACTTGGTTGAGTGGACGCTGCTTGACGATATGGTAGATCCAAATGATCAATGGAGTTATATCCTCCTAAAGCTGGAACAATTGTTAGATAAGATGTGCCCTTTTAAGGAATATGTAGTAAAAGAAAAAAGGGAACCCTGGGTGACAAATCACATGTTAGAAGAAATGAAAAACAAAGATCGCCTAATAAACAAGGCAAGACGAACAGGTACTGTACATGACAAGGATATAGCTGACACTGCTAAAAATTACATTAATAACATGTGTAAAAGTGCGCGTGAAAATCATGTAAAGGGAATCTTGGAGAGTGCAAAGGATAATCCTAGACAATTCTGGCATGAAATATTCAAACTCTTACCGGTAAAAGGTGGTAGGACAACCGACATATCATTGTTGGATAATGACACACAGGTAAAACCTGAAGAAGTTGCAAATTTCATGAACAAATACTTTGCAGGTATCGGCCCGAAGTTGGCCAGAGTACATGATGAGCCTTGGGTATTTAAAGGTGTAGAGGTGGATGAAAGCATTGGTGACTGTGTAACTAACGAAGTACAAGTTCTGAAATTAATTAATGATATTAAAACCACCAAGTCTAGTGCAATTGATACTGTTAGCTCTAAGATACTCAAAGATGCTTTTCTACATATTCCAACTCAAATAACTAGCCTGTACAACCTGTCACTGACTAGTGGTATTATTCCGAGTACATGGAAGAAGGCCAAAGTTGTCCCAATACCCAAAAGTGGTGATGCCAGGGTTGTGTCTAATTACCGTCCTATCTCACTTCTCCCGCTACCAGGTAAACTTTTAGAGAAAATTATGCATCAACATGTAACAGATTTCTTTGAATTGAAAGATGTACTCTCGGGGCGCCAAGGTGGCTACAGGAAAGGTTTCTCGACGGTTAGAATAATTGGTGACTTCACAGATGACATTCTCAGAGAGCGTAATTCGGGAAGGGAAACAATATGTGTATTTATAGATTTTAAAAAGGCTTTTGATACAGTAGACCACTTAATTCTTATAAAAAAGCTAGAGAAATATGGCATCAAGGGACAAACTTTAAATTGGATTCAAAATAACCTACAAAATAGAGAACAAATAATGTTAGCAAATGGAGCGGCTTCGGACTCTGAGGGTGTCGTCTGTGGAGTCCCCCAGGGATCGATATTGGGCCCCCTACTTTTTTTGGCGTATATCAACGATGTGGAAAATTGCTGTGCACACTGCAAAATTTCACTATACGCCGATGATACGGCTATTTATGTGTCTGGTGATAATCTGGGTGACATGGTTCAGAAAATGCAAACTGACCTCAATTCTTTCTCTACTTGGTGTGCCAGTAATAAGCTTACTGTGAATGTCTCTAAGACAAAATACATGACCTTCAGCCATAGACCTAGAACATGTTCGCTGTCACTGAATAACGAGAGATTACTAAGAGTTCCCACGTATACATACCTTGGGGTCATACTCGACCCAAAGCTTACTTATGAAAAGTTTATCAACCACCAAGTCGGTAACATTAATTATAGATCATACCAACTGAGTAAACTAGCTAGGTTCATGGGTACAGTTTTCCTGACTATAATCTATAAAACCTATGTATTGCCTGTGATTGAGTATGGGGATATTCTAATAAGTAATGCCAATGTTGACTCGTTAACCAAGCTGGAAAGATGTCAGAGTAAATGTCTAAAGATAGCACTTAAAGTGCCAATCAGAACTCCCACTGAGGAGGTGCTTTCCCTCACCAGGTCAAACAGTATTAAAGATAGAAGGAAATCACATATGATGATTGCAGCTTACCAAAGATCCAGGCAGGAAAAATATGTAGACCAAAGACAGCTGATTACTCGAGGCTGGGATGGCCCAATGCTTAAGATGAGTTTCTCGAAATTAACCATGTACCAGTATAGCCTTGAATATACTCTGGCCACACTGTGGAATAGTAGTAAAGTGGAAGACCGTGTGATACCCTCTCTTGAGCTTTTCAAGTCCACTATGAAACAGCGACTCATTGACAAACTCCCAAAGCCACCAGATTGAAATGACATTTGTAGTAATGGTGACTGTCCATCTCACACACTTAACTACATATTCACATGTATTAGTACTTTTAGTGTTAAGATCATGAATAAAAACCTGGAAGTAGTTATTAAAAATTACCCAGGTTAGGTATATGAACATTGCTAGACCAGGTAAAGCCATGTTTTGGCAAGCACATTACTCACTCCGTCCGTGTATCTTTTGTTTGATATGCACAGTATTGAATTAAAGTTGTAATAAGAAACTAAGGTTTCCTTGCATTTTAATGTTGTTGAATATTAATTTACAACTACAAAGTAATCATGGTAAACTAAATGTAGTATGGTTGTCACAGACAAGTGATCTAGGCTCCATCAAAACTACTATTCTATATTTGTTAAGACGTCACCTAGGTGACAAGGGTTACCGCTGAAAACCAGTTGTTAAACTGAAACGTGGCCCGCTTGTTGCAGAATCTAATGTCGATGAAAAATCTCATAGAATTGATGTAACTGTATTTCACTGCAATAAAGCTATTTGTTCAAAAAAAAAAAAAATAAATAAAAAAAATGCCCATATCCCATGTAGATTTTAAGAATTGCTCATGTCGCCTGTCACTAAGTTTTTTGTGCCTCATGTCGCATGTCACTAGGCCTCATGTCGATTGTCGATTTTAAGAAATAGCCATGTCGCCATGTCGAATTTGGTGGTCCACACCCATTATATACTCAATATAGAGGTCTATGCGTTAACCCTTCAAGGCCCGCATACTCCATTATTGCACTATGCCCTTGTTGGCATAATGCATGACAGCTGCTCTGACGAGTATATAGCCAGAGCTCCATTCATGTATCGTGATGACAAAGCCCAAAGCAGTATGCGGCCCTTAAAAGGAGAATAAGCAACATACATGATGATGATGTATTCTCTGATTGGTCAGAATCTGTGGGTAACCATGGTACATATCAGCATAGGGGACAGCATAGCGAGACTTATGAAGAAGGCAGTATTACAAGTACTAATTATTTACCATTGCTCCTAAGCTACACATCATGACGAGTTTGCTGTGGCTGCCTCTCTTTTTATACTACATGTAGTAGGATTTTCATGTTTGTTATACTAGTATTATACTATACCTATTGGGCATGTTGCAGCAGATACATCCCTTCCCCCCCCCCCCATCCAACTGCCCGTTGCTGTAGAAAATGGCCACCCCCTATGAATGCACCTGTAGTATCTTCAGACGTGTCTGCTGGAGGCCTGGGGGACCCTAACACGACAGACGGCCCTGTTGGCATGGTGCCTCCACCCTTCAGTCAGTCCTTACTGTAAAGATACACACACAATAGACTCCCTTACCGCGTTTCATCCCTTCCATCCCTCCCCCCTCCTTCCGCGCCTCCTTAGATTGCTGTTTTGCCTCACTACCCCCTCACTACCCCTCACTACCCCTTCACTATACCGTCACTGGTTGCCCTACAAGGTCCCGCCATTGTTGCCGCCATTGTTCTCGTCAAATCTCGGCGGCCTCGAGACAGAACGAGACTACCCACAATGCTGCGCGCACGTCCCAGGGTCACGTGACCCCTGGTGGCGCCATCTGTTGAGTCTTTTGTCGGGTCACGTGATGTCAAGGGGGCTGAGATGAGGCTGGAATTATCATGGCCGCCAAAATAAGACCACCGTTAATTTGCAAACCTAGCTAACATGCTTTTTAAGTGATTTACTTTCAATGGTAAGATAATTGTTACATTGTTATACTGACTGAGAGCTACTAGTATCATGCTGTAGAGTAGCCTAAAGAAGTTACAGGCAGGCCTTGTGTGCTGGCTTATGTGTAAAGATTACTGTGCCACAAATTCAAGATGGCGGCCACGTGCGTCTGCCGTCATAAGCGGCTTGGTACTGTCGTCTGCTGGATCCTTTTATGTCAACAGGTCAAAGCTAACCCTTCTCTCCCGCGGCAATCCTACTAAAATGTCGATCAAGTTCACATTTACCACTTTAGAAATGAGACAAATTTCAGAAATTTAGACGTTTTCTTTATATTTGGGATGAGTGGAAGAAGATTCAGTCAAATTTTAGCTGGAATTTTTAGCGATTTTGGAAACATGACAAAAATGGTTAAAAGCAGACGAGATTGGTTCCGAATGACAACAGCCTCCTCAGGAGAGCCACTTACGCCAGCCGCAAGTCGGCTCTTGTTGTCGTAACATGCCGGATAAACACGACACCCCCTTTTTCCTTGCTCCAACGCTTCCGACGGCCCCCGACGAAAGCCGATCGCACTCAGCGCATGGCAAAAAGGGCCGCATCCGACTGAATGGCAATGTCAATGACAGGAATTCCCCCAATTATCGCTCATGCTGCGTACCCCAAAGGGCCCTAATCCGATTGGTTCACTAACACCCCGATAGGGTGCGCTGATGACATTGTCGGCGCTAATGGAAGCGAGGCTAAGTCAAATAACGCCGCCATTTTCAATGATTTTGTGAAAGAAAGCTTGTCATTGACGTGGTATTGGCGTAGGGTTTAACGTCATGAATTGGTGCGTCATGAATAAGGACGTCATGAATTAAGACGTCCAATCAGGAGGAGGGATACCTGTGGGCTCTGGGGCAGAAGGACTCTATGCCAGGGGTGTGCTCCCATGAGGGGGGGGGGGGGCACTATGAGTTTTTACTTGAGTGTGCAGCTAGACCTCTGACAATTCTTACTCATGTTAGAAAAGCGACAAAATTGATTATGTTTGAGAAAATTTGCTGCAAAAATTACTCTTGTGTAAAGGATCTTGCCGAAAACTGGAACGGTTTTGCTGGAAATTCAGACACTTGTGAATATTGCCGAGGGAATAATGGAGCTTTACTTGTTAGGGCGATGTATCTGAAAGTCTGATTTTTCTCAAAAAGTGGATCCTTGTTATATAATGTTAGGGCGATTTTGTAGAAAAAGTACCCTTGCCAGCCACACACATGTGTCTACAAAATGTACAAAGTCCCCCCCCCCCCCGCCCCCGCCATCCCCTGCCCATGGTGGTGGTGGTGGGGGGGGGGGGGTGCCAGGGGATTGGCCCGGGGGTGGGGGTGGTGTAGGAGTTTTCTACCTGAGGTAGAGAACAGAATGGGACAGGTTACATTTGAGAAGATTACACAAATAGGATTAGGTGGTTAATAGCGGATTTACACAGGCCTCAACTGGCTCTTTTCAGCGTGTACTAAGAATACTCAAATTAAAATGGTTATGAGGGAAATGAAATATCAGTAAGTTACCTGAACGTGGGTAAAAGGGAAGAGGCAAGCAGCACTGACCGCTTGGTGGGTCAATTGATACCATTGTCATACGTTTTTACGTAGTTTTTTCCTAGATGTTTTTGAGAAGCTATAACAACTAGTTCTTTACGAATAGAATATGATAAGATTAAGGAACTTTTGCCAATGCTCATTATATCAAAGCCCAATATTATCCAGCAGGAGCATAGAGTGGACAGTGGATATAATTAAGGCCATCTTGTAAAAGGGCTCCATGCATTGTCGTACCCTATACAGGTCCCAGGCCCAATTCAATTATAACTTTAATAATCGTGGTCATACATCTCCCAATAACATAGATGCCATGCCTCAACAGTCCTCCACATGCAGTGAGGACCTCGGTGCCTCTATGGACCTACCCACACCGTCTGTGGGCCAACGCAGTAGCATAGTGTTACCTAACATATTCAACAAATGTAATTAAGTCAATTCCAATATTGGACGGAACCAATACCGCCGTGAAGGGCAGGGGAGAGTGAGTGATGGTGAATGGAGGAGGTGTGGGTAGCCTTAGGCCACACACATGGACATGTGCTTCTGGTCACTTCATATTGCTCAGAGAAATATCAGTAATGTGACAGGTATATTCCTGCATGTGAGAAGTAGACAATACTTTTCCTACCCTTATAGCACTAGGTCCAACTTAACACTATCCTAGCTCATGCTTGATTGATTGTTAGTTAGTTTAACGTCCGGAGGGCAAGTTGCATTTTGCATTTCAGACCATGCTAATAAATATATGTTCCTGTGGTTTCTATCGCCCGCTAATTTTAAGACAGTCAAATTCTGGTCCAATAAGGACCTAAAAACTGAGCAATAACTGTCCTTTCTACAACACGGTGTCAGATATGGGATTACAGAATTGTTGCGTGGTGGGAATAACTCATGGGGTTATTTTCTTGGCCTTGTGATGGGGATGGGCGTGTGCGTGAGAGGTTGGGAGTAGGTGGGGGGGGGGGGGGTGGGTGTAATGATATGAATCCGTCCCATAAGGCCACATTGTGAAGAAGACGTCATTTCACGTCTGGGTGCGCGCGCAGGTAGCGTTCCCCCATGATGCCCCGCGCGTGGCTGCCGCTGGGACCCGGCGTACACACGATACTCGCCGCTACCAGCGAATTGTGGGGGAGGTGGGGCGTGGAGGGGGCTCAGGGGACGCCTCCCCCCTTCGTACCAGCTCCTCAACCACCCTCCTCCCACCCCTGTCCCTCTGTCCTCGTATAGCTCCTGTCTTGTTGAGCCTGTCTCTCTGTATCTCTTTCTGTCTCTCACCTTCTCTGTCAAAGTGTCTGTGATTTTGTTTACCCCTATCTTTCTCTCTCTCATCTATGTCACTCTCTCGTCTCTCTTTGTCTCTCCCTCCCCCGCTGCCCGCCCCCTGTCTCTCTCCTCTCTCACCTGTTCTGCTTATCCGTCTTCCTTTCACTACCTTTCTCTGTCTATCATTCTTTCATTTTTTCTCCCTCTCCCTCCCACATTATCCCTCCCCTCCTGTCTCTGTTTTTACCATTTCTCTCTCCGCTCTGTGTCTCACACTGTCCCTGTCTGTGTGTCTCTCTCCCCTACTCCCCCTACCACCCCCCCCCCGTCTCTGATTGAGTGTTCAGTGAAGCGTGAACAGTCCTCAGGGACCCCCCCCCCCCCCCCCACACACACACACATACCCCCCCCCCCCCCCCACACACACACACCAACACCCCTCAGGTGTCCCTCACCTCTCCGGTAAGTGACACCTGTTACAATATGGACGCCCAAATCTCGCGTGATTTCAGACAGAAATCTCCAAGCAGACGACACTAACCTCGGACAAATGAACAAATGGTTTAGTTAGTTCTGAGTAACATTAAAACGGTAAAGGTGCTTCAAACCAAGGACTTTAAGATGAATCAATGTGATTTTGTAAGTATAACTACTGGGTTTGTGTTCATGTTTCTAATTTGGCCAGAATTTCAGCTAATATAGTTCACGTCTAAAACAGAAGGAATATGGTAGCAAACATTTGAAAATGGAAAGATCGGTTGGCCTACACGGTTTACAATTTATGACGGACGGCACAGTGAATCTATGTGTAAGTAGTATATCAACATGGCACCTTTCCACTGGCAAACGTTTATATTGCCTCTTGTCTACTTAACTTTTAAAACAGGAGACTCGCTGAAAATAAGTATTTTACCTGCCTAAATCCACAGTTTTGATATAGATTCAATTGCCTGCTAATGATATAGACACTTCAATCGTTATTACCAATTAACCCTCCCCCTCCCCACCCACTACCACAGACACAGTCCCCTGCTTGGAGAGTGAGAGCCCCCCTCTCCTTGGTCTCGTGTGGAGACGTGAATTGGCGAGATGTGAGTGTTCAAAATGGCCGCGGGGCGTTGTCCTTGACAACAATAAGGGTTTAGGTTATCAAAGACCCGCCAGATGGGGCTAAACCACTGTAAGACTACCCGCTATTTAACACACACTCCTTGATGCATTGTACGCCACTCCAGTTACAGTACTTCAAAGGAAATAAAGAAAATAATTGACTGAAGTTATTGTCTGTGATTTCCGTCTCTGTTTTCATGAGGGGTGCGTGTCGACAGATTGGTTTGTACCTGGGTATTATGAGATAGTGAGTAGGTGTGTATGACTGTAAGTGGGGGTGTGGATAACAAGGGGGTGTATAGGGAAGTTTATATCTAAGGGTGATATGTATCAATGTATCTGATTGCCAGTGTGTATAATTAGGCGATATTTGTCTATCGAGCAGCTTTAGATAATGCATATCTACCCTGTGGCTTGAATACCTATATGCATTCTACAATAATAAAACAATCATGAAACTATTCATAAATGCAATGATATACTATACAGTAAAATTCCATTGACTTATAGACACCCCAAAACATTACCCCTAATTTTCCGAAGGGGTAAATATCTTTTAATGGTTCTGGGACACATCCATAGCTCCTTCTTTTATTATTATGTATCATGAGACAGTGAGTAGTTGTGTGTGGCTTTAAGTGGGGGGGGGGGGGGGGGTGTAGGTAACAAGGGGGTGTATAGGGACGTTTTTATCTAAAGGTGATACCAATGTATCTCATTGCTACTGTGTATGGTTAGCCGAGGGATAATGTATGTCTCCATCAACTTTTAAAGTGGCATGTGTCCGATTTTTTCCATATTTGAAATTCTACTTAACTGATCAGACTATGCCACTTTAAAGAAAGCAGTTTTATATAATGCCTATCTACCCTATGGCTTAAATGCTTAAACCCATATCCATTCGATAATGAGAAAACCATGTATAAATGCCATCTTTAATATACATGGTAAATCTCCTTTGACGTATAGAAAAAAATTACCTCAAATTTCCTTAAGGGATTAAAACATTTTAATAGTCCAGGGGCACATCTATAGCCCCATTTTATCCATCCTGGGTCGGCCCCTGCCTTCTACGTTATCTGACACAACCTGTCTCATCCCGGGTGTCTTATACATACCCCCCCCCCCCCCCCCACCTCCCGTGAGAAAAGGCATAGAAGTAAAGACCATTTATTGGAGCAGAAGCGTGATATCATAACCCATTAGTGACCAATCATGATCAGAGAGACAAGAAAAGGCACAGTTACTGACCACAATAATGGCGTCATGATGGTCAGGGATGGGTCTGGAGACAACAGTAGGTAATACATCACCGGTCTCTGACACCACACTGTAAGAGCACCCCCAGTAATGGGCGATAATTGACCAATTTTCGGCCATTTCCCCTATTTTCGCTCATCTCTAACCACGTGACATCCGGGCACTGGATCAGTGGCACCATGACGAGGCTGTGATTGTGCATATTAATGAGGTCACGTGGTGTGTGGGTGTCAGCGGGACTGAGGTCCAAGGTCACCATGGGCGACGCTAATGTGTTCATCAAGGTCAAACACTTTTTATTTCAAGAAAATACAGAATTCATGCAGATAATAAAAATGATAAAACTGCATGTATAGATTAAGATCACCATGCCCTAGCTTGGACTTGGACAGTTACTCGCCGTTGCTGCATTCATTCATCATCGTGGCAACTCCACGGGGTTGAAACACTCTCAAAGGATTGGCATGATGCACCAGTGCAGCACTGGTGAGTTACTCACCGAGGATGAATTGGTGCATCATGACAACAAATGTGATATTTTTAGTGACAGGGTTGATATGCGGTATCAGGCTTATGAGAAGATCTATAGTAATGCCGTGAACCATATTCCATACTGTTAGAAGTAATGTAGCTGAGGCCAAAAAAAAGGAAGGTTTGTTTCAGGTCACCCGACCGACCCTATCAAAACAGGGCCGACCCTACTTTTTTTATGCAATTTTGAAGAAATCTTTATATTTTTACATTTTTTCTGTGTCAATTTTAGGTTTTCAATAAATTTGATTCCCCCCCCCCAATTTAACGCACTTTTTTGTATCCTAGAGGGGCTGTAAAAAAAAAGGTAAAAAAAAAAATCCGACCTACTGACCCTAGGTTTTCATCCCATGTTTCCTAAAACAAATCTCTTTTTTTTATCTGGCCTGAGCAGTACATGCAGTTTTACAGTTACTGAGTATATTCTACGGTATTTTAGTGACAGTTTATATTCTGCTGCCAATGTACACAGTGTACATTGGCAGCAGAATATACTGTTGGTTTACTGTAAAGAAAGAGGTACTTTTGGATCCCCTTTTTATAGTACAGGTACCTAGATATCTATCTATAAACACATCCCCCCTACATGCAGTACCATCTACCACTTGAGCCAAGTCCCTTTTTGCCCCGACCCGGTGGTCGTGTGTCAGAACCCCGACTCCTGTTACACCCGTCTAAATAGGACGCGGCACGACAGGATCCAGGCCAACACACCACTACCTCTATTTCTCTGTGTGTCTGTGTGTCTGTGTCTGTCTCCCTGTCTCTCTGTCTCTCCGTGTCTCTGTTTCTGTCTCTCTGTCTCTCTCTGTCTCTCTGTCTCTCTGTCTCTGTCTCTCTGTCTCTCTGTTTCTGTCTCTCTGACTCTGTCTCTCTGTCTCTCTGTGTCTTTGTCTCTGTCTCTCTGTCTCTCTCTTTCTCTCTCTGTCTCTGTCTCTGTATCTCTGTCTCTCTCTGTGTGTGTCTCTCGCTGTCTCTGTGTCTCTCTCTCTCTCTCTCACTCTCTCTCTCATATCAATGCGCTCCCCCTCCTCAATGTCCATCTTCCATAGTCTGTTTTGCATTATTTTGCACAGTACCTGCCTATTCTTAGTTGTCCTGTCTGATTCGCAAGCAATCTAAATATTTCAATTTCATAGAAATGCCAGAGAAAATGTGTCACTTCCAGATACTTCTTCCAAGTAGTATAGCGAAATGTTACATTGACGATGGCCGACCACAAGGGTATTATATAAATGTCTGACCGTAAGGCCAAATAAAAAAAAGTTTTGTTTCAGGTAACATGGGATGAAACTCTAGGGTCGGTAGGTCGGATTTTTTTTGAACTTCTTCTTTTTACATTACCTTAAAATTGACCCCGAAAAAAGTAATAAAATGGGAAGATTTTTTTCAAAACTTTTGAAAACCTAAAATTTACCCCCAAAAAGTGTAAAAAAAAAAAAATCTTCAAAATTGCATAAAAAAATGTAGGGTCGGCCCTGTTTACATAGGGTCGGTCGGGTGACCTGAAACAAACCTTCTTTTGTTGTTGGCCTAAGTAGTATACTAACAATGCTGCTTTGAGGGCCCCAAGTCCAGTTTCTGTAGTTCCATGTTATAAGTCTCATTATATCTCACGCTAACTTCTAATATGGTAACTCCCAGATACACATGGGGCTCTTGGTGGGGGGGGGGGGGGGGGGGGAGGTCCCATGTCGCATGTAGATATTACGAACTGTCCATGTCCCATGTCACTATCTTTTTAAGCCTCATGTTGCATGTCACCAGCCCTCATGTCACATGTCGATTTTAAGAAATGCCCATGTCGCCATTAGGGGTCTAGAGCCATACACATGAACCTGACCAAAAACGCCATTTCCATATACTACTGACGGTGCAGTATACTGGATACTGCATATCTCCATGTGGCTGAGTCTTACTCAGAAGGCCTAAATAGTACATAGACATGTTTCATGCTACAATGTAGGCCGGGCATGGAGGGATTTTTGTGTTTTATATATTAATAAGTATAAAGGCTGTTTTGAGGGCGCCAATACTCCCCCCTCTGTCTCCCCTCTCCTTCCCCTGCCGACATCCCTCCCGATTCGTGTCTCTGTTCTACCCAACACGGTCTTTGATCCATGTGCTCCCCCTTCTCATTTTCCATCTTCCGTCCTCCCATGTAGCCTGTTTTACATTATGTGTACCGTACCTGCCTATCCTTGTCCTGTCTGATTCTTAAGCAATCTAGCTATTTTAATTTCACAGAAATGCCAGAGAAAAAGTGTCGATTCCAGATACTTCTTCCAAGTAGTATAGCGAAATGGTACATTGATGTAGGCCCAGTACATGGGGATCTGTGTGGACTGCATTAATGTTTATACTACATGTACTACTACTACTACTACTACTACTACTACTACTACTACTACTACTACTACTACTACTACTACTACTACTACTACTACTACTACTATTACTACTACTACTACTACTACTACTACTACTGGTACTACTACTACTACTACTACTGCTACTACTACTACTACTGCTACTACTACTACTACTACTGCTACTGCTACTACTACTACTACTACTACTACTACTACTACTGCTACTACTACTACTACTGCTACTACTACTACTACTACTACTGCTGCTACTACTACTACTACTACTGCTACTACTACTACTGCTACTACTACTGCTACTACTACTACTACTACTACTACTACTACTGCTACTACTACTACTACTACTACTACTACTACAGTTGGCTGGGTAAACAAAGAACCCGCCTGGCTGTATAACATGTACAAAACAATCCTAAAACAATCACTCGGTGAATAAAATACTTTATAAACTCAAAAATAGAACAATCACTGGGTATATAAGTCAGATGTGGATCTACATGAGTAGATGTATAAGTGTTATACGTCTAGGTAAATTATATCGGTGGCTGACGCCTTGGATAATTACCATGTCCTAGGTATACCTGACAGTGAG